>OZ004603.1:32380389-32780028 GCA_963924605.1 Malthinus seriepunctatus | reverse complement strand
AGAGAAAGATATAGAGATAAGAAGATAGATAAAGAGACAGATATGGAGACTGTTTAAATAAGATATTCAGATAGTAAAATTGAGGGAGATAGATATAGAGAGAAGAAGACAGATAAAGAGAATTCAGATAGTAAAATTGAGGGAGATAGATAGAGAGAGAAGAAGACAGATAAAGAGACTGTTGAAATGAGACACTAATATAAAAAAATGAGAGGCGATAGATATAGAGATAAAAAGACTGTTGAAATGAGATATTTTGATAGAACAATTGAGAGAGATAAAAAGACAGATAGAGAAATAAGAAGACAGTTAGAGAGACTGTTTAAATAAGATATTAAGATAGGAAAATGGAAAGAGATAGAGAGAGATAAGGAGATTGTTGAAATGAGGGAAAAACATAGTAAAATACTGAGAGTATTTGATGAAAGACTGATGAAATAAGAGAAAAACATAGTAAAATAGAGGGAGTTTAGAGATAGATACAGAGATAAGGAGATAGATAAAGAGACTGATGAAATAAGAGAAAAACATAGTAAAATAGAGGGAGTTAGAGATTGATACAGAGATACAGATAGAGAGATAAAGAGACAGAAAAAGAGATAAAGAGACAGAAACAGAGATAAAGAGAGAGAAACAGAGATACGGAGATAGAGAGATTGAGAAACAAAAAAGTCCCCTGGACTTTTTCCCTGGGGCTTCTCTCTCTCTCTATCTTCTTCCCATTCTTTGTCTTTCTCTTTATCTCTGTTTCTGTCTCTTTATCTCTGTTTCTGTCTCTCTCTCTGTATCAATCTCTAACTCCCTCTATTTTACTATGTATTTCTCTTATTTCATCAGTCTCTTTATCTATCTCCTCATCTCTGTATCTATCTCCTTATCTCTGTATCTATCTCATTATCTCTGTATCTAAACTTTAAACTCCCTCTATTTCCCTATATTTTACTATGTTTTTCTCTCATTTCAACAATCTCCTTATCTCTCTCTATCTCTTTCCATTTTCCTATCTTAATATCTCATTTAAACAGTCTCTCTAACTGTCTTCTTATTTCTCTATCTGTCTTTTTATCTCTCTCTCTATCTCTCTCAATTGTTCTATTAAAATATCTCATTTCAACAGTCTTTTTATCTCTATATCTATCGCCTCTCATTTTTTTATATTAGTGTCTCATTTCAACAGTCTCTTTATCTGTCTTCTTCTCTCTTGAGGGAGATAGATATACCTATATCTATCTCCCTCAATTTTACTATCTGAATATCTTATTTAAACAGTCTCCATATCTGCCTCTTTATCTATCTTCTTATCTCTCTACTTTTCTATTTCTATCTCATATCTATCTCTCGATGCCTCTGTCTCTGTAAATATTAACGATCTTCTCATCTGGAATACTCATCTGTTAATTTACCGTCTTCTTTTCTCACCTGTCAATCTCCTCTTTCTCTCTGTTATCTCATCTGTCGAGTAAAGAAGAACTCTTGTGTTACAGAGTTATCCAGCTGGACTTTATTGTCTTATGTACTAAGACTTTGTTTGCATTTTTTTATACTTTTAAAATCCAAATAGTACTGATCTAATTTCTTTAGAATTGGGTTTTAAGAACTAAAGAGACCGTGGATAATAATTAAAGACTTGGATTTTAACTTGTAAGGCAATCAAGAGAGTAAAGGAGTAGGAACGGGAATATCTTTTTCAAGGCAATTGAAAAAGAAGAAGATTATTGAGAGAAATTCTTTAGGGTGCTGTTATCTCAAAAAAGTCAAGATCTACATAAGTTTACTGTTTATTAAAATGAAAAAATACACAAGAATATCTTCTATTACTTATAATATACATATTTAATATAATTATGTGCACAAGAAAATTACAATAATATACTATTAATTAATTTTACAATATCAAAACTAATTACTTATTTGTAAACAATTATATAATTTATTTAGAATTGGGTTTTTTTAAGAACTAAAGAGACTCTGGATAATAATTAAAGACTTGGATTGTAACGTGTAAGGCAATCTCGAGAATAAAGGAGTAGGAGAGGGAATATCTTTTTCAAGGTAATTGAAAACGAAGAAGATTATTGAGAGAAATTCTTTAAGGGTGCTTTTATCTCTGGTAAAAAAGTCAAGATCTACATGAGTTAACTGTTTATTAAAATGAAAAAATACACAAAAATATTTTCTATTACCTATAATATACATATTTAATATAATTATGTGCTCAAGAAAATTATAATAATATACTATTAATTAATTTCAATAATTAAATTCAAAACTAATTATTTGTAAACAATTTATTATTGATTGACGGGCCAACGCTTAGTAAATCACCAAAGCAAGATTCAAGAGACATAACAGTCCCTTTAACGATTCAATCTTGTGTCCTAATCGATGTATGCAGCAGAAATTAAAAATTGTAAAAATAGCTATACCATTAAAAAAAAAGATTAAAGGTTGCAGCCCAAGGCATGGGCTGCAACAAGTCCACCCCTCGTTAGATTTGGAAAGAAATAACTGTAACAAATAAAGCTTGAGGAGTCATCGCTTGAGGAGTTGGGCTCATCAAGCGGTGGCCCACAAGACATAATACATAATTAAAACAATAAATAATTACAAAATATTAATTAATATTAAAACTGGTAATGGCTGCTTATCGGGTAGCTGCTAGGTAGGTGGCGTCGCTTCAACCCTGCACCTTGTCCGAGAGAGTACGAGGGGTGGCACCCCCGTCCACCACTGGGGGTTGTCCTCGAAATTGTCGGTTGTTGCTCCTCCTCCCTAGTCTCTAATGCGCATGCGCGTGGACTCCGTGTAGGAGTGCGCATGTGCGTTGACGCCGGGCGGGGAGGGGTAGGGGGGAGGGGACCGCCGACCCCCCTCCCACCTACCCCTCCCCGCCCGGCGCCAACGCACACCCACATTCCAACATGGAGACCACGCCCATCGCCACATTAAAGACCACAAAAGAGGAACAACCTCCGACCAATTCGAGGACAACTCGCAGTGGTCTTAGAGGTTGCTTCCCCTCGCGCTCTCTTTAACGTGGAGAAGAGCTGTTGGAAGCAACTTACCTAGCTGCTACGTCTTCGCTAGCGATGACCAGTAAATAGGGGTAGCTACCCTCCTAAGCAAGCAATGAATTTAAATTGAAAAAAATTAATTTAAAAAAAACTAATCGAGAGGTGTAGCTACCCTTCTACTACTATACTTAAATACAACCCAAATTAAATTAATAATAAATTAATCCTCATGTTGGGTCCAAAACCAGAAGACACTGTCGGCTTGACAAAAATAAGCATCTTTCCGAATCAAAGGTGGAATGTAATCTGAAACTAATCGAGATGTTAGTCTGATGTACCCATTTTGGACACAAGCTGAATCGTTAAAATGACTTTTGCTTCTTAAAGTTCCGTAGTTATCGCTCAATCATTACTTCCAATTAATTAATTTTTAGTAACCAATAATTAAAAATATTTTGATTCAATATATCCTGAAAGCGCTGTGAGAAAATCAACTTAGATAAAATAACTTCAACTTGGTCCATTAGGTTTTCTAAAAATCCTCTTTATGTGGACTAAAGGGCACTCTCACTGTCGACGATTGAACGGAAACTAAAATAAGATGTGTTTTAGTATGTATTTTAGGCATGTTTCGATTAAGTAATTAATTTATAATTTGCAATAAACATTAAATAAAAATACATGCAGGATTCAGCATAACAAAAAGCAAACAAACTTCTAGAGTAGGTTCTATATTTAAAATTAATTAAAATAACTTACTTAAATTTTTGTAATTTTCGTCCAATGATTATTTCCAACTAATTAACTTTTAATAACCAATAATTAAACATAATTGGACCCAAAATATCTCGAAAGCGCTGTCAGTTAATAAACTTAGAAAAAGTAATTTCAACTTGGTTCATTAAGTTTTCTTGTAATCCTCTCGATGTTAGGCAAAATAAAGCACTCTTAGTCACAAGACCATCTTTCAAAGTCGGAGATTTGAACGGAAAAACTGAAATAAGAAACGTTTTAGTATGTAATAGGCATTGTGTCGATACAGGAGTCAACCAATGATTATATTTAATTAAGTAATTAATTTTTAATTAGCAAAATTAACTAATTAAAAATACAAGGTGTAAGCAAAGTGCTTCAATACAGTTCTAGGAGGGTGAGTTCTCTACTTAAAATTAGGTACCTACTTACTTTAATTTTAATAGTTATCGCCCAATGATTATTTCCAATTTTTTAACCAATAATTAAAAATATTTTAATTCAAAATATCCTGAAAGCGCTGTGAGATAATCAACTTAGATAAAGTAACTTCAACTTGGTTTTAGTATGTAATAGGCATGTGTCGATTAACTAATTAAAAATACAAGGTGTAAGCAAAGTGCTTCAATAAAGTTCTAGGAGGGTGAGTTCTCTTCTTAAAATTAGGTACTTACTTTAATTTTAGTAGTTATCGCCCAGTGATTATTTCCAATTAATTAACCAATAATCACAAACATTTTGATTCAAAATATTTTGAAAGCGCTGTGAGAAAATAAACTTAGGTAAAATAATTTCAACTTGGTCCATTAGGTTTTCTAAAAATCCTCTTGATGTGGACTAAAAGGCACTATCACTGTCGACGATTGAACGGAAACTAAAATAAGACGTGTTTTAGTATGTATTTTCGGCATGTTTCGATTAAGTAATTAATTTTTAATTTGAAATAAACATTAAATAAAAATCCATGCAGGATTCAGCATAACAAAAAGCAAACAAACTTCTAGAGTACCTATGTTCTATATTTAAAATGAATTAAAATAACTTACTTAAATTTTAGTAATTTTCGTCCAATGATTATTTCCAATTAATTAACTTTTAATAACCAATAATTAAACATAATAGGACCCAAAATATCTCGAAAGCGCTGTCAGCTTGATGTGGACCAAAAGGCACTGTCAGTTACGGAACCATCTTTCCAAGATTGAACGTCAACTAAAATAAAATGAGAGTTGTTTTAATTACCAAGTCTTAGTCAACCAATGATTGATTATTTTCAATTAATTAATTTTATTTTTTAAAATAAATTAATTAAAAATACAGGGTGTGTCAGCAAAATGCTTCAACAAACTGCTACGATATGCCTCTTCAACATTTATAAAAATTGTTTAATTAAAAGTTGTACCTAATTTAGAAAATAATTTTTTAAAGTATGAAAAAATGCACCCTGTAAATATTGTTTACAGGTATCTCGAAAGCTCTTTGAGAAAATTATACTTACAATAACTTCATCTTAGTTTATTAAAATTTCTAGTAATCGTCTTGTTGTGGGACCAACAGGGCAGCATTAGATAAGGAACCATCTTTCCAAATCACACGTTGAATGGAAACTGAAACGAATTGAGACAAGTTTTAGTCTTATGTCACGGCACAAATTTAATCATCAAAAGCTTTAGTCACTACTAGTGCCTTTTATATTTATGCTTGTCTGAATTACAAAGCACAGCCAATGATTATTCGAAATAATTAATTTTCATTTGCACAAAATAATTAAGTAATTAAAAATAATTATTTCAAAATATCTCTAAAACCCTGTGAGAAAAAAATTATAAGTAGATACTTACAATAACTTCATCTTGGTCCATTAATGTTTCTTGTATTTAGTTCAAAAACTGTTTAGTTAAAGGTGGCGTTAAGGGAACGTCTTTGCACGTTAAAGGTGCAATGGTAACTGAAATGAATCGAGAGAATTTTTAGTATTATGTCTCAACACTATCTTAATCATTAAAAGCATTATTCACTAGTGCCTTTTATATTTATGCTTGTTTGAATTATAAAGCAAAGTCAATGATTACACGATTAGTTCTAATTAATTAATTTTCATTTGAAAAAATAATTAAGTAATACACTTACAATTTCATCTTGGTCATTAATATTTCTTGCAATCCTCTCGATTAGCTTCACAAACGGTTTAGTTAAGACCTACGTTAAGGAAACATCTTTGCACGTGAAAGGTTGAGTGGAAACTGAAACGAATTGATACAAGTTTTAGTATTGTGTCACGACCGACATTAAACATCAAAAGCATTAGTCACTACTAGTGCCTTTTATATTTATCCTTGTTTGAATTACACAACAATGCCATAATCAACTAATATTTATTTACAATTAATTAATTTTTTCATTTTCATAATTAATTTAGTCTATTTCATAATGGTGAAGAGTAATAAATCAAAATTTGGCAAGATATTTAATTTTTTTAAGTAACTCGTCAGAAATTGTATTTTAAAATAAGACCATTTTCGAGCAAGTTAGGTAAAGTTTCGTGTCCAACACAAAAGAAGCATAATAATTTAAATTAGTTAAATAATGTTTAATAATTTATTGTTAGGAGATATTTTTCGTAGTAAGAAGTTTATTAACTAAAATCAATCCCGAAACTAGCTCAAACCCTAAATGAATTAATCAACTCTAAATTTTACTTGCACAAATTTCTTACAAATACATCCTTAAAAATAATCGAATAGTGCTATTGGTTCAATTATTATCAGAGTATCTACTAGTAAGAATACTAAACTAAGTCTTATGATCCATTCAAGTTATTTTTCGTAAATACTACCCTACCCTACCCTCACGTAAACTAATTATGTAGCTCCAGAAAATATTATTTGGAAATATTTCTTATATTCTTAAAGATAAAAAAGAACACTTACATTTCATCTCTGTTAATTTTCTAGTAATCCTTCTGTTGTGGTGTTAACACTGTTAAAGGCACTTGCACTTGAGGAGCGATCCTTACAACTCGAATGGTAAATCGAAACTGAAATAAATTACGAAATACTTTACTATAAATGACACAGAGTGAATCATCAAGATTGTTGGGCTTTTTAAATGTAAACTGTTTTGATTTACACAACAATATACGTAACGTTTATGGTTACTAAAAGCTTAGCAGGATAACAAATGATTTAATTTAAAATTACTATTATTTTATTAATTGCCTAAACAGTAATTACTTCATTAAAAAATAAGTTTTTGTTAACTATTTGATAGGAAAATCGTACAGAGTAAAACAATGTTTTCTAATTTCATCAACTTAAATTAATAAAGTAATAACAAAAGTAGAATTTTAAATCATCCCTAACATACTAAGAGACCGCTTATGTTAAATTCTACAAAAAAATTCTTAGTAGTCTTGTAAAATGCCTCCAAATATCAGTTTAAATCGATACCTCATCGATGGTACTTGGAAGTTGTTTCTTACATTAAAAGTGAACAATTATCTTTAATTAATAGAATATTTTTTAGAATAAAATGATGTTATTAAAATTATTAAATTTTGTGTTTTATATAACAAATTTTTAATTTAAGGGGGTGCATTATTAGTTTATAATAATCTAAGATTTTTTTTTATAAAACACAACACAGAAGAGGTTTACTACCTCTTTTGTGCACTTACTAGAAGTTTATGTAACGTTCACCACAACCTGGGGTCAAGAAATACAAACAAAAGTTGTAATACAAATAAAACGCAGAAGATTAATTTACCTATACTATTTTTAATAAATAAAGGAATTTATATTATTTTTTTTTACATAAAAGGATATTAATAGATGCAATACACCATATAAAATTAGCAAATTAATGTAAGAGCGTTATAATTAAAATTATAATCACTTTACTAAGCATTTACAATTAACTTAAATTAGAAAATAATTGTTGATCATAATATTTAAATTTTTACCCTTAATATTGAACTATATTAATTAATACTTAATAGAAATACTTATAATAATGCAAGGAACAACTTCCAATCAAAAAAAATCCGAAAATTGCAAGTTGATTTTCACAAGAGTAACCCTTATTTTTCTAAAATTTGCTGATCTGTGTTACTGATAAGAATCTGAACTTGTGGCGAAAATCGGACTTATATTAACTTTCTCCTACTCATTCCCTACCACTAAAGAAATATCAACCAATAAAACGCGTGTATTAAAGTAATGGGCTGCCTATATGATGGGCGCAAATTGCTTTTCACAAGAATTTATTTATTAAAAAATTAGTTCAATTTATAATTAATTCTAGCTGCTAATAATTATTAAGGGTTTCAAGATTATATTAAATGTTAATCAAAAACTACACATTCACCAAGGGATGTTCTTAAGTTGTTTGAATGATGTCTTGATGTCATTTATAAATTTTAGTATTCCCATGAAATCGAATAAAAATAATTAAGTATCCTTTGCATCTTTTCAAGTTCAAATACAAAAACCAAATTTTGGTTAGTGGTTGTTTTATTACCCTCATGTTCAGCAACCACTTATAACAAATAGTTACAAAGAGAAGTAAATTAATAAGGATAATTATTTTTCATAGGTTTGGTTGACTGAAATTTGTAAATGAAATGATAATATTTTTTTTAATAAATACAAAGAGTTACATGAGAAAATTAATTAATACTTAAAACGGCCTCTTTGCCTTATTTGCAATTAATTAGGTAACAATGGCAACATTGGATCCAATTTTTTAACTTTTTTCAATTTCTGAATTTATTGTTTTAAAAGTTAACAATTATGTAAATATTCAATAAATGGTAATAAGTAAGTCATTGACTAAAGAATTTAATTGTGATATTGTTCACATAATTTCTTAAACTTTGGGTACTTTTTCACTTACACTAAAAAGTCGAGTTGAATAATAATTAAAAAAAAATTAAATTAAAAAGTTACATTTGATTTATTGAGCTTTATTCTTTAAACTTATTGTAATGTTTGTATTAAGTTATTTTAATAGACAAGACAGAAAGAAAAAATCAGTTTTGAACTTTACGTGCCCCACAATTTATAGTTTAACATATAAAAATGAGAACTACAAGAACTAGAAATTTACAAAAAGATGCATTTACAAGTTTTAGTATGTCCAGGAAACTGAATAACTATATAGTTATTCTTTACATCATTTCAAAGTTAAAATTCAAAAACAAAATTTTCATTAGTGGTTGATTTCATACCCTAAAGTTCAAGAACCGCTTATGACAAATGTTTACAAAAAGTTGCACTAGAAAATTAATTAATAATTAAAAGATTCTCTGTACCTTATGAATATTTCTGCTATTCCTTGCTTTACATATTATATCCTTATTACGATAAAATAATATACTATTCACTAAGGTCTTGTAACTACATGTAAACAGTTGGACTAACTTACACAAACTGAAGCTCAAACAACTAATAATTAGGTAACAATCACTAGTGATGTTTCATATTACATTTTGAACATTTTAGAACAATTTTAGTTTATTTTAAAAGTAAACATGTATTAGTCATTTAACAAATAAATTTAAATGTTTCTTAGATTTAGAAAATTTTTCCATTTAAAATAAGAAGTACTTTTTGTATAATCGAGTGATTATACACTCGATTAACTAACTGTTAAACCTATCTTTTTAAATATTAAATTAAAAAAGTTACAATTGTTTTGAACTTATTGTAATGTTATTGTAATTTTTCTTCACGCTTATATTTAGCTTCTTTCTTTTGGCATTGTCCCGTCTTCCATTCCATGTAGGTGTTCTCCCCAATTCGTTTCCCTTGGAATAGAAATTGCTCTAGCAGTCCTTATAGCTAAAAGCACAAAATAAATTAATTTTCGAATCAATATTAACTAAATTGAACAAACACTTGCAGAAATGATACACACAAAAGAGAAGAATTTAGTTTTAGATTTGAATAACATAAATCAAAAATTACAGTATGAATTTGACTAGAACCAAACTCTCATAATTCTTTGAAAAATAATTATTAATGAAATAAATTATTATTAAAGATAATTACTACCTTTTCTTCTTCTTCTTCCTTCCTATTAACTAACTAGTGGGATATTTGACTGTCAGGAGACTCGACTTCTTCGTAGCTTGCTTCATTACATTATTTGACCTGCAAAAAAATAAAAGTATCAGCTTTAAACGTCAAGTTCATGAGCAAAAAGTGTTTAGTGCAACTTACCTACTAAATATTCTACTCTCAATTGCATATCATACAACAAACCATCACAACTTCAATGAGATCGGCATCGGCAAATAGTTTAGTTGGTTTACTGCATTTCAAATACCGTTGACGGTGTTGATCATTCCCAGCAAACTGAGTTGCTTCTATTGCTACTTTTAATTACAACCATCAGGTAGATTGGATCCATGGTCATAACTACAACAGAAATTATGAATTCGGTCACGAAAGTAAGTCGGAAATAAAATTTTACCTTTATTCTTTGATAAAATGTTTTAGTTAAACGAATGGTCGTTAGATGGCGCTAAAAAACATTTTTTGTTGTTCAGAAAGCTAACAATAGGTGGTGCTTGCTATTTTTAGTGGTAGAATCATTATGATCAGCAGATGAAGCTGACGGAATTATTAATTTGTATATTATTGCCGTTTTTAATGGCTTAGAAAATCTAAGATGGTCTGTCAATTATTGATATACTCCAAGCTGTTGCGGATCAGGCTAAGAAGGAATACATTTGGATACCGGGACAGCAGGAAATTAGCCAACACGCTCAATAAAGTTCCCTCGTAGTCAAAATTTAATTTTTATAATATACATATAAAATCTACATACGAAAAACAACTGCAAATGAACATATTTATTGAGCTATTAGTTATTTAACACTTTAACAAAGAAAGAATGTGTATCTATAAAAATACTATTTTTGAGTTTTTGTCAAATAACGGATCTTGATTACAATTTTTTATATTATATACAATAATAAATCGTTATGAAAATGAGAACAATTAAAATAATATTTAGTTTATTATTAATAATATTATTATTATTTGGCACTCACTAATACATTTTAAATATTTTTTTATTATCACCAATTTCTACAAGAAATTAAGTGAAGTTCATAAGAATTATTTTTCGGGGGCCAAAAATATTCACAGAGACTTATGTTTTTACAAGCCGTAAAGTACAAAACTAAATAAAAATTATAACGTGGTTTTATTAATATAATTTACATCAAACTCATTTGATGCGCTAAGATTATACCTAAAATTTATTATTATATAATTGTATTTATTTATTAAGAATCGTTAAAGATGTAATAATAATAATCGTTAAACGTTTCAAGTTATTTGTGGTCAAAAATTTGTAGCTTCCAGGTCATTACGATCCTAAATACAATATCGAAGAGAGTAAGTACTCATAAGTATAGGGTGTGCAAGAAATATTGTCGCTTGTTTGAATTTCCGCAAATTGTGTTCAGTGGCATACAAGAAATTAACAAAAAATATGAAAAAACCGCAATACACGACAGTGTTACAATTTGGCGCCCGAGTAGGGACATTTTGAAATTTGAAACCTTGAACACTTTAGTTGACTTATTTCTACCGCGCGCGAAATTTAAATAGACGACAGTACTTGTAGCTCACTCTAACTTAACATTTTGTTTCACAAAGAGCATGAGAACCTCTTAAAACAATCAGCTGTTTTAACGTTCTGTGACATTTAATCGTTTATAGTAAGTTAATTAGATTAATCGGCAAAAGTGAAGATAAAGTTACGTGTTGCGAGAAGTAATTTTTTTGAGCAAGTTCTTCAACGAATCTTAATTCTAGAGTAGTTAAAAATTTTAATAAAATTTAAATTTACCTTACTAAAAGTTTTTTTAATTAATTTTCACGATATTTTTAAATTTTAGGCACCAACAAAAACCACTCGATGTCAGTCATATCGATGAGTATCTGCACTGCCACCTCTTAAAATTCGTCTTCGTGGTTTTGATGCACTGTAATCTAAACTCGACGATCTCTTTTTTCTCATTTGAGCCGCTAACATTTCTAATTCCCAATTTGCGTTATTTTCGTACTCTCCCGATTCGTAACCGGGTTCCGACGAATCTCCTATATCCGATTCACATTCTGTATCCGTACCAGATTCTACGTCTACAACTACAGAAGCTTCCGGCGACGACGAACGAGGTTGAGGCGATATCGATGGAGGAAGATTTTGAAGTTCTTTCGATTCTTTTGTCGTTGGAGCTTCCCAAGACGATTGACCCTTAGCATTAATAATTGTTTCTATGGAATCCTAAAAAAATACACAAACGTTAAAATAAATAAACGTAAATTACAAAAACTAGAAGATGAAGCAAAACTGGTTGATAATAATAATTTTTTTACCGTATAAGAACTGTCTGTGGTTGCCGTCGTTCTTTCAAGATCTAAGATATGTGCACGCAACTGATTTATTATCTGGTCCCGACTTTGTATTTTTTCTTCCAGCTTTGTAAATTTTTGTTGAAACACATTCTGCATTTCTTGTATTTGTGACGTCATTATTTGTTTTATCGCTACCAACATTTCACTATAATATTGCTGATCTTCTTCGAATGTACCTAAAAAATTATTTTTAGAAATTCTACTACTTATCTCCGTCGTCGACTTTGGGTGGTGAGGTCAAAAATGTCTAAAGTTGAGTTTCTACAACTACAGCTATTTTATTTTGTTGCTCTCAACACTTATTCAAAACGGATGCTAATCGGGGATTATCCACGATCTGACCATTAATCTACTATCAATAAGCTATCACTAGCGAGCCTTTAAATATGAAGTTCCAGAAGGTTAAGTTATGCAAAACTATGAAATGAAACGAGTTTAAGAATCGGTTAAATTTGATTAATATTTTTTATTTTTTTATTTTTAAAAATTCATAGATGGCGCTACAGACTTTCAATTTCTTTTAATTGCAAAAGGGGCCATGTCGCACCTCATATGAAAGATATTTCAATTCTCTATACAGTTGTTTTTGAAAATTGAATATTTAAGTATCCGTTCTCTACTTATGAGCGTTTTTATCATTATTAAAGAATAAAAAAGCTCGTAAGTAGAGAACAGATAGTGGGATTTTACATTTTCAAAAACCGTTGTATAGGGAATTGAAATACCTTTTAAATGAGGTGTAACATGACTCCTTTTGTAATTAATAAAAATTCAGTTGATAATGCCCCTAAGGCGATATCTGCATTTACAGAACCAATTTATCTTCAAAAACAGTTTTTATATGATGGGGGGGCTTAGATGCCCACTGTTCCATAGTCTTCTTTTGAATATTTATGCTCACCAAACCTCTTAAAACGTGTCCCCATATTGACGGAGCATCTCGAGCTTTACACTCTAATTAAAATTAAAATTTTGACTACTTAAAACAAAAACCTCAATATCGAATCGAATTGAAGAACGTTTTCGATTAAAAAATGTTCTTAAAATCCAGGATGAAGCGTTTTACCTTTTAAAAACTTCAGCTGATTCGTTTTCGAAGAGAGCAACTGCAGTCCATATTTTTCCATCTCTTGAATTTTATTTTCGTCTTCCAACTTACGCACTTCTTCCAAACCGTTTCCAGTAGGTGGAAATAAGTGAACCGGTTGTTGCCCGCCTCCAGTTCCTGGAGGACTAGGTAAAGTATCCCTATTAAAAGTTACACTCTTAGCTAGCTTACTGTGTCTAGCTGCGTAACCTTCGATCGTTTGGGCCCTCATTAACTTATTCATTTCGCTCGAATCAATTTTAGGAGGTATAAAACTCGGTATCTAGGACAAGAATTAAAATTAATGGTGCGGACAAAGAGTGTCCGTAAACTTAGCAGGGACTTTTTTGATTTAAAAAAAAACCTTTCGCCAATCGTTTGTAAGTCGTTTGTAACTGTTTGTAAGTCCGGTTCCGACGTTTGTAAGTCAAAAATAAGCGAGATATTCATGTTTTAAAAACCTTCTGCCAACTTACCGGAAGCAGGAACTTTTTATCTGATAAGAAAAATTTAAGTACCAATCGATAGACAATCGTTTGTAAGTATTTGTAACTCCTGTCCCGACGTTTGTAACTCAAAAATAAAAAAGATACGACCCAAAAACTAACGTCAACTTGGCAGGGACTTTTTGTCCGATAAGAATTTTTTTTATACCAATTGATAGATAATCGTTTGTAAGTATTTGTAACTCTTGTCCCGACGTTTGTAACTCAAAAATAAAAAAGATACGACCCAAAAACTAACGTCAACTTGGCAGGGACTTTTTGTCCGATAAGAATTTTTTTTATACCAATTGATAGATAATCGTTTGTAAGTATTTGTAACTCTTGTCCCGACGTTTGTAACTCAAAAATAAAAAAGATACGGACCAAAAACTAACGTCAACTTGGCAGCGACTTTTTGTCCGATAAGAATTTTTTTTATACCAATTGATAGATAATCGTTTGTAAGTATTTGTAACTCTTGTCCCGACGTTTGTAACTCAAAAATAAAAAAGATACGGCCCAAAAACTAACGTCAACTTGGCAGGGACTTTTTGTCCGATAAGAATTTTTTTTATACCAATTGATAGATAATCGTTTGTAAGTATTTGTAACTCCTGTCCCGACGTTTGTAACTCAAAAATAAAAAAGATACGGCCCAAAAACTAACGTCAACTTGGCAGGGACTTTTTGTCCATAAGAATTTTTTTTATACCAATCGATAGATAATCGTTTGTAAGTGTTTGTAACTCTTGTCCCGACGTTTGTAAGTCAAAAATAAAAAAGATACGGCCCAAAAACTAACGTCAACTTGGCAGGGACTTTTTGTCCTATAAGAATTTTTTTTATACCAATTGATAGATAATCGTTTGTAAGTGTTTGTAACTCTTGTCCCGACGTTTGTAACTCAAAAATAAAAAAGATACGGCCCAAAAACTAACGTCAACTTGGCAGGGACTTTTTGTCCGATTTGACTTTTTTGAAGTGCTCTTTTGCTACAAATTAGTAACTAATTTGTAACTATTTGTAACCATAAAATCAAGATTTGTAACTCAACCGTTATGCCGCTAAAAATAAAAAATGTTTTGGGGGCCAGCTTCTCGGGGGCCCCCAAATATCGCATTTCGAAAAAATTTTTGGCCCAAAAATTAGTAACTAATTTGTAACTATTTGTAACCTAAAAATTAAAATTTGTAAGTCACGCGCAAAGGACATATGGATATTCAAAGTTTTGGGGGCTAACTTCGCGAGAGCCGCCGAACTTTGAGTTTTCGAAATTTTTTTTTAGCCAAAAATTAGTAAGTAATTAGTAACTATTTGTAACCTAAAAATTAAAATTTGTTAAATTTTAAAAAACTTTAATAATTAAAGTTTCGTCTCGCGGAGTTACCTTGAGTCAAATTTTGGGGTGCGTGAAGTTAGCCCCCAAAGTTCAGGTTTTTTAAGTGCGCTTTTGCCACAAGTTAGTAACTAATTTGTAACTATTTGTAACTTTAAAACGAAAATTTTAAAGTCAAACCGTCAGTCTTTAAAAAATGATTTTTTTTCGCTAGTGACTTGGTGTTATTTAGTAATGATGATAGGACTTATTCTTTTTTTAAAGAAAAGCTTTAAAAAGAATTTAAATAAATGACTAAAATATCACAATTTTCTTCTAAATAATTATACCTACTTACCTATTACTTAAATACCGGTTTCGCTAATAAGCATTATCAGGTGTAGAATACTCTACAACTGATGATGGTGTAGTACTCTACTCTACACCCTTTTTAAATTCTTTTTAAAGCTTTTGTTTTAAAAAGAATAAGTCCTTTCATCTTCTTATAGGAAACTTAGGGTAATTTAGGGTAATATGAGACATTGTGATAAAGGTTTAAATTTAATTTTAATTCTTAAATCAAGAAGAACTTCTCTCATCGAATTATTAGAATCTATAAAAATAATATGCCTTGATGTGTATTAACTTACTTCTAAAAAGTAATCAAGAAGTAATATATCTTAGGATTCGGATTAGGATTGTTAGGGTGGAGAGTAAACCGAGGTGTACGCGCACTTAGGCCGCGTAGTCGGGCCCATTGTGCTGCCTTCTTTAGTAACTCCTTCTGACCCTTCAGTCCTTGACCCATCCCAACCTTTGGATGAATCCAAGGATACTGGAGGGCGAAGTGTCGCTGATACTGGCCATATTAGGCCAGTATTCCCCTAACATGGATCCTCGAATTAGCGTTAACGCAGGGCAGTGACAAAGCACGTGTTCCATTGCTTCATCCGCTTCATTGCATCCTCTACATCTGGGGCTGTCAGCAACACCCATTCTGTATAGATGCTTGTTCAGTCGACAGTGTCCAGTGAGAGTACCAGCGATGGCACGTAAGTTCTCGCGAGACAACCGTAGGTAATAACTAGCGTACTTTTTAGATGCCGCTTTTATAGCTGCTTTGGCCAACCTGTAGCTGGTGCACTTAGCCCAACGTTTTCTATGGGCTATCAGCGTGTTACTTTTCAGTAGACTGTCGAGGGTGCTGACTGAGGGAGTAATAGAGGGCTCAGAGCAAATAGGCAAAATCGCCGAGCCCTCTCTCGCCAACTGGTCAGCTCTTTCATTACCCTCGTTTCCTTGATAACCTTTGACCCAGCAGAGTTTTAGGTCGTTATATGTAGATATCTGATTCAGAACTTTGGTGCATTCTAGCACCAAACCAGAGGTTACTTTATGGCTGTTTAGTGCCGCGAGCACCGCTGTGCTGTCTGTCGATATCTGAATGTTGTGGTTGATGATTTCGCTCTCTATAATATACCGAGAGCCTTCTAGCACCCCTATTAGTTCTGTTTGAAAAACTGAGGTGTGTTTGCCTAGCGATATGCTTTTGCTTAGATTCAGCTCAGGTGAATATACAGCCTGTCCTAAAATTGCGGGGCACAAAAAGATCCACATATACTAGACATAAAATAAGGTCGATCTAACCCAACTTGCCTTATACAAAAGTCCTCGGCTACACAGTTACAGCCCCTGAAAGAGGCGAAAAAATAATTAATTTTTTTGTTTTAAATAAAAACGGTTTGAGCTAGAGTGTTCAAATTTGGCACCGATCGTTTATTTATTAACAGTAATACTTGACAAAAATTACATAATGATTGCTTTAAAAATGGCGGAATACGGTAGGGTAAGGGGTAGTTTTTTATTCGTATTTTATTTGTACGTAACAAATTCGAAAAAACAGGTTAAGAATAATCAATTAAATTTAAAATTTTAACTTTTATGCCTCTTGTTTCATTTTACTGAGATTAGTCGTTTACGAGAAAATGCAAAAAACCATTAGCTTCTGTATGGGGAAGCTACGATTGTCATAGCATAAATTAAGTAGTAGCCTTTGGATAAACATTTATTTTATTACAAAAATTACAAAATTTAAAGTAAGTGCTCAAAGTGGCCTCCGTTTTCATTAATACAAAGGTTTACCCTTCTTCTAAAGTTAAATACTACTAAAATTATTGTTTTTCCAAAGGCTACTACTTAATTTATGCTATGACAATCGTAGCTTCCCCATACAGAAGTTAATGGTTTTTTGTATTTTGCTCCTAAACGACTAATCTTAGTAAAATGAAACAAGAGGCATAAAAGTTAAAGTTTTAAATTTAATTGACTATTTTTAACCTGTTTTTTCGAATTTAGTACGTACAAATAAAATACGAACAAAGAAAATACAGCTTACCCCACCGTATTCCGCCATTTTTAAAGAAATCATTATGTAATTTTTCTCAAGTATTACTGTTAATAAATGAACGATCTGTGCCAAATTTGAACACTCTAGCTCAAACCGTTTTCATTTAAAACAAAAATATTAATTATTTTTTCGCCTCTTTCAGGGTCTGTAACTTTGTAGCCGAGGACTTTTGTATAAGGCAAGTTCGGTTAGATCGACCTTATTTTATGTCTAGTGTATGTGGATCTTTTTGTGCCCCGCAATTTTAGGACAGGCTGTATACCCGCTCCGGAGCCGCTATCTGTTTTAGATCCGTCGGTATAGATAGAGATGTCAGGTGTGAGAGTTTCTGTATCTATTGACAGAATCTTGAATGATCTGTGAGTAGAGGCAGCTCTTTCGTGCTGTCCTCGACAACACTTAGATGTCCTACATTTGTTGAATTATTCCACAAGCCCAGTCCGCGTAAACTTAGAGCTGTTCTTAGAGCCAGTTCCTTCACAAAGATATCTAGTGGAGGGAGGCACAAAAGGGTCTCTAAGGCAGCGTTGGGTGAGGTTTTCATTACTCCAATGGCCGCTAAGCAAGCTAGTCTTTGCACACGTGACAGTTTAGTTATAGTGGTTCTTGATTGATCCTGGGCCACCAAACAATGGCACCGTATTTTAGCATCGGTCTGATAATGGCTGTGTACAGCCAGAGGGTGATTATAGGGTTAATACCCCAGATCCTGCCCGCACCGCTCTGCGACACTGCCAAAAAGCAGCACAGGCTTTCTCAATTTTATTATCGAGGTGACATCTCCAATTGAGTTTCTGATCAAGCGTAATGCCCTGGTACTTGACAGTGCTCAGTAGTTTCAGAGATATCCCTTTTAATTTGGGCAAAATCATGTTTCTTAACTTGCGTTTTCTGGTGAACAGAACTAACTCCGTTTTCAACGGATTGATTGTAAGGGAGTACTCTGAGCACCATCCGAGTTCAATATCCTCTATATTATTTGGTCTGTCGCCTGCAGAGAAAGAGATCAGCGAGTTCTCCAGTTCCGACAGTAGGTGTTCTTTGAAGACTAGCCTATCTGTCTTTCTTGGATTCCTATACCGAACCCTCTCTACAGTGACAGCCTTAATGGTAAATGTTAGCCATCTGTGGTCTGACATTGTTAGTTCTTGAGACCCTTGCCAGTTTAAGATGTTGTTTGAGACAGATTGAGTGGCCAGAGTGATATCAATCACAGTCTGGCAGCGCGAGGTAACGAAAATAGAGGTTCATTCCCGCGATTTATTATCTCTAGATTGCTAACAGTTATAAAGTCGAATAGTGTTTTACCTCTTTCATTGTTGGATCTGCTCCCCCACATAGTCTGGTGAGCATTGGAATCACATCCAATGATGAGGTGTTTGTTGTTTGCTTTGCAGTGATGCACCAGATTTAAGAGGGATGCTGGTGGAATCCCTTCGTGGGCATCAATGGGAAGGTATAGGGACGCTAAAATCACGTTAGTTTGACCAGTGCCAAAGCAATTATATCTATATATATCAATTATATCAATTTTCAATAAGTATACTGGAATTGCCACTGCGTTTTAGAATGCCCATTGAGGTAATTAATATTTTGATATGAATGAAAAGTTTTTGATATTCTCTCATGAACTCTTTTTAGCTAAATACAATTTTAAATAATTAAGTTAAAATACCAAGGCTAAAAATAGATGACACTCCGTCAAGACAATTTGCATGTTCTTTCCTTCATCATAAAGTCTCATATGACTCCATCATGTAAACCTTTTGGGGGAATACCTACCCTAAATTACCCAAATTTCCTATAAGAAGCTTAATCATTGAAAGTAAACGAGGTATAAACTTTTCAAAGTTGAAATAATTTTTTAAAGATTGATGGTTGACTTTAAAATTTTCGTTGTAGGGTTACAAATAGTTACAAATTAGTTACTAACTTGTGGCAAAAGCGCACTTAAAAAACCTGAACTTTGGGGGCTAACTTCACGCACCCCGAAATTTGACTCAAGTTAACTCCGCGAGACGAAACTTACAAATTTTAATTTTTAGGTTACAATTAGTTACAAATTACTTACTAATTTTTGGCTAAAATTAATTTCGAAAACTCAAAGTTCGGCGGCTCCCGCGAAGTTAGCCCCCAAAACTTTGAATATCCATATGTCCTTTGCGCGTGACTTACAAATTTTAATTTTTAGGTTACAAATAGTTACAAATTAGTTACTAATTTTTGGCAAAAAAAAATTTCTAAAAATCAAAGTTCGGGGGCTCCCGGGAACTTAGCCCCCAAAACTTTGATTATGCATATGTCCTTTGTGCGTGACTTACAAATTTTAATTTATAGGTTACAAATAGTTACAAATTAGTTACTAATTTTTGGCCCAAAATTTTTTTCGAAATGCGATATTTTGGGGGCCCCGAGAAGCTGGCACCCAAAACGTTTTTTATTTTTAGGGGCATAACGGTTGAGTTACAATATTTGATTTTATGGTTACAAATAGTTACAAATTAGTTACTAATTTGTGGCAAAAGGGCACTTCAAAAATGTCAACTTTGGGGCTAACTTCACCCACCCCTGATTGGGTCCTGTTACTTGCAGGGGTTGCAAAAGAGTTTTACTACCTCCACCTATTAACACAAATTAAGAGTTGCAAACACTTACAAACGATTATCTATCAAATGGTATAAAAAAATTCTTATCGGACAAAAAGTCACTGCCAAGTTGACGTTAGTTTTTGGGTCGTATCTTTTTTATTTTTGACTTACAAACGTCGGGACAAGAGTTACAAACACTTACAAACGATTATCTATCGATTGGTATAAAAAAAATTCTTATGGACAAAAAGTCACTGCCAAGTTGACGTTAGTTTTTGGGCCGTATCTTTTTTATTTTTGAGTTACAAACGTCGGGACAAGAGTTACAAACACTTACAAACGATTATCTATCAATTGGTATAAAAAAAATTCTTATAGGACAAAAAGTCCCTGCCAAGTTGACGTTAGTTTTTGGGCCGTATCTTTTTTATTTTTGACTTACAAACGTCGGGACAAGAGTTACAAACACTTACAAACGATTATCTATCGATTGGTATAAAAAAAATTCTTATGGACAAAAAGTCCCTGCCAAGTTGACGTTAGTTTTTGGGCCGTATCTTTTTTATTTTTGAGTTACAAACGTCGGGACAGGAGTTACAAATACTTACAAACGATTATCTATCAATTGGTATAAAAAAAATTCTTATCGGACAAAAAGTCCCTGCCAAGTTGACGTTAGTTTTTGGGCCGTATCTTTTTTATTTTTGAGTTACAAACGTCGGGACAAGAGTTACAAATACTTACAAACGATTATCTATCAATTGGTATAAAAAAAATTCTTATCGGACAAAAAGTCCCTGCCAAGTTGACGTTAGTTTTTGGTCCGTATCTTTTTTATTTTTGAGTTACAAACGTCGGGACAAGAGTTACAAATACTTACAAACGATTATCTATCAATTGGTATAAAAAAAATTCTTATCGGACAAAAAGTCCCTGCCAAGTTGACGTTAGTTTTTGGGTCGTATCTTTTTTATTTTTGAGTTACAAACGTCGGGACAAGAGTTACAAATACTTACAAACGATTATCTATCAATTGGTATAAAAAAAATTCTTATCGGACAAAAAGTCCCTGCCAAGTTGACGTTAGTTTTTGGGCCGTATCTTTTTTATTTTTGAGTTACAAACGTCGGGACAAGAGTTACAAATACTTACAAACGATTATCTATCAATTGGTATAAAAAAAATTCTTATCGGACAAAAAGTCCCTGCCAAGTTGACGTTAGTTTTTGGGTCGTATCTTTTTTATTTTTGAGTTACAAACGTCGGGACAAGAGTTACAAATACTTACAAACGATTATCTATCAATTGGTATAAAAAAAATTCTTATCGGACAAAAAGTCCCTGCCAAGTTGACGTTAGTTTTTGGGTCGTATCTTTTTTATTTTTGAGTTACAAACGTCGGGACAGGAGTTACAAATACTTACAAACGATTGTCTATCGATTGGTACTTAAATTTTTCTTATCAGATAAAAAGTTCCTGCTTCCGGTAAGTTGGCAGAAGGTTTTTAAAACATGAATATCTCGCTTATTTTTGACTTACAAACGTCGGAACCGGACTTACAAACAGTTACAAACGACTTACAAACGATTGGCGAAAGGTTTTTTTTTAAATCAAAAAAGTCCCTGCTAAGTTTACGGACACGGACAAAGAGTCAAATTAGTTACCTGCACGTCTTCGGATAGTTTTTTCAAAATGGATTTTAAATTACGACGTTCTAAGGTTTCGTTCGATTCGTTACTGGAATGGATGGGGCTGGATGTTAGCGGTGCTGCGAGAAGAGACTGGTCGGTCGATTCGCGATCTTGATGCATTTTGCTGCCTTCCGATTGTGATCTCGTTAAAGTATCGTCCTTTTGTTGCGAATCTGGAATGTCTAAACTAAAACTGCGCTTTTTAATTTCAAATTCTAATTCGGCTAATTTTTGGCGTTCGTTTAAAATTTTTAACTTTTTCACAAAGGGCAATCCGCCGTATTCGGGCGAAAGGTCGTCTATCGAACGGTAATTTTTAGTTTCGCACGGGGTTAATTTAACTAAGTTTGGTTTAGGTTTGAGGTCTTTGGTGCACTTAACACGCGGTTTGTTGGTACTCGACGAACTAGTACTACAGGATGGAGTAGGAAGTGTTTCGCTCGTGAGGTCGCGCACTATCGCCGCTTTTTTCAGTTTACTCCAGGGGGCTTCACATTTTTCACTGTCACTAATACTATCACTACGTAAGCTGGACGGCTCTTTAATTTCACTACAAACTTTTATATCTCGACTCTCTTTCGATTCACTTATGGTGAGTTCTTTTTTAACGTCCTTGTGTAATTTTAATCTGTCTCTAAAAGAAATTCTACTCGTTAGAGAAGAGAGGGCTAAAGTTTTAGAAGAACTTCCTGGTAAGGAGATGGAATTTCTCGCTGTGGTTGTCGACGTTTGGGTCGTCGTCGTGGGACTCGTGGGTTGGCTGCTCGAAAGTACCGCGTGGTCTTCTCTATTTTTGAGAAGTAAGACTCTCTGAAGCAGGGGAAGATTGGAACCTGAAGGTTCGTCTGTGGGAGGAGGGCTTTTTGTACTAGCAGGACACGTGGGGATGATGGACATCGACGAAGAGTTGTTTCGATCTTCGTTATCTTGTTTTTCTTTCAACAACCTTTAAAAGAATAATACAAATAAATTAGTAAAAAAGTTGCAAAATCTTAATTCGATAATAAAATTTTTACAAATGCAATTTGGAACTTTGTAAATTAATAATATACAAGGTTTAATAAGGCAGTAATTAAGTTACGACCCTATTTTAGTAGCATTAGTTTTTATGAGATTGAGTTAAAACCACTACTGGTAAGTAATTTTTATTGCTATGTAAAAGATCATTAAGTGGTTTCATTGTGGTTTAATAATGAAATAAGTCAAACCAAGCTCGACTCTAAGCTCTAATAAATAAGAAGTTTGATGAGGGTGCACTTTTTATCTTTCTTTTTTTCCTGTGACTGATTAACTCTAGAATCAATACACACATTGTTTTAATTTTAAGTGGTTTTTTAACACAAAATCCAACAAAAAATATACAGAAGAGTAAAACTAATCTAACGAAGTTCTAAAATATTCAAAAATATACAGCGTGTCCCATTTAAATTAAGAAAGTTAAGACCATTTCCGGTTAAACTGGATGTAAAAATATAGAATGTTTGGTATCGTGTAACAACTAATGATACGAGGTTTCAAAATATTTAAACATATACAGGGTGTTACACTTAAAATAACATACTTGGTCCCATTTCCGGTTAAATCGGGGTTAAAATAGAAAGTATTTGGTATTATCTGATAGTAAATTATAAGATGTTTTATAATATTTAGAAATATACAGTGTTCCACTTAAAAATAAGAGATTTGGTCCCATTTCCGGTTAAATCTGAAGTCAAAATTACTCAAAATAAACTCAAAATTAGAATTTCAAACTCAAAATTCACAATTTTAAACTCAACATTCCACATTTCAAACTTAAACTTGAAAATTTCAAATTAAAAAATCAGAATTTCATACTCAAAAATCAGAATTTTAAACTCAAAAATCAGAATTTCAAACTCGAACTTCAAAATTTCAAACTCAAAATTAGAAATTCAAACTCAAAATTTACAATTATAAACTCAAAATTGAAAATTTCAAACTCTAAATTGAAAATATCAAACTTAAAATTAGAATTTCAAACTCAAAATTCACAATTTTAAACTCAAAACGAGGGGTCAATCACTGGTCTGAATTTGTACAATGACTGCAGAAATTGCCGTTGACTGCAGTGACTGCACTTGACTGCAGTTGACTGCAGCTGACTGCAATTGACTGCAGACTGCACTTAACTGCAGCTGACTGCACTTGACTGCAGTTGACTGCAGCTGAATACATTTGACTGCAGTTGACTGCAGCTGACTACACTTGACAGCAGTTGACTGCAGATGACTGCACTTGACTGCAGTTGACTGCACTTGACTGCAGATGACTGCACTTGACTGCAGATGACTGCAATTGACTGCAGAACTTTTGTACATTGACTGCAGAGAGTGGATGACCCCTAGACTCAAAATTTCCAAACTTAAACTTGAAAATTTCAAACTCCAAAATCAGAATTTCATACTCAAGATTCAAAATTTCAAACTTAAAATTCATAATTTCATACTAAAGATCAGAATTTTTAAATCAAAAATCAGAATTTCAAACTCAAAATACAAAATTTCAAACTCATAAAAAATTAGAATGTCAAACTCAAAAAATTCTCAATTTTAAACTTTGAATTGAAAATTTTAAACTCAAAAATCAGAATTTGAAAATAAAATAGAAAATTTCAAATTCAAAATTAGAATATCAAACTCAAAATTCACAATTTTAAACTCAAAATTGTAAATTACAACTCAAAATTGATAATTTCAAGCTCAAAAATCATAAATTAAAACTCAAAATTTAAAATTTCAAATTCAAACTTGAAAATTTCAAACTCAAAAATCAGAATTTCATCCTCAAGATTCAAAATTTCAAACTCAAAATTCATAATTTCATACTCAACAATCAGAATTTTAAACTCAAAAATCAGAAATTCAAACTCAAAATCAAAATCTGAAACTCGTAATTAGAATTTCAAACTCAAAATTCTGAATTTTAAACTCAAAATTAGAAATATCAAACTTAAAATTGAAAATTTCAAACTCAAAAATCAGAATTTCAAACTCAAATAAAAATTTTCAAACTCAAAATTAGAATTTCAAACTCAAAATTATAAATTCAAAATTGAAAATTTCAAACATAAAATAGAAAATTTCAAACTCATAAAAAATTTCAAACTCAAAATTAGAATTTCAAACACAAAATTATAATTTACAACTCAAAATTCAAAATTTCAAATTCAAACTTGAAAATTTCAAACTCAAAAATCAGAATCACAAATTCAAGATTCAAAATTTTAAACTCAAAATTCAAAATTTTTAACTCAAAAATCAGAATTTTAAACTCAAAAATT
Source organism: Malthinus seriepunctatus (assembly GCA_963924605.1). NCBI lineage: Eukaryota > Metazoa > Arthropoda > Insecta > Coleoptera > Cantharidae > Malthinus > Malthinus seriepunctatus. The sequence continues at coordinate 32,754,954 of OZ004603.1, read as the reverse complement.
TCTACAAAAATAAACTAATTTCAAACTAAAAAAAAGCTTTTAAGAGAAATCTATATAGTGTGTCCAAAAATAAAGGGGTTATTTTATTGTAGATTTCGACCAGTTATTTTTACTTGGCTATAAGATAGTACATCGGAGCTCCAATTGAAAAAAAAAACAAAAAAATTAATTAATTCAAAATGGCGGCCAATAGAACGATTGTTCCATTTTGTGATTTTTCCCTTATAACTTGGCAGATATTTATTATTATAAAAATCTTAAAACGGTATTGTACAGCCAAATTATAGGACTTTCGTCTTAATCTAATCGATTCGTAGATTTAAAAATCTATCGATTTTTAAATTATATCGAAATTCAAATTTTGATAAAATAATTCAAAATTTTGAAATGATTTTTCTAAAAATATGTTCCGGCTTATCTGTTGAGAGTTACAGACAACGCAATGCTCTATTGAACACCGCTTATTTCATTAACTTCAATAGAGCAAGGCCAGAGTTACGATATTTTGAATGTCAAAATTGCAAAAATAATTTTTTTGGTAATAAAAATTAAAACTTGAATATTGGTAAATGTATCAGTCCCATGAATATCTATTATTTGACATTACTTTCGCTTAATAAAACGCTTGCGGTTAAACCGGAAATTACAAACATATCAAAAGATTTTAGGAACACCCTGTATATTTTTAAATATTTTAAAAGCTCGTACAATTAGTTGTTACACGATATCAAACACTTAATATTTTGATTTCCGGTTTAACCGGAAATGCAAACAACTTTCTTAATTTAAATGAAACATCCTATATATTTTTCAATATTTTGAAAGGTTGTAAAATTTGCTATCTAATGATACCAAACACTTAATACTTTACTTCCGGTTTGACCGGAAATGAGACCAATTTTTTAATTTAATGCTTAATGCTTAAAAATTGCGTTAATACGCTCTCAAAAGTTCTGCTATGGGCACATCCGAGTTTTTCTATCTGGAAAAACGGAAAAGCAATAATCGCTACCTATTAGAGCACTTTTATTTTTTCAAAAGATCCCATTTATAACTACTACTCACAGCTCTAGAGCTTCGGAAGAAGAGAAAATGAAATGTAAAAGAAAATACTTTTAAAAAGTGATCATAGTGATACCGAACAAATTCCACAGAGTAAAATTGTAAATTTTAAATTGTTATGTACTGGTGTAAAGAGAGAAACCACCAAAGATAATTATCAAATATTTACATGGCACACGTTTAAAATTTAAAACATCTTTTAAAATCAACCCTGAAAGATGAAACAGTGAAAAGGTACGTGTCAGCAATTTCAAGTTAAAACTTTAGTAATTCCTTAACTTTAAATAACATGTTCTTAATCCTATTTAACGGCGTAATGGCTTTATTTAGTTTTTAATAGCCCACATTATCTAGCAGCCTTTACTTGTAAGTATCTTTTATTCGTCGACGTCAAATTGAATGACTTTCATCTCGCATACTTTACTTTTGTCTCTAACGTGCGATTAAATATTTCCGGAATATATGTTTACTTAACGAGCCATTAAAAATAAATGACAACTAGAACTAGAAGGCGTCCCAAGTTCATTCGAATAAGCGAAAGCAGGCACGTAACTAGATAATTTTTTTAGGGGTGGCAACCGGGAGGCCTCGCCAAAAACTGGGGGGGCCACAAAAATGTACTTATATCATAAGATTTTAACATCGTATCGAGTGTCATAGAAGGGCGGTTTAACCTTAAGGTCATAAATATTGTGAGTGACAACAAACCGCGACGTGCCTATGAGAGGCTATATATAACAGGAAAGGTCCATATTAATAATTAAAAAAGGCTAATAAATTTTGATGCAAGGATGCAAGCTAAGAAAAGAGATCGTAAACATCGTAGTGACTTACCAATAATAATTATTAATTGTAGTATTCTCATATTCTTGTTTTTGTTTCTTGGGAATATTACACGGGGTGGTATTCAAATTCAAGCAACAATCTTTTTGAAACGGGTGCCCACGATCAAAGCGGAACATAGCCAAATAACACAGGGAATTACATTTGCCGCTTGCTGCTCACTAGGTTCATCTACAAGAACGGTAATGATATCTATTGAAAGAGATTTATTTTCTTAGTCTGTTGATACCAAATACTTCTTAGTTAATGACTTTTTTAACATTGAAGAAGCAATTTAAATATTTTCATAATTTGAAAAACTATGAACAGCCATGATAATTATGTCAAATTCAAATAATTGTTTTAATAGAAACAGATATTGAATAGATTATTATTACGTTCTTGTAGCTGAAGCTGGTGAGCAACCAGTGGCGTAACTAAGAGTTTATAGGCCCTCCCGCAAAATCCAAAGTGGAGCCCCTACCCGTACCCATTCCCGTGAATTTTCATTTTATTTAACCACAAATCGATTTTATAACGAAATTTCATACTAAGCTATGTTTCGGGGGCCCTTTCTATCCTGGGGCCCTCCCGCAATGCGGGCCCTCTATTTATGCCACTGTGAGTAACAAACTGCTAATGTAATGTGTGTTATTTAGCTATGTTCCGCTTCGATCGTGGACACTCGGTATAAGTTAACAATTATTTGGGTAACATAAAAAATAAGCACAATAAATACCACGTAACACAAACTAATAACTTGAAACGCGATTTTAAAATTCGAACACGAGCTGCGATGTCCCGAAAAGCTTTTTCAGAACTAAACTGAAAATCTAACACATTTATAAATGACAAAAAATAAATATCTACATATTTAGCTCAATGTCGGAAATTGAAATAATTAAACAGTTCCACGAAAGTTCTCATAAAATTAAGTTAGCTTATTACTTGCGATTTAGAATAGCCGAGATATTATATTTCTTTTATATTATATTTCACGGCGGTATTTGTTAACTTAACAGTTTATCAAAACTCAATTTTTCGTAATGTCCCTTTTACTTTTTAATCTGATAAATCAGAGGATAAATTTTAGCCACCAAGTATTAAAATAATTATTGTTGTTTTCTAGTGGGGTGGCCAGTGGGGTGGCAAATATGATTTTTGGGGTGGCCAGGCCACCCTAGGACCCCCTGTAGTTACGTGCCTGAGCGAAAGTATCATGCAAATTGCTGGCAAAAGTTTTTACCAAAAACAGGGTGATTCGCTTTTGCTTAAATACATGAAGATTATGAAGGAAACCGCAAATTTGTAAAATATTTCCGGTTAAACCGGAAGTAAAAATATAAAGTGTTTACAATCACCTAACAGGTAATTTTACGAACTTTTAAAATATTAAAAAATATACAGGGTGTCCCATTTGTAATAACATTCTTGCTTCATTTCCGGTTAAACCGGAAGTCAAAATATCAAGTGTTTAGCTTCAACCTTTTATTTATGTGATTTAGAATCACTTAACAGGTAATTTTACGAATTTTGAAAACATTTAAAAATATACGGGTGTCCCACTTAAATAATAATCTTGATCCATTTCCGGTTAAACTGAAGGTCAAAATATGATGTGCTCGGTAATTTGTGACAGTGACAGATAATTTTACAAATTTTCAAAATATGCAAAAAAAATAAAAAGTGTCCCATTTAAACTAAAACTTTAGTCAAATTCCGGTTAAACTAGAAGTAATAAAAAAGAAGTGTTTGGTATCATCTGATAGGTAATTTTGCGAACAAAAATATACAGTGTGCCCCAGTTAAAATAAGAATCTAGGTCCATTACCGGTTAAACCGGACGTCATAATATGAAGTGTTTGGTGTTATTTGACAGTTACTAATTCTCAAATTATTTAAAAATACACAGGGTGCTCTATTAAAATAAGAAACTTTATCCATTTCCGGTTAAACCGGAGGTAAAAAAAAGATGTGTTTGGTATCATCTGACAGGTAATTTTGCGAACTTTACAGTGCGTCCCAGTTAAAATAAGACTCTTGGTCCATTTTTCGTTAAATCAGTAGTCAATATATGATGTGTTTGGTATCATTTGAAAGGTAATTTTTAAAGTTTCCAAAAATTCAAAAATATCCAGGGTGTCCCATTTAAAATAAGAAGCTTGATCCACCACCCGTTGAAACCGAAGTTAAAATTATATGAAGTGTTTGGTATCATCTAACAGGTAATTTTTCGACCTTTCTAAACATTCAAAAATTAACAGTGCGTCTCAGTTAAAAAAAGTAATAAGAATCTTGGTTCTTTTTTCGTTAAATCAGTAGTCAAAATACTGAAAAATATTTAGAGTGCCCCATTTAAAATAAGAATCTAGAACCATTACCGGTTAAACAGGACGTCATAATATGAAGTGTTTGGTATTTTTTGACAGTTAATTTTATAAACTTTCGAATTACTTAAAAATACACAGGGTGTCCCAATTAAAATAAGAAACTTTGTCCATTTCCGGTTAAAACGGAAGTCAAAAAAGAAGTGTTTGGTATCATCTGACAGGTAATTTTGCTAACTTTCTACACATTCAAAAATATACAGTGTGTCCCAGTTAAAATAAAAATCTAGGTCCATTACCTGTTAACCCGGACGTAATAATATGAAGTGTCTGGTGTTTTTTGACAGTTAATTTTACTGACTTTCGAAATATTTTAAAATACACAGGGTGTCCCAATTAAAATAAGAAACTTTGTCCATTTCCGGTTAAACCGGAAGTCAAAAAAAGATATGATTGGTATCATCTGACAGGTAATTTTGCTAACTTTATAAATATTCTAAAATGTACAGTGCGTCCCAGTTAAAATAAGAATCTTGGCCCATTTTTCGTTAAATCAGTAGCCAAAATATGACGTCTTTGGTATCATTTGAGAGGCAATTTTTAAAATTTCAAAAAAATTCAAAAATATACAAGGTGTCCCATTTAAAATAAGAATCTTGATCCATCACCCATTGAAACAGAAGTTAAAATTATATGAAGTGTTTGGTATCATCTAACAGGTAATTTTTCGAACTTCTTAAACATTCAAAAATATACAGTGTGTCTCATTTAAAAAATGTAATAAGAATCTCGGTTCATTTTTCGTTAAATCAGTCAATATATGACGTGTTTGGTATCTTTTGGCAGGTAATTTTAGAAACTTTAAAAAAACTCAAAAATATTTAGGGGGTCCCATTTAAAATAAGAATCTCAGTCCATTTCCCGTTAAAAAGGAAGTTAAAATTATATGATGTGTTTGGTATCATTTCAGGAACTTGCTTTACATTCAAAAATATACAGGGTGCCATTTAAAATAAGAATCTTGGCCCATTTTCCTTTAAACCAGAAGTCAAAATATGAAGTGTTTGGTATCATTTGATAGGTAATTTTACATACTTTTCAAAAATTCAAAAATATTTAGAGCATTCTATTTAAAATTTTAATCTTGGTCTTATTTTTGGTTAAACCTGGAAGTCAAAATACCTACCAAAATATCATACGACAGCTAATTTTACAAAGTTGAAATTTATTCAAAAACATACAGAGTGTTGTATTTAAAATAAGATAATTAGTCAAAATATGAAATCATATGATAGCTAATTTCAAAAATCTTGACCATATTAAATAAAATAACATATACGAGGGGAGATTTTTAAGTTCGAGGAATGGGGTAGAAAGAAACATTAATATATTTTTTTATAATTATACTGTACTATACAGTATACTACTATAAGAGTAGGAAAATGTAAAAGCATCATCTCGCTGTTACTTGCTCGTATGCTAATCTTGATCGCTTATTAATTATCCAAATTAATTAAAACGAGCTAATCCAATTATATAATTCGATTGGAACGCGAGTTGCTGTAGTTTGGAAATTTGGTAAAATGTATAACTTGTCTTTAAAGTGCGGTCTAAAGGGAGGATTTATGGGGTCTAAGAAGCTAATTTATCACTTGTTTTATTGCTGATGGCTAGTGTAATTTAGGGATATTACTTAGTGGCTCCTAAAGGTCAATAATAACAGTGATTTTTTTCTACCCTTAAGTTTAAATAGAAATAAAATATATTAAACGTACCTTAATCTTGATAAAAGGGGTAATCCGGCGCCTAAGGGAGAAATAATTGGTTCGCTAGTATGTTGATCGTTACTTGCCAATTCTTCTTGGCTAAGGTCGTGCGACTTGACCCTAGACATCCTTTTTAACATACTTTTATTTCCCGTTTCGCTCTTTAAGTGGAGAGGTTGTAATTCTAAATATTCGTCTTCGGAACGTCTGTTCGTGCGCGTTTTTTTGATAACTTTACGCAATCCCTAAAATTGTGCGGATAAAAAAGTAATTTATTATAGTAAAATACAACTCACTTTGGCTTCTTGTCGAATTTTGCCAACCAAACCCTTGTCAGCGCCCGCATCGACCCTCGAGTCTTTGCGATGATGAGCTTGACGTGCCGATGCTTTAACTTCCATTAACCTTTTTCTTCCTAAACTTTGTAATATTTCTTGAGCTTCGGGATAATCTTTCATTGCCGCTAAGACGTCTTCTCGCGATAATGAAAATAGCTCGGAATAACCGACAGATCTAACGTCAGCTGTTCGCCTGAAAATTTAAATAATCAACATTTAGTGCACACAAAAAAAACAACTCACTTATTAAGTCCGTCCAAATTTAATATGCCAATTTCACCAAAAAAATCGCCCGCCTTCATGCTTGTTAGTACTTTACCAGTTTCGCTCAGGACTTCTAATATTCCATCGGCTATGATGAACATTTCACGAGCAACTTCGCCCTTTCTGCAAATTGAATCTCCTGGCGTAAAAATATATGCTTTCATTTTTAATACTAAATCGTGAAGAAATTCAGGTTGGCATTCTTGAAAAATTGTTACCTAAAAGAATATAAATTTCTTATGAGGGGCATTAAATCTCTTCAGAATAATTTCATTATTAAAGAAATTCGAATTATTTATGTTCGTTTAAATGTTTTAAACTATACGAGGAGCATTTGAAAGGTAAGAGTTCTTTTAGTGGAGTCAACGAAGCGAATTTTTCCTGATTTTTGAAAAAATTTCAAAGCAATTTTTTTAAGAGCTCCAAACCATCACGAGTTTGTGTATCAAAATGCCCTAACTGAATTTCTATTCGAAGGCACTTTTTCTACGACTTTAGTGCAAAATTTTGATTTCTTTAAGTTTCCGGTTGACGATATTTTGAATATCTTCGCTTGTATTGGTCGAATCAGGATGAAAAAAATTTTGTTTTGTATATGTAATAAATCTGTCTTTAAAACTACCAGGGTTAAAAAATTCATATTAATTTCCTAACTGTAAAAAATTCAAAATTTGCCGGATCAGAGTTTTTTATAAATAACTTCAGTATAAATGACTGTTACGACATGAAATTTGGGGACGATATAGCTCTTATAGTAGCATGTATGTGTGCCATATTTGGTCCAAAAATTTTAAGAACAACGACAGAAATTAAAAGATGAAATAAGTTTTTTCTGTGTGATTGAAAAAATGATTTTTACGAGTTTGATAGAGCTGGAGAAGCGCTGAGAAAAATAACAATAGAACAATACAAGTCTACTAAAAATATGACAAGCTAGTGGAGTATCATCATTATCATCAACTAGTGGAGTCAATGAAGCAAAATTTTTCATGGTTTTGGGAAAAGTTTTGTAACAGAAATTTCTTTTTCTTAATCGGTAAAAACCATCATTGTGAGTTGGTGAATATAATTCTCAAACTCAATTTCGATTCGAAGGCACTTTTTCTACGACTTTAGTACTAAATTTTGACTTCTTCAAGTTTCCGGGGTTGACTATATTTTGAATATCTTCGCTTGTATTGGCCAAATCGCGATGAAAATAATTTTGTTTTGTTTGTAATAAATCTGTCTTTAAAACTGCCGGGTTAAAATAATTCATATTAATTTCCTAACCTTAAAAAATTCAAAACTGACATCATTGCTGGATTGTAGTTTTTTATAAATAACTTTAGTTTTGTTGACTGTTATAGCATGAAATCTGGAGAGGATATAGCTCTTATAGTGGCGTATATGTGTGCCATATTTGGTCCAAAAATATTAAGAACAACGATAAAAAATTAATAAAAAAAATTTTTTTTCTGGGTTATTGAAAAAATGATTTCTACGAGTTTGATAGGTTTGGAGTAGCGCTGCGAAAAATAACAATAGAACAATACAAATATATCTAAAACATAACAAATCCCTTAGTATCAGCAGCACAAGTGTCATTTCCCAACCTCCTCAACTAGTGAAGTCAACGAAGCCAAACTTTTCATATTTTTGGGAAAAGTTTTGTAACAGAAATTTTTTTCATAATCGGTAGCAAGTTGTGAGTTTGTAGATATAATTCCCAAAACCAATTTTGATAGCAAGGCACTTTTTCTTAGACTTTAGTACAAAATTCAGGCTTTTTGAAGTTTCCAGTTCACTATTTTGTTAATATCTTGGCCAGTATTGATCAAATCGGGACCAAAAGTCTTTCATTTTCTTTGTAATGAATCTCTCTTTAAAATTGCCTAGGTTAAAATAATTTGAATTAATTTCCTAACCTTGAATAATTCAAAAGTGACATCATTGTTGAATCACAGTTTTTTATAAATAACTTTAGTTCAAATGATTGTTAGGGCATGAAATTTGGGGAGGATATAGCGCTTATAGTAGCGTGTATGTATGCCACATTTGATCCAAAAATATTAAAAACAACAACCAAAATTTGAAAAAGAAAAATTTTTTTTTCTGGGGTATAGAAAAAATGATTTTTACGAGTTGGAGAAGCGCTGCGAAAAATAACAACAGAACAATACAAATATACCAAAAATATAACAAAGTAGCCTTAGTATCATCAGCACAGGTGTCATTTCCCAACCTCCTCAACTACAAGCGTCAACGAAGCAAAATTGTTCATAATTTTGGGAAAATTTTTTTTTTCTAAAACAGATAATTTTTTTCGTAATCGGTAAAAACTACCATAGTGAGTTTATGGATATAATTCCAAAAGCCAATTTTGACACCAAAGCACTATTTCTTAGACTTTAGTGCAAATTTTGACTTTTTGAAGTTTGTTAATATCTTAATCTGTATTGGTCGAATCGGAACCAAAAAACTTTCGTTTTCTTTGTAACGAATCTCTCTTTAAATGCCTGGGTTAAAATAATTTGTATGAATTTCCTAACATTAAAAAATTCAAAACTGAAGTCATTGCTGAATCATAGTTTTTTTATAAATAACTTTAGTTTAAATGACTGTTGTGGCATGAAATTTGGGGACGATATAGGTCTTATAATAGCGTATACGTGTGCCAAATTTGGTCTAAACATATTAAGAACTACTGTCAAAATTAGAAAAAGAAAAAAATTTTTTTAGGCGGTTATTGAAAAAAAAATTAAAGTTGACTCCACTAAACGCTGTAAATCAATAAAATGTATCCACTGACCTTTTTTAAAACACTTAAATTTACATGAAGAGCTAATTCCGTTTTAAGTTTATCGGGTAATAATCCTAATGCAGTATTGATATCACCGCCACCCTGTATTCGTCCACGTGACCACGAATAATCGTACCATCTCAAAACTCTCCTTTTCATTCCACCAGGCACCTTGAAAATTTAAAGTTTAAGTTTAAGCATTTGACATCATAACCTATATATTTTAGCGGTGGTGTGAGAAAAAAAACACTTTAATGTACCTTATGATGCCTCATGTATGTTTTGGCACCATCGAGAAGCCGCTCAAATTCCAAGCGATTAGCGTTGCGGTTTGTTATCACATTTCCCACTTGGCCTGAAAAAGTAATGGAGCATAAAGACTTTGTGGTTGCCAAAAACGTTTGTTTTTTTATATCTTACCTACTATTGTAGCAAAGATAAAGACGCCTATCAAATAGCTTACAATTGTGAACACGTATCTACAACAATAATTACATTTAACCGCTCGAAAGTTTTTACAACTTTAATAAAAAAAAATTCTTTTATTCTTTTTCATAATAATTCTCTCTTTTTTAACTCAAAGTTTTCGAACAGACAATCGATATAGTGAATTGTGATTTGAATAAATTGCCGCGACAGGGCTGGCTGGCTATAAAGGCTGTTCGATAACTTTGAGAAACTATGGTGACATTAATAAGTCACAAAAGCTAATATGTTAACAACTGCGACTCGGTAAAACAGCCCTTCAGCCCTGCCGCGACAATCAGTTAAAACGCAGTATTATTGCTCTCGACGGTTGTTATACGACATACCCTCGATTAGTGCTGAATTGAAGAAGACGGGACTTGATGCCTCGTCGCGGCAGGGACCGAGGGCCATCCACCGAGTTGATTCTCCTGTTTCATATAACTAATGAATTACAAATATTACTCGACTGTTCAAAATTACAATAAAAAAGTGCAAAAACCCTCTTTTCATTAAGATGCAAGCGAATAAAAATTTGAAATACTCACTCAGCGTTTGTTTCCGGTGTTGGAAGATCTCCGATAGTCGTAAGTGTAAGTGTGGACCAATATAAAGACCCCAGGTACTTTCGAGCTAAGGTAGCGTAATCTCCTGGACGGTAGGGATAAACCCAATCACCCTAAATAAATATCTGTTTTAAAATAAAATAAAAAAAACAAAAGCTAAGAACAATTCCGCCATTACGCTATAATACAAGTTGTTTCGTCAGTTAATTCTATCACGTTCCAACCCTCATATTTCTTTTTGATTACATGATTTAGTGTGTATTATGTTTGTTAAATTATTTGCTGTCTTGCCAAAATAAAACGGTTCTAATTTATGTGCTATTATTTCATTTAATTATTTCCATTTAGTATACAAAACACATATGGGGAGAAATTTTAATAATTTTTAAAATCAACAGGAAACTCGCTTTTTAGATTAATTAAAAATGGGCGGAATGAAATTACAAGAAAAATGGCAAAAATTCTAACTGTGAAAAAACAAAATCCAAAAGTTCGATTTTTTGGCTCTGGAAAAACGGCCTTAAAAAATGGAAATTGAAAAAATTAGGGTCCTTCTGTTATAATAAAGTACCTGCGTTTCGTATAATTTAACCGACTTTGTAACTCTTACCGTTTACGAGATTCTCGTGCACTCATGTTTCGTGAGACATACTATACTATACATTGCATTCAAAAAATTATTATCTTGATTTCATCAACTTTAAGATAATTTCAAGTATAAAATATCTTATATCGTTGCATTCAGAAAACTTTTGTCAATCTTTTGATGTAAAAATCAAAGAAAAAACAAAGTTGATGATGATTGCGAGGAACCGAAACGTCGTACAAATTATTTATTTACTGATTAAGATGCACCATAAAACGTCCCAAGAACGTGGTTTTAGGTTTTAGATAAACGCGCGCACTACCTTTTCTCGGTCTGTTTATGCCTCGATGCCTCCTCAATCTATAAATATCATCTGTTAGTCTAATATTATGTCATATCTTCTCATCTGTCAATCTAATCTGTTATTTCATCTCATCTGTCAGACTCTTCTGTCATCTCATTGACAAGGTCCCCGAGATAAGACGACATATGAAATGACAGATTTTGACGACACATGGAATGACAGATGGACTGGTAGATGATATGACAAATGGAATGACAGATGAAATGACATATGGGATGACATATAGGATTATAGATGGGTTGACATATGGATTAACAGAATGGATTACAGATGACTCCCTTGACATATGAAATGACATACGGCATGACAGATACACCCCCTCCCTAAATGACAGCTTAATATTTAAAAAATAGTAACTAAATGGTGGCAGATTACGCCCAATCCCCATCTCTCTAAACCAATCTCTGAAATGACATATGGGATGACAAATGAGTTGACCGATGGAATGATAGATAACTCCACCTATACCGGGTGACACAGGGGTTTGGAACACTCTTATAACTCCGTTATTTGTCAACATATCAAAATGAAATTTGGTGTGGATTATACTCACATAAATTGCAATTGTTTTAACTACTTGTGAAAATTATGTCACTTCCGATTACGCCGGAAATGAAGTCAACTTTTGATTTTTAAATGGAACACCATAAATATTTTTACTTTTAGGAAACCTGCATTAAATTTTGAATACAGTAGCATCAAAGAAATTAATTTTTATAAGCAAAACAAAATTTATTTTTCAAAAAATAATCAGTTGTCTAGAGTGCTGTGATGTGGTAGAAAATCATCGGTGAGAGCTAATTGTACTATGGAAATTATGTTTGCACCACAAAAGTTGAAGGTTTGTGTTGTGGAGCTTTCAGAAAGTAATTTAGTTACATTTTCCTCAATAACTAAATTTTTTCAAATGGCATCATATCGGAACAACTCCATCGGAAAAAATGAAGATATTGAAGGAAATGTGACAAAATTACCTTCTAAAAGCTTCACAACACCATCCTCAAGCTTTTGTGGTGTAAAAGTAATTTTCATAGTGCAAGTACCTCTCACGGATGATTTTATACCACAGTACTCTTGAAACCAGCGTAATTTTTGAAAAAAAGAATTATTTTTGCTTATAAAATTAATTTTTTTGATGCTACTGTATTCAAAATTTAATGTAGATTTTAAAAAAGTAAAAATATATACGGTGTTCCATTTAAAAATCAAAAGTTTACTTCATTTCCGGCGTCATCGGAAGTGACAGTACTTTCACAAGTAGTTAAAACAATTGCAATTTATGTGAATATAATCCTCACCAAATTTCATTTTGATATGTTAATAAATAACGGAGTTATAAGAGTGTTCCAAACCCCTGTGTCACCCGGTATATGAAATGACATAAAATTGACATAATGGACCTTGACATTGACATATGTTGGGTGACAGATGAACTTCCCTGTGACACTGACCTATGATGCCAGATGACGACATTGACATATAACCATGGTAACAGATTGACATTTGACACATGGTAACTATGGTGACAAATTGACACTTGACACTTGATAACTATGGTGACAGACCACTCTCTATTTCTATAAACCAATCCCTATCTTACTTCCCATTTTTCGGAACCAGGATTTCCTAAACTTTTTCTCCGATTGAGCAGAGGGTCTTTGAATTTTGAAGGAGCACCTTGTGTAATTTGAAGAGTAGGTAGAGATACATAATCAATAAATATTAGAAAAATAAAAAATAGCTTGGTATTAATATTTTTCCCCGGAGCACTTGCTACCTTCCCGCAAAGCACAGTTTTAGAAACCCTGCTCTAAACAAATCCCTATCCTACTTCCCCCCTCTCTTTATCTCTATCTCTGTCACTTTCGGACCTTACTGCGCATTTCCGATGATCCATGTGTTTTTTATTGTGTGAATAATTGCGAAGATAAGAAAAGTAGGCTAAATTTTTTAGCAAATTACTGTTAGTAACTATATTTTACAACCTTCTTTGATCTCTTTATATAAGCGAGTTTTCCATGGTGAGACAGCTCAAGAGAGACACCCTGTATACCTACATACAGTGCCCGCTTAAAGTCTGAAATAATGACATTTTTTTCCCGATAGCAATATCAAAAAACAGTTGCACACGTCAAATTGATTTATTTAAAAAAATTATTTTCCGATAATTTCCATTTTCCTAACCGGTACCCTCTTCGAACAGTGACGTATCGTATCGTTAATGTAAGCACAAAAAGTTGCCATAAAATGGTAAAGGAAATTTAATGCTCTACAACTTATTTTCTGAAGATTTTTACTGAAAAACGAAGGGCTGAGGTGCTACATTTTTTTTATACGTTAACGATTTTTGCGGGCGGATATCTGGGAAACTATTAGGAATACAGAAAAAATGAACAGAAATAATCTTGTAGGAAATTAAATAAGCTTTCATTTTGCTAATACTAATTTTTGTCCTAAGATCCACCATTTTCGAGATATAAGCGAAAATCATAAAAACGGGACTTTTTCACACCCTTCTCTCCCTTAGCCATATTAGTTAAGACCGGGGACTTTCAATATTTTTACTACTCCCTAACATATTCCCGAAGAAAAAATTCCACCTTCATCTACGTCTAGAAGACTAGACTAGAAATTGTGTTCTTAAGGTCGTTTTACATGGACTAAATGTCGTACTAACTTATTAGTACCTACTGAAGGAGCAAAAGTACGATAATCTAAGCTTTAAAGTCGTGTACGGTCGTGCATAAAAATTTCAAAGCACGACGTTAAACCTTAGATTCCCGTGCTTTTGCTTCTTAAGTTGATGCAGTACTAACAAGTTAGTACGATACTTAGTCCATGTAAAACGGCCTTTAGGTTAGGCGACGTTTTTTTTTCCTTTTTTTATAAAAAAGTATTTCTAAAGATGAACGATTTTCGAGAAGGTATCCAAGAGGTTGTAAATTTGATTAACCCGAATCACTTCGGTGCAAGATAAGCTATACAAAATAGTTGTTGTTAGTTGCCTTACGAGTAAAGTTTGTGATAAAGTGGTTCATTTTGTAAGAAATAACAAATATAAATCTTTGTACAAAATTTGTTTTCACGACATTAAAATAGTCGACAGCATTTATTTCGACTCACATCTTTTTCTTTTCTAATAAAAGGCTCAGTTCGCGAGCGTCGTATACGTACTCGAAATTGGGCATTTTGCCAATTTCGCCATTTGTTGACGGCGCTTTCGAGTTCCTTGTTACAACATAAAGGGATGAAGTTAACAACAATAAAAAAGGAATTTCAATTAAGCGACAATTTAAATTGTTTCGTAAGGAATAAAATTAAAAGTGTGTCCGCGAACATAGGTTTCTACGAACGCTTCCACAACCACAACTTTTTGTTAACTGAATAACATTCAAACCTCAAAAAAGAAATTCTTGTTCCTAGCTTAGGCAATTTTTATATGAGTTAAATAATAATTTTATGAATACAGAGTGATTTTTTTAAGTGGTACCAACATAAGGATCCTGGAATCGGTAAGAGTTACGAGATTGGCTATACTAGCAAAAAGTTGCATATTTTTACGAGCTTTAAGAATCCATTTAGAAAATTACAAAATTCAAAATGGTTACCAATATAACGTAAAAATAAACTTAAAATTGAAAATTATATTTTTCGACTGTAGTTAGTAACTGGTTTACTTCAGAAAAATTTTTTTCGAAGGTCAAAAGAGCTATCAAACGATACCAAACTCGAAATTTGATCACATCGACGCTAGGCGTCGCGACGTTCAACTTTTTATTTTCTTATGCGCAGCTATCTTTTTCACAAAATTACTCATTTAGCTTGTCTACACTCAGACACCAAGCGAACTTTCTATCTCGTACTTTCTTAATTTACAAAATTTTTCTAGGTTATGTTATGTTACGTAATGTTATTGTTACTTTATGTTATTTTTCCATTGGTGAACTTTTATTGCATCGACTCTACGCGTCGCGATGTTTAACTTTTTATTTTATTATGCGAACCTTGTGTTTCCAAAACTTTAAAAATAAATTTTCGTTCGTTATTTTTCATCGTAAAAAATAACATGAAGTAACGTAACGTAAAATATAGAAAAGTTGTACAAATTTAGAAAAATACAGGATATAAAGTTCTCGTTTGTTGTCTAAATTTGAACAAGTTCACTGAGTAATTTTCTCCAAAAAAACAATAGGTACTGTTATGTTATGTTACGTTATGTTAATATGTTACTTTATGTTATTTTTCCGATGCCGACCTTTTATTGCATTTACTCGATGTTCAACTTTTTATTTTATTATGCGAACCTTGTGTTTCCAAAACTTTAAAAATAAATTTTTGTTCATTATTTTTCATCGTAAAAAATAACATGAAGTAACGTAACGTAAAATATAGAAAAGTTGTACAAATTTAGAAAAACACAGGGTATAAAGTTCTCTTTTGATGTCTAAATTTGAACAAGTTCACTGAGTAATTTTCTCCAAAAAAACAATAGGTACTGTTATGTTATGTTACGTTATGTTAATATGTTACTTTATGTTATTTTTCCAATGCCGACCTTTTATTGCATTGACGCTACGCGTCGCGATGTTCAACTTTTTATTTTATTATGAGAACCTTGTGTTTCCAAAACTTTAAAAAACAAAGTTTTTTGTATATATTTGTGTTTTTTAAAGTTTTTGTTTTTTAAAGTATTTTTCATCGTAAAAAATAACATGAAGTACCATAACGGAAAATATAGAAATGCTGTACAAATTTATAAAAATACAAGATATAAAGTTCTCACTTGATGTCCGAATTTTGACAAGATAACTGAGTAATTTTCTTCAAAAAAACAATAGGTACCCATAAGAAAATTAAAAGTTGAACATCGCGACACCTAGCGTAGATATGATGAAATGTCGAGTTTGGTATCGTTTGATAGTTCTTTTAACCTGCTAAAAAGGTAAAAAATAAAAAGTGACACTTTAACTCCGAATAAAACATTATATTTTTTTTCAAACGTTCAAAATAAATTAAACGTAAAAAGCTGCTCCACTAAATTAATAATGAGCAAATTATTAGCCTATTTTGTGCTAAACTTTATAGTTGTAATTAAATAAAAGTTAAGGTCTCAAAATGTGCTATTTGTTGATCCTATTCCTATAGTTTTAAATCGTATACAGTTTAGTCACAAAAGAAGATTAAGTTATTATATAAAAAAAAACTTTAACTCGGTACAAAAATAGTACTTTAAAGTTTAAAGTATAAAGCCAACACACAAAAAAGGCCCAAAACTAAGCTTAAAATTTGAAACACTAATTTAATTAACGTCTAAACTCCCTATTATAACAATATACATTTTCTAAGTGTATTAAGAAACATACGAACATCGTCTTGTGTGTAATTCATGTTTTAACTTGAACGGAATTTTAATTAAACAAGAATCTGATTTAAGCTTAAAACTTTTCTAATTTATTTAACAATAAAGTATTATGTATATCAGGTGTATTTTAAAGGAAGATAGGCACTTACCTGAAATCCTTCAGCTTCTGATAATAAGTAATAAAAACAACCAAACCAATGAGCAAGAATAAGAAGTATATGAATCAAGTTGACAACTCTCCATAAATTAGGCCAAACTGTGCGCGACTCGACGATATAGTAAAATTTTACGGAACGATAAACCTGAAAAAAATTGTAATATTAGATAACAAACATTTTCAAAGACAGTTTATAGTCGTTGTAAATAATAGAGGTTTTAGGTATACTTTCGGACGGGAAAGCATTACTCGAGCTTCAACTAATAGAGCAGGGGCTGTTTTAACCAATGAGCCACGCAAACGAATTTTTAGTTTACTCAATAACAAAAAAATACAAAAATTGTGACGGATGCGAAGCCCCTAGCAGAATTAATAATAAAAAAGAAATAGGGCGCCACACAGTTTACTCGCACCAAATTACGCTTTATGTGCCTCAAATTGGTTTTGTGTTTTTCATAAGGAAATTCTTACAAGTATTAACTTTTTTTTAAATTGATCCAATTTCAATCTAAAAGATCAAAGAAAGCAATCACGTCTGAAAATTTAAAAATTTCAGTCTCATTCTTACATCAACAAATATTCCATATAATGTAAACCTTCTTATACCTTTCAGAGTCACAACACTAACGTTACTTCCAGTAATAAGTTTTTTTTTAATATGAGAAGGAAAATAAAGGTGCTTGAAGAAAATTTTCCATTTTCGCATAAATGAGGTCAACAACTATAGAAATTAGAAACCAAATAAAAGCCGGCTAGATCTTACCATTGATTTGTTTTCTTTGTATCGGCGACTGAATGAGATCAAAATAAGAATACCGAAAAGCGAATATGTCAAATATATTGCTTTTCTATTTAAATGAATTTTCACAAAATTTTCTTTTTTCACAAAAAGTAACATGATGGAAAATATAATAATTTATTTTTTTTAAATTTAATTTATCGAGTCCATAATATGACAAAATTTCTAGAAATAGTCTGTCTGTAACTTTCTCAGCTCCAGAATTGATTGAATTTTATTACAAATTTTTAAATTCAAAATGGCGGCCATTATCCCATTTGATGGGTTTTCACTTATAACTTAGCCGGTAATTATTATTATGAAAATCCGAAAACGCCACTGTATAGCTAAAATATAAGGTTTTCATCTTAACTAAATCAATTTAAAAAATTTTTTCAAAATAGCCTACATTTAAGGGGCCAAAAATGGTCAAAAATTTCGAAGCATAATTATTTAAAATTGGTTGTGGCTATTATTTTCAGTTTTGGATATATTGTAGACATCGTGGTTCTTTATCGAACGATGTCTCTTAATTTGCTTCTATAAACCAGAGCAGGAGTTACGATTTTTTCAAGTCAAAATTTCAAAAATTTTTTACTTCATTGGTAAATAAAATGAAAATTTGAATGGTGACATACGTATTAATCCAGTAAATATCATTTCATAATTTCAAGAGGGCCAAAAGTCTTGTTTTGGTCCTAGGAACTCACTGCGTTTGTCGGTGTTATTCAGGGACACCCTGTATATATTTTTAATATTTAAAAAACTCGTAAAATTAGCTCTCAAAGAACAGTTTATATTCTGACTTCTGGTTTAACCGGAAATGAGAACAACTTTCTTATTTTGAATAGAACTTATTTATATATAATATTTTTGCTGTTTTAAAATGAGTAAAAAAATTTGGGACACTGTATATTTTTTTAATATTTTTACTTTGAAAATATTATGATACCGTGTTATTTGGGTTGCCTATGCTAAAGGAGGATTTACTAGAGGTCACTAGGGATAAAGCGATAAAAGGCAGCAGAGCCTCAACCAGAGAAGGTTAGCGAAGAGGCGGAGTTGGTTTCTAAGAACTAGTTTGTGGAAACAAAATTATTTGTTTTCACATATATATGCGCCATATGCGCCATCTATGTAGTCGTAAATAAATTAAAATATTTGTTTCGAAAATAGCTGATTCTGCCTAAACGGATAAAAAAAATTACTTCAAAAAATTATAGGTACTAGCATAATCCCCTAATAGAGGTTTATAGACTAAGTGTCATTGTTCAATCATCTTTTTATAAAGAGAAAAAAAATGTTTAAAATAACCCAAATTATTGAGTTTTAGATTGTACAATGCTAATTAATTAACACACCAATTTTGATTATTATAGTCTTTGAACCTTTGACTATTATCCCTTATTGTATATAACTTTTCCTTTTCATGAAAAATCGCTTTATAACGCCACAATTAGCTATGCCGTGAGTAGTGTTTTGATGCATTTTAACAGGAGTGACGTAGCCTCTTAATAAAAAATGTAAAGGCTCTCTAAAGAGTACCTCTAGCGGCTAAAAGAGGGCCTCTAGCGGCCAAAAGAGGCACGACTATACGACTAATCTTACATAAGACCAAGATTTCAAATTTAAAATTTGAGATGCCTCAAACTGTCTCTCTTTTGTACGGGAACCCTAAAGCAAATACTATGTTAGGACATTATAAATTCCATTTTAAAAAAATTAATAAAAATTTATATTAAAAGATTCTTAAAAAATATAAATTCTGTACATTTCTTACGTGCTGCATATTATACTTATAGGAATCCTTTATGAATATA
Source organism: Malthinus seriepunctatus (assembly GCA_963924605.1). Classification (NCBI taxonomy): domain Eukaryota; kingdom Metazoa; phylum Arthropoda; class Insecta; order Coleoptera; family Cantharidae; genus Malthinus; species Malthinus seriepunctatus. The sequence goes on along the minus strand of OZ004603.1, from coordinate 32,735,495 downwards.
ACATGAAGCACCAAGTCGGTGAACGGCTAAATCGACTGTGAGATAAGATCATTTACGATATAGGTTGTCGGTCTACTATAATACCATGTTTACATATTATACCCGCTGCAAAATCCCAAAAATTCAATTTCGAAAGCGCTTTTATTTAAAAAATATCTTAAAAACATCTCAAACGATGAGAAATGATCAATAATGGAAGAGCTTTTGATGGTTATGCAAAAACAATTGCTTTAATTTCAACGCACTAGCGACCTTGTAATTTTCGAAAAAAGAAGAGTTTTAGAATTAATTTCCAGAGGAAGCGTATAAATTTTAGAATTAAAGGCAGTTTTAAACTACTAACTAACAATATTATGTTTCATGTAAGTTAACACTTACTTCTTAACTTATTATAATTTATGGTGAATCGAGTAACAAGTTTTACATACAAAACCTTACTTTAAAATGCGAAGAAATAATTTAAATTTTTAATTTTGCTAATATATCTGAACTTGAAGTTTCAAAGTGACTTTCAAGAAATAGAGCGACGTGACAATGACCCCAAAAGGGAATCTTGTACATCAATCACATCAAAACTGTTTGGAAACCCCAATGAGTGGCCATTAACTTTTCTACAGGGGTACTAATGGTCAAGTGAAAATTTTGCTACTTGGGAAACTGTCAATTGAGTTGCTTCTGTTTTACAATCATATATCCCACCGAAGCTTTATTTACTTTTTAGAGAGCGGACCATGCCAAAATGGATAAAATTCAAGATTTCATCAGAATTTTATGATACTTCGTATTTAAGTGTTTTCAAGGTAACTGATCTCAAATCAAAATATTTGAATTTGATCAAAACTTGATGAAAATCACGATTTTGGTACAAAAAATTGAAAATGGTGGATCCAATATGGCGGCTAGAATATATTAATTTTCATGGGTTTTGAATGACACTTGGTATTTAAGCGTTTTCGAGGTCACTGATCACGAATTTGGTATTAAAAATAATAAATTCAAAATGGTGGATCCAAAATGGCGGCTAGAATATACAAAATTTTATGGGGTTTACATGACACTTGGTATTTAAGTGTTTTAGAAGTCACTGATTACGAATTTTGTATAATAAAAAAATCAGAATTGTGAATTCAAAATGGCGGCTAGAATATATTCATTTTCATGGGATTTGAATGACACTTGGTATTTAACCGTTTTTAGGTCACTGATCACGAATTTGGTATAAAAAATTAAAAATTTCAAATATTTGATGCAAAATGGCGGCTGGAATATACTAAATTTCATGGGGTTTACATGACACTTGGTATTTAAGTGTTTTAGAAGTCACTGATTACGAATTTTGTAAAAGAAATAAAAAATTCAGAATGGTGAATCTAAAATGGCGGCTAGATTATATTAATTTTCATGAGATTTGAATGACACTTGATATTTAACCGTTTGTAGGTCACTGATCACGAATTTGGTATAAAAAATAAGAAATTCCAAATATTTGATCCATAATGGCGGCTAGAATATATTAATTTTCATGGGATTTGAATGATACTTGGTATTTAAGTGTTTTCAAAGTCACTAATTACGAATTTTGTATAAAAAATAAGAAATATAAATGGTGGATCCAAAATGGCGGCTAGATATACTAATTTTTGTGGGATTTGCATGACAGTTACTACTTAAGTGATTTCGAGGTCACTGATTACAAATTTGTTATAAAAAATAATAAATTCAAAATGGTGGATCCAAAATGACGGCTAGAATCTATTAATTTTCATGGGATTTGCATGACACTTACTATTTAGCTGTTTTCGAGCTCACTGATTACGAATTTCGTATAAAAAATAAGAAATGCAAAACGGTGGATCCAAAATGGCGGCTAGAGTATATTTTAATCTTTATGAGACTTGCATGACACTTGCTACTTAAGTGTTTTCAAAAACACTGATCATGAATTTGGTATAAAAAATAAGAACCTCAAAATGATGGATCCAAAATAGCAGTTAAAATATAGTGGTTTTCATGAATGATTTATGAATCTTCAAAGTATCTCTCGATGATATTTTCATTGATTGCCTTAACACAAAAATTAAAAGCAAAAAGTGAATTTTATACAGGGTTAGTCTGAATTAACGGGCCATTAGGATTATATGGCGTTCTTAACAAAAGTTTATTATCTCGAAATGGTCTACATCGTAAAAATATTTAAGAATAATATAATGGAAGATACGACGATATCATGGAAAATACATTTGACTATATAAAATGTTCTTAAATTTTAAAAATACAGACTACAGTAGATCCCCGTTATAAAGTATCCCTTTATAACGTTTTTCCGGATATAACGGACTAAATTTTTGGTCCCATTTTAATATATTGTTTATTTATTGTGTTTTTATAACGAACTTCCGGTTATAACGTACCTTATTTTTCGGCCCCTGATGGTACGTTATAACGGGGTTCTACTGTATTTTTAAATTTATTTTGTTCTGTTTCTTATAAATAAGAAACAAAAGTACGAAGTGAAAACATTAAACAATTTTTGAAAGTAAAATAATATTTTAGTGGATAAGAACTTGATCATTTTAAGTTTGGTAATTCCAAAGTTGGTTTTTGTCCGTTTTTCCATGTCTCCTGGCTCACTGTGCATTTGTGGTAAAGCTAAGCTAAACGTGAAAGGTTAATTTGGAAGCCGTATCCGTTTACAGACGATTGAAAGAACGTTTTAATTTATCGATTTGCTTCCAAGAAGGGCTATTATGGTTTACTACGGCTTCCTAAGGCTATTGTACTAGTTGGTAGCAAAAGTCACTCTAGAATTCTGGTGGAGAGGCCTAAAGTTACACTCGGATACGTATTTAAAAGGGGCAGTATTATACGAGGTCCGAAAATATGGTAATGCCGTCCACGTCGGCGTACCGCACCTAGCACTGCCCCTAGCATCGCACCGACGAAATAAATAGAGCACTGTTTTAGATGAAAGTGTGCGAGATGAAGGACCGTGCTTCTGTAACTGTAACTATGAAGGTGAAACTGCAGAACACGTTCTTTGTGTTTACCTTTTAATAACATCTACTAGAACCTGAGGATTCCTATTGAGGAGCTATAGGAGTTACTTGGCCTGTGTTAATTATACCCGACCTTATAAAATTCTAGAATAGATTGGGGAGGGGGAATAATATAAAAGAAAAATATGAGAACATAGAAGAGACGTGAAAATCATCGGGGTGCGCAAAGAAAAGGGAGGTGTAAGAAAAAGAAAGATGAGGATGAGATGAAGAATGTCAAACACATCACGATAGTCTAGTCTACAACTTTTTTGTATAAAATTCTAAAGAACTCACCTTTAAAAATCTTGGAAATCGAAGTATAGGGTGTATTCCAAATCGCACTTGTAAAATATCTAAAGGAGTTAAAGCTGCCAAATCCAAAAGAAAGGCACGTGATTTTAAATAATGTCCCGCTAATTTCTTGTAATTATACACCATTAAACCCTGTTCCAAATAACCAGTTCTTAATTGAACCATAATATCCATTATAAACACAAGATCACTAATAACATCACAACTAATCCAAAACGTTAACAACATATCCTATAAAAGAGAGAAAGATAAAAAAAAATTCGAACTCGACACTAATAGCGAACTTACTTGAAATTCAGGAAAACTTTGTCTAACTATTAACGTCCACATATTGTACAACAAACACATGGTCACAACCATTAACCAATAAAAATAAAAATTTTCGTCTGGATTAACTACAGTAAAAGGTTTCTTTTTAATTCGACGCCTTCTTCTCGGAGCCGATTTCGAATCGTCTGCGTTGCCACCTTCACTACCTGTATCTTCGACAGTCTCTTGTGTTTCCGGAATCTGACGTGTAGAAAATCTCTTCAAAAACGAATCTTCCCGCTTTAGAGGAGGTTTCTGCAAAAAAAAATAAAAAATCATTAGTACAAATCGTCATGTCACTGTCCCAAAATAATTATTTAATCATCATTATGGAAGCGACGAAAACATTCAGAGATACCACCTCACAACCCCAAAGACTAGGGATGTTAAAATATAACCTTATCGGTAATTTGGGATTTGGAAATGCATCGCATCGGAAATGTATTCGAAAAAGGATCAGTAAAATTACCAAAAAGGTGCAAGACTAGAATTCCTAGTGGAAGGACAGGCAGATTGATAGAAAAGCACACAGAGACATTGTTTGTTTTAAAATACGAAGCTACAAAAAGGAAAATTCTTTGTTGTTCTCTTTAAAAGAAAAATTGCGAGTATTATTTTCTAAAGGAGTAGGTTTTTAGTGTCGAATAACGTGAAATAAAATACTCAGTGTAACATCAGGTGTAAAACAAAATGAGTCGTCGTTATTTTATTTTTGTTTAGACACTCGTCGGATGGTTAAGTGGAAAATTTATTTTCACTTTTTTTTATTATTGTATTGGAAATTGATTAAAATATAAAATTGTCAGGTAAATAATTTTTGAGGAAAAATGTATAGAAAAGTTGGAAAATTTATTAAAAAACTTTTTGATTTTATCGCGGGTCCTTTTTTTGTAATATACAATGGATGGAAGTTCCACTTATTTTAGTTTCACAACTACTTTTTAACTTTTATTGCTTTAGATGAAAAACAAAATTTTTTACTCCCCCCTTCAACACACCCACACACATACAGAGTGGTTAGTTTAGAAATTTTCTAAAGTTAAATAAAGAGGTTCAGTTAGTCGAATTACTAAAGGGTGTACATTTTCATGCATTTCAAGGGTGTCATTTCTCATATATCTTGAAAAATTGAATCTTGCGTTCTTTTTTCCATCTTTTTTTGTCATATATTTTTTATTACTTAAGAAAGTGCAATGAAATTTGGCTGGTTTACAGAAGTCGATATGGACTATCCACTGGTACTTTCAAAAATTTTCTAGACCTACTAGTTCTTTACTTTTCTATAAATAAATTTAGCTTTCGTCATAAACGCCATTTTGGATTTTTTACAGAAAGAGAAAAAATAGGGATTCGACGATACAATACAACAGAGTTTATTAAATAACTTGAGACATTAGTTTAATAATTGATCGACAAAATCGAGTCGCCATGACAAATGAATAATTTTAACATTTGTTTCTAAAGTAAACAACATTGTTTTTCTTTATGCAATCATAGTACTTAAATAATGAATATAACATAAGGAACAAATAAGAAAACGCAAGATGTTAGCTTTTTCAGGATAATGCATGAACAACATGAGCTATCATTTGTAAAAGTGACCACCCTGTATATGAAAATATAACCAATAAAGTTACGTATTAAAAAAATAAAATTGAAAATGTAAAGAAAGAGCAACGTATAAAAAGTAAAATGGAAATGTATGTCTTTTATATACGCTATGTGCTGAATCATTTTTATACAGGGTGGCTACTGAAACAGCGCTATTTTAAATGATGGCTTATTTATTAAGGTATCAAATTGAAATTTGGAACACTTTAAGTACACATAATTAGCGACTTTTTGACAGCACTTCCAAATTGCCGTCACTTCCGATTTTACTGGAAATAATATCAAGTTCCTCATTTTTAATAAAACACCCTGTATATTTCTACATATTTGGCACAGCATGGCATTCTATCTATCTAGTAAGAGTTATTTAGGAATGCCTCGGTTTGAATAGCCACCAGGTATACACATAATAAAATTTTCCCACTCAGCATTGCTATTTCCTAAATTCAGTTCAATAGAAAATGATATGTTAGGAAAAGTGAGTTTATCGTCTCACAACGACTAGCAATCGATCAATTACTGCCAACTATATGTTAAGACTGGTTATCAATATAAATTTACTAGTACGCGAGACAATTTTTCAGCAACACTTAATGCTCGAGAACGTTTTATTTTTTTTATATTTTTTCTCGACACATGATGTCCTTTCGTAAACGTTCGCTAGAGAAAAATTTCAAACGTCAAATAGATAAAAACTGTTCTGCAAGATTAAAGTGTCAGTAAGAAAAATTTCCAACTTATGGAAATACGTAAAATATAAAAAGTAGCAGTTATTGAACACGGAGACACACGGAAAGGTTACAGAACTCGTCTTTAAAAAGTGAAAAGCTCGGCTTTTATTTTATAATAAAAACACAGGGTCGTATAAATGTAGTAGGCGTGGTTGGAACTTTCGACGTTTATTTACATCTAGTTTGCTGCAATGTTTGCATTTTGGCTCATATGACGTATGACGTAGAAGCGTTGGTTCTTCTCTGATTGGACGAGCTATATCTACAGGGTGAATTTTTAAACTTTACACACGCTTATATCTCGAAAACAAGGTATTTAAAAAAAAAACAATTTTCAAGTAAAAGTTGTTTAATCTCAAGTATTACACAAAATAGTTTTTTTAATTTTTCATTGGTGGACGTTTGTGGGTTATTTGAGGTCACCTTCATTTTATTTAATAGAAACCTATATTTTTACTTATATGGATTACTATTCTACATAAAAAATGGAACAACTTTTGTAGAAAAGATTTTTTTCTGAAATATCAATTTTTTATGTCATTCACTAAAGTAAATGGGGAGTTTTTAAATTTTAAGAAGTTTTTTCTAGTCAACTTTTAGTTTTATAGAAAAATTACAATATACAAAAAAATTCTATTTTAGTGCAAAAAATCGAATAAAAACTATCTCGATTATTCTGAAAAATTTTCGGAAAAATTCTGAAAACTGAAAAATATTAGGAAAAATTTTGGAAAAATTCTAATAAAATTTTATTATATTTTTAACATTAAAATAAGCTGTTTTTAAATCTTGCCATTTTTCTCTGAAATTGATAGTTAAAGAGAAAAAAAATTCGTTAAATTTAAAAAATCTCGAGCTACTTTGGCAAATGATAAAAAAAATTGATGTCTGTCTTTTACTTCCAATACATATTTTTTTCTAAAATGCCGTTTTTAGACATAATAGTATGCGTCAAGTTAAAAAACTCACCTTGTATAAAAAAAATACAAATACAAATACATAGATCTTATTTTAATGCAAAAATGAAAAACACTTTTTCCACAAGATTCTCCTAAATTTTAGGAAAAATTCTGAAAATACTCAAAAATTTTGATAAAAACTGTGAAAAAATTTAAAAAAAAATTCTGAAAATATTTAGCAAAAGTTTTTATTAGATTTTCAGCATTAAAATAAGCTGTTTCCAAACGATACCAAAAACAACGGATGTGGCCATACGAGGAACTTTTTCCTGTTGAATTTTTTTGTGCATTTCTTTAAAAGTTTATAGTTTAAAATTTTCTTTAAAATGTATCATTTATAAGATATCAAAATAAATTTTAATAAAAACAAATAATAAATTATAATATTTGACGGATAGGAAAAAGTTCTTCATATTCGTTGTTTTTATTGTTAAATTTATTTTTATGTTAATATAAATTATATGATATTAAAAAAAATTATAAAAAATTTTTTTTTTTAATTGGTTTCGTCCAGAATCGAACCTAGGATTTCTGCGTGTAAGCAGAATTTTTATACATAAACTGTCTTAAATACTAATTTCATTTTTTTTAACTTTGGCATAAATTGAAGTTCTAAATATACATTGTTTTATATGTTCAGAAAGCTAATTTTACGAGCTTTCAAAATAATAAAAAATATACAGGGTGTTCCATTTAAATTAAGATATTTTATTCCATTTCCGGTTAAAACGTAAGTCAAAATATAAAGTGTTTGGTATCGTGTGATAGCTAATTTTACGAACTTTCAAAATATTAAAAAATATACAGGGCGTTCCTAAAAATTTTGATATTTTTGTAATTTCCGATTTAACCGGAAGCGTTTTGTTAACCCAAAATAGTGTCAAATAATAGATATTTATAGGATTGAAATAAATTTCAAATTTTCATTTTTATTACAAAAGAAATTGGAGATTATTGAAATTTTGACATTCAAAAAAATCATAACTCCGAATCCGTATCATACAAGTCTTTAAAAATTTAAAGTTAGATTGATAATTGCGTTGTCAATAACATATCAAAAAAAATGTTTGGACCAGTTTTTGAGAAAATCGATATCAATATCAATATTTAGACCTACTTGGGCCCCTTTGAGGTAGGCAATTTTAAAACAATTTTGGAAATCGACTTTTTTAGGGCGAAAGCCCTATATTTTGGCTATAAAAGACCGTTTTGAAATTTTTATAATATTAATTACCGGCCAAGTTATAAGGGAAAAACCACAAAATGGGACAATCGTTCTATTGGTTGCCATTTTGAATAAAACAATTTGAAATTTTTTTTTTCAGCTAGGGCTCACATGTACTATCTTATAGCCAAGTAGAAATAAATTTGGCCTAAATTTGCAAATATGCCCCCAAAATAACCACATTATTTTTGGACACCCTGTATAAATATACTTCTTATTAAAGCTATCTATTTTTGCCGATAAAATAATTTTAAAGTGGTTAAAATCAAATTTCATCAAAATCGGTTCCGCAGTTTTTGCTCTAGGGGGGGGAGCATACATACATCCAGACATTATTTTTGGTTCAAAAAATCGAAAAAAAGTTTTTAGCATTTTTGAACATTATTGAACACCATTAATTGCTTTTCTTTTTGTTTTTTGTATAAACGCCAGATTTTTTTGAAACTTTGAATATTTTTCTAGTGGTTTTAGAGAAAAATTGTAAGATACAAAAAGATCTTATTTTAATGCAAAAAATTGATAAAACATTTTCCCCAAGATTCTGAAATATTTTCGGAAAGTTCTGATAATTCTGGAAAATTTTTAGAAAAATTCTGAAAAAATTTTTTAAAATATTCTGAAAAAATTTTGAAAATTTTTTATTAGATTTACAGCATTAAAATAAACTGCTTTTGTATCTTGCAATTTTTCTCTGAAATTAATTGAAACTGAATAGTTTACGAGAAAAAGTTCTTAAAATTTCAAAAATCTCGAGCTACTTTGGTAAATGACAAAAATAAGTAATGTCTGAGAGAAAAACTTTTCCTATAGAAGTTGTTTGTTTTCTTATGTAGAATAGTAATTCGAAAAATATACGTTTCCATTAAAAAAAAAGTTGACCCCCAAAATGACGTGCACTAATTAAAAAATTAAAAATGCTATTTTGTGTCTTCCCGTATTTTTTTTCTAAAATCCGCTTTTTGCTAGATAATAGCATTTGTCAAGTTAAAAAACTCACCCTGTAGAATGAGAAATTTTCCAACTGACGCTGACGCCAAAAAAAGAAGTTCTGCCACTGAACTTATTAAGGTGCGTCCATACCAATACAGATTGTACACAATACTAAATACATATTTGCGCGGCAAAAATTTGCGCCGCAAATTTGTATTGGTATGGACGCACCTTTAGATTTCGGGCTACGTTCAGCTACGTTTGAATAAACCGTACATTATTTATTGAACACGATCAATCGCTTTTCTTTTTTTTTTTTTTTTGTATAAACGCCAGTGGCGTCCCACATAAAAATGCATACATAATTGGAAATTAACCAAAAGGAGCAAGCAACCTTTTTCTAATAACTAGAAAAATTATTGTGAGTTGAGGTGATTTGTTTTACCTTTTGCATTGCCGAAGATATTTGTACTGTCGTTCTTAGTTTCATCCATCGTTGATTAGATTTCGTTCTGAAAATAGCAAAAAATTTATATTAGAAATTTTAATTAAAATTGTATTTTTTTTATATAAAAACATCGATACAATATTAGTTTTCTAAACACAGTAGTTAAAATGATTAAGAAACTACGTAAATTTGCACGTTTAATATTGGCAAGAAATAGAAGACCAAGAAGCTGCGAAGTAAACATTGATGCCTAAAGCCGCATAACCTAAAATTTAAAAATCAAAGTTAACTACTTATTTCTTTTTTTTTAGAAATAAAAGAAGGTTTTTTTCTGTTTAAAATAGGCTAGTTTGCTACCTTTTTTTTAAATTTTTGATAAACACATAAACATGCACAACGCACAAGAGAAGAGTTGAGAGAGAAGGGTTGGTTGTGGCTATAGGGAATTTTTGAAAAAACACATCACGACAAAAATAACTTTGATTTTTAAAATTAACAACAAATAGTACTAGGTAATAGTTTTTGAAAAATTTACAATTATGATAGTCGTTAACAATAATTGTAGGTAGTAGTTAGTAGTAAAACTGTAGTAGATATTAGTAGAAAACCACCAAAAACATAACAACTTTGAAAACTGTAAGAAAGTTGAAAAAGAATAAACATTATTATTGTTTAAAATGATCACACAACCTCTTGATTTTACGCAGCGAGTGGTAGTACGCCATCACGGCCCGAATATTCTTCCAACTTTGAGTCGCCGCTTTCGTAGGCTCTTCCACAAATCCTTCCGTATCCTCTTTTGTTGTTCTGTAAATATATTTTTCAAGACGTCGCATATCACATTTGTTATTACATCAAAAATTTTATTAAAAAACAAAAATTCGCACGTTTCGCGCTCTCACGTCTCTCATTTTTTGGAGGTTGTAAACTGTGAGTGTGTGTGTGTGTTTAGTTGGAAAAATTTAGAACTTCTGACGTTACAGCCAAGTAATACTTATCCAATTGGGTTGAGAAAAATCAATTATTTATTTTAACAAGTTTAAATTATTCAAGTCACAAAATGAACGAATTGGTGTCGTTTTATTGATTCTCGACAAAAACGAGATGTGTGTTGTACCAAATACACGTAGTACAGTCAAATAAGATCAAAAAAAAGGGCTAACCTCGGAATGAAAATCATAAAGCTAAATATTTGCATAAATCTATATTTTGAGGTTATAAAGACTTGCTCAAAAGTCTCATACAATCTCGCGTCCGCGTGTCAAGATATTCAAGGTCAAAGATCACAAAAATCGTTTTTTTGTAGATTATAAAATTCTCTACCAATTTCATCTAATTCATTTTTTTGTACGATCAACTGTTCTCGAAATATATCGCAGAGTGAGAGGCTAGACATAGAATAATGTAAAAAGCATCAACGATAGGTATAGGAAATGGTAATCTGCCGTGTTTAATGAAAACGCCGTAACCAACAGTTTGGGATTTTTCATTTACAGCAGTTTGTAATAACTCTATTTATTCTACTCGTTTCTATTCCATTCTAATCGTTAGCGAAAATGTCGTATCTTAAGATACGGATAAGATAAGGTGAATAGTTCTAGAATTAATAGTTATTACAAACTCTCCTAAATAAAAAATTCTAAATTGTTGGTTATAGCGTTTTCATTAACGACGACAATAATGCAGGGCGTTCCATTTAAAATTAAAAAGTTTTTTAGGTTTGTAATTTCTTCTAAAAGTCAGTACCTTTTGAACACCCTGTATATTATAAGAGAAAAATTGTACCATTAGAGCTTAGTCTAAGTTTCTTAGAAAAATATCTGAAATTTACGTAGCTCCTGTTATCATCGTAACATCAGTAATGCAATATTCAAGAAAAGCGAGCATACGTCACTTTTTTTTAATAAAATTCAATTTTTCTAAAAAAAAACAGTTGAAAATCGGTATAGGAACATTAACATTGTATTTAGAAATTTTCGTAGAATCCATAAATATAAAAAAAAATAGTATTTTATTTAAAATAGAAACGGTAGTGTTAGCGCGCCCCCCACTCTCCGCGCTATGTTTTGAGAACGGTTGATCGCACAAAAAAATGAATTAGATCAAACTTGTAGAGAATTTTATGATCTACAAGTTTTATAAGAACCTCTAATGATGTAAAATGCATATAAAACGATATATTTGCAAAAAACGATTTTTGTGACCTTTGACCTTGAATATTTTGACACGCGGACATGAGATTGTACGAGACTTTTGAGCAAGTCTTTAGAACGTCAAAACATAAGTTTATGCAAATATTTAGCTCTGTGACTTTCATTCCAAGATTAAACCTAGTTTAACTGAACTAACGAGCAAAATTGACTTTTAAACGACATTACAGTTTCCTACACAACACAAATAAAACTGCACTAAAACCTTCCACCCAAATGCGTTCAATTCAAAATTAGAAACTTTAAAGCTTAATTCTCAGCTATCCGAAACCGTCGTATACGACGATACGAAAGTTTTCCTATTGGTGGAATTTCAAAATTTTTCGAATATCCACCAATAGGAAAACTTTCGTATCGTCGGCGTCGTATACGACGGTTTCGGATAGCTGAGAATTAAGCTTTAAAGCGACGTCTCTATACAGATCTAGATCTCAAAATACACAACAATGTCAGCAACTAATGGCCATCTTCCTTTACGATGAGCCTACTTCCTGTTTATTCTACGTCACTCATTACAAGTGTCATAGACTACTACAATTCCTATAAATTTTAGGTCGGATAAGAAATTACTCCAACAACATAAATAACTTCAATATATCAGACATTTTTTTGCGAGCTGCGTAATGAAGTAAAACGATCTCGCATCAAATTCGGAAAATGCGTGGTGTGCTGTGTCTTCACAAGCTTCTTACAATTTGTACTTAACGAGTCTCAAATTAATCACAATAATAGTAGCAAATAAAATTATTATGTAAACCGTGACAGTCTGACCTCCTCACGAGGGAGCAGGGTGGGTTCTAAAAAATAAACGACTCGCGGGAGACTCGAACAAATGTCCAATAATGAAGATTGGTGAGTGAGGGTGGAATTGATATTTTTTTTTGTTATGAGCGTTTAATTTGCAATTACACGTTCTGTTGACTTTTAGTTTTACTTTACAATATGTATTGTAATTTTATGGTAATTTCAGATATAAAAATGTATAATGTGAGTTCAAAATGTATTTTAGACTAGCTATCCACAAAATAAACACAAGGATCATCGGAAATGCGCAGTAAGGTCCGAAAGAGACAGAGATCTAAAATTTAGGAGATAGAGAAAGTGAGGCAAAAAGATAGGGATTGGTTTAGAGAAATGAGGAGTGGCCTGTTACCATAGTTACCAAGTGAAAAATGTCAATCTATCACCATAGTTACCGTATGTCAATGTCGTCATCTGGCACCATATGTTCATGTCAGAGGGAAGTTCATCCACCACTCAGCATATTTCATTGTCAAGGCCAACTGTCACCATATTATGTCAATTTTATCTGTCATATCATATGCCAGGTGGTGTTATTTATCATTCCATCTGTCATCCCTATATGTCATTTCAGAGATTGATTTAGAGAAATGGAGATTGGGGTAATCTGTCACTATAGTTACTATATGCCAAATATTAATCTGTCATTATAGGGGGGGAGGTCATCTGCTATTTTATATATCAGAGGAGTTATCTGTCAATTCATCTGTCATCCCGTATGTCATTTCATCTGTAATTTCATGCATCATATCACTCGTTATCAAACATGTCATTTAATATGTCATCTCATCCCATAGATGAATTTGACAGTTAAGATTAGTGACATATAGGATGAGATATTATTAGACTGACAGATAATATTCATAGATAGAAGAGGCATAAATAGACAGAGGTACCTCGTTCATGATTCTAGTGAATTATAAAAAAATAAAAGATTATTACACCCAATAATATTTGACAACGATAGAGATAGAAAATGGCCAAGGAAAGAGTATTAGCAACCATTGCCTGTAGGAAAAACAACAGATGTGGCCATACCGGGAACTTTTTCGTGCGTACTATTCCCATTTCCGGTTAAACCGGAAGTAAAGTGTTGGGTGTCTCCAGATAGCTAATTTTACGAGCTTTAAAAATATTAAAAAATATACAGAGTGTATCTAAAAACTTTTGATATTTTTGTAAATTCCGGTTTAATCGGAAGCGTTTTGTTAACCAAAAATAGTGTAATAGATATTCATGGGATTGATTGATACATTTGTCAATTTTCAAGTTTCCATTTTTACTACAAAAGAAATGACGGATTTTAAAAATTTTTACATTCAAAAAATCATAACTTCGGTTCCACTCAGTAAAAGTTAATAAAAAAAGCAGAGTTCGGTAGAGAATTACGTTGTCTGTAACATACCCAAAAATGAAAAAAAATTCCTGGAGTAAATTTTGAGAAAATCCATTTCATAATTTTAACCTATTTTGACCTCTTAAAGGTAAGCAATTTTGAAACAATATTAAAAATTGGCTGAGTTAGAATAAATGCCTTATTTTTTGTTATAGAACGCCGTTTTAAAAATTTTATAATAATAATTACCGGCCAAGTTATAAGAAAAAAACTTTACCTAGACCAGTGGTGTAAACCGTGGTTAATGTACCGATAACGTAATTTCCATTTCTTAATTTCTTCTTTTCTAATTTTATAAATTACCCTTTAATGTTTCCTGAACAAATTTCAGATTAAGTAAATATATTAAGCACCTTAATAGGTAGGTACATTTTCTTTTGACATATTTATAGTAATTAAACAAACAGAGGCAACTTTTATACTAAGTAAATAACTCTAAATTCTCAAAATCGACCCTTGCTCACCTAACGGTTTTATTCATGTGCCTTTGGGATATTTATCGACAATTTAATTAACACACTTGATGTGGTCGTATTGACTTTATTGTAACAAAACATAATAGTTTAGAGATTTGGGTTATTAATACCTACTCAAAAGTTACTTCGACAAAACATTACACAAATAGACGCCTACAAATAATATTTAAAATTGTTTTAGGCCATCTTTAATCAAATGATTAAGTCAATTCTACTCATGAATTACAAACAAAATGGATTATTTTACCGTGCCGTTAAAATAAGATTCCCGTGTTTAAGTTGAAACACGGATAGTAATTTGATTACGCTACGTCAAATTTATTTGTCAAGTGCACTTTGAATTACCAAACTAAAATAGTTCAAATGCACTTGTCATAATTTTAACATAACCTAATTAAATTACTTTTTTTATATTACCGTCAATACCATTTTGATGACACGGTATAATAAGATTACAATTTGTGTTTCATTCACTAGAAATGTTTTAAGAGCGATTAATGCCCGGTTGTATAAAAAAGAATTAATACAACACAAAAAGAAATAAACGGCAGATTTTAATATTTATTTACTAACATCAAACTTTGATATTTTTACTTATTTATTATTTAACGTTGCCATATTTAAGGACTATAAATCTAATTCTCGGATTAAAATATATTTATCTTTTAGGCAACCGGGCATAAGCGAGTTTAGCGAAAACGTGCCCTTTAATAAAAAAAGTTTAATACTTTACTAAAGGTTACCTAAATTCACGCAAAAAGGTTCAAAATCTTTTAGTTACATTACAACTTTTTCGCTTTAACTGTTTATTGACCTGTCTCAAAGTTGACTGACGAAAATAAAATTTTGTGGCATTTTCTTCTTCTCTCTAATAGTCGTAAAAGTTAATTGGAAAACAATAATAGTTTCGGCGGAGAAAAAAATAACTAATGAAACAGTCAGTTAAATTGTCAGTCTATATGGTTATTTTAATATAACGACGTCAAATGTATAATGTTTAAAGGAAACGTTTTTAGAAAAGCTGCAGAGCCCTTAAAATAAGGAATTGATGACATGGTTAAGAAAAATACAGAGTGAGTAAGGAGTATGCAAGCATTTTTAATTGGGTACGGAGGTGCAACGACTTTTGTTGTTCAAATAGAACACTCTGTATATTTTTATTTTTTTGGAGCAGCCATGTTGGTTACAGAGAGATGTAGCATTTGCCGTGAGCATTGATGTCAAAATCAATCGTTTCGTAAACACGAAGTTTATCGGTGTTTATTGGAATTTTAGGTTATGTTAAGTTAAATTATGGAATTAAAACCACGAAACAAAACATAGTGGGTGGTGGGAACACAGCGAGAATTGATATAACCCCTAGTGACTGCAAGTGTAGCGTGAGTTGATAACGCCCCGAGTGACAGCATTGACTTTCAAGAGCCAATGAAATAACTTAAAGATTGATCACGTGGTTTACGCATGCGTGTGGCTTCCCACCAACAGCCAATTTATAATTGCTTTAGGTTGAATTAGGTTAGGTTGATGATTCTTTGGGAGTTAAAGCTTTTGCGGAGTAATAAGAGTTTTTAGCTACAAAAGGAATGGTAGCAATCACAAAGTTTTGGAATTAAAGATTATAAGTTCAAGTGAGTTTCGGTAAGTTTTAACCGGTATTCAAGTTTTATCGAATTTCTTAAATTGTAAGAAGTTAAGAGGGGCGTAATAACATTCAAATTCTTGATTAACTAGGGACTTTATTTGATTATATTAGAAAGTTTTAAGTTTGATTAAAAGTTCGAGTGAGTTTAGGTGAGTTTTAGCAAGTTTTCAAATTTTACCGAATTTCTTAAATTGTAAGACGTCAAGAGGGGCGTAATAACATTCAAATTCTTGATTAACTCAGAACTTTATTTGATTTTTTTAGAAAGTTTTATGTTTGATTAAAAGTTCGAGTGAGTTTAGGTGATTTTTAGCAAGTTTTCAAATTTTACCAAATTTATTAAATTGTAAGACGTTAAGAGGGGGCGCAATAACATTTAAATTCTTGTATAACTCGGGACTTTATTAATTTGATTGTTTTAGGAAGTTTTAAGTTTGATTAAAAGTTCGAGTGAGTTTAGGTGAGTTTTAGCAAGTTTTCAAATTTTACCGAATTTCTTAAATTGTAAGACGTCAAGAGGGGCGTAATAACATTCAAATTCTTGATTAATTCGAGGATTTACTTCATTGTTTTAGAGTTTTAAAAGTTTGATTAAAAGTTCGAGTGAGTTTAGGTGAGTTTTAGCAAGTTTTCAAATTTTACCGAATTTCTTAAATAGTAAGACGTCAAGAGGGGCGTAATAACATTCAAATTCTTGATTAACTCGAGGATTTACTTCATTGTTTTAGAGTTTTAAGTTTGATTAAAAGTTCGAGTGAGTTTCGGTGAGTTTTAGCAAGTTTTCAAATTTTATCGAATTTCTTAAATTGTAAGACGTCAATAGGGGCGTAATAACATCCAAATTCTTGATTAACTCGAGGCTTTATTTGATTGTTTTAGAGAGTTTTAAATTTGATTAAAAGTTTGAGTGAGTTTGGGTGAGTTTTAGCTGATTTTTAAGTTTTATTGAAATACTCAAATAGTAAGACGTTGAAGAGGAGCGTAATAACATTCAAATTCTTGATTAACTCTGGGCTTTACTTGATTGTTTTAGAAAGCTTTAAGTTTGAGTAAAAGTTCGAGTGAGTTTCGGCGAGTTTTACCAAGTTTTCAAATTTTATTGAATTTCTTAAATTGTAAGACGTTAAGAGGGGCGTAAGAACATTCAAATTCTTGATTAACTAGGGACTTTATTTGATTGTATTAGAAAGTTTTAAGTTTGATTAAAAGTTCGAGTGAGTTTAGGTGAGTTTTACCAAGTTTTCAAATTTTATTAAATTTCTTAAATTGTAAGACGTTAAGAGGGGGCGCAATAACATTTAAATTCTAGTATAACTCGGGACTTTATTAATTTGATTGTTTTAGGAAGTTTTAAGTTTGATTAAAAGTTCGAGTGAGTTTAGGTGAGTTTTAGCAAGTTATCAAATTTTACCGAATTTCTTAAATTGTAAGACGTCAAGAGGGGCGTAATAACATTCAAATTCTTGATTAACTCGAGGATTTACTTCATTGTTTTAGAGTTTTAAGTTTGATTAAAAGTTCGAGTGAGTTTCGGTGAGTTTTAGCAAGTTTTCAAATTTTATCGAATTTCTTAAATTGTAAGACGTCAAGAGGGGCGTAATAACATTCAAATTCTTGATTAACTCGAGGATTTACTTCATTGTTTTAGAGTTTTAAGTTTGATTAAAAGTTCGAGTGAGTTTCGGTGAGTTTTAGCAAGTTTTCAAATTTTATCGAATTTCTTAAATTGTAAGACGTCAAGAGGGGCGTAATAACATTCAAATTCTTGATTAACTCGAGGATTTACTTCATTGTTTTAGAGTTTTAAGTTTGATTAAAAGTTCGAGTGAGTTTCGGTGAGTTTTAGCAAGTTTTCAAATTTTATCGAATTTCTTAAATTGTAAGACGTCAATAGGGGCGTAATAGCATCCAAATTTTTGATTAACTCGAGGCTTTATTTGATTGTTTTAGAGAGTTTTAAATTTGATCAAAAGTTTGAGTGAGTTCTAGCTTATTTTTAAGTTTTATTGAAATACTCAAATAGTAAGACGTTAAGAGGGGTGTAATAACATTCAAATTCTTGATTAACTCTGGGCTTTACTTGATTGTTTTAGAAAGCTTTAAGTTTGATTAAAAGTTCGAGTGAGTTTCGGTGAGTTTTACCAAGTTTTCAAATTTTATTGAATTTCTTAAATTGTAAGACGTTAAGAGGGGCGTAAGAACATTCAAATTCTTGATTAACTAGGGACTTTATTTGATTGTATTAGAAAGTTTTAAGTTTGATTAAAAGTTCGAGTGAGTTTAGGTGAGTTTTAGCAAGTTTTCAAATTTTATTAAAGTTCTTAAATTGTAAGACGTTAAGAGGGGCGTAATAACATTCAAATTCTTGATTAACTCAGAACTTTATTTGATTTTTTTAGAAAGTTTTATGTTTGATTAAAAGTTCGAATGAGTTTAAGTGATTTTTAGCAAGTTTTAAAATTTTATTGAATTTCTTAAATTGGAAAACGTTAAGAGGGGCGTAATAACATCCAAATTCTTGTATAACTCGGGGCTTTATTTGATTGTTTTAGAGAGTTTTAAGTTTGATTAAAAGTTCGAATGTGTTTCGGCGAGTGTTTGCAAGTTTTCAAATTTATTGGAACTATTGGACGACATTTTAGGCTAGATTAGTAAATAATAATTCAAGATTTACTCGGGTCATGTATGGAAAGAGTTTTCAGTTTGATTACAAGATTTTAAGGTCTAGTGAGTTTTGGTGAGTTTTTGCTGGTTTTTAAGTTTTAACGAACTTGAAATAGTTGAACGTTAATTTAAGCATAATAAAATTCAAATTCAATGTTAAGTCGAAGAAATTGTTGGGTTATTTAGAGTTTTCAGTTTAAATAAAATAAATCAAGATCGAGTGAGTTGCGGTAAGTTTTTTTCTGCTTTTGAGGTGTACAATTGAAAGTTTTTTGGGAGTTGTTTAAAATTTAGCGTCTCTTAGGTTAGATTAAATTATTTCGTAATCAAAATAATAGTCCAGTGAGTTTTGCGAGAAAGTTGGAGGTTTAGTTTAGATTATTTGATTTTCTTCAGAGTTATTAGGTTATGCTAGGCGAGGTTGAAGTCAAGTCAGTATTTGTACTTTAAGGGAATATTAGGTAAGTTTAGATGGATATTTGAAATGTTAGGTTAAGTCAAGGTCGAGTGAGTTTTGGAGCGTTTTAAAGAGTTTATACGTTAGGTTAGGTGAGCTATGAATTAAAACAAAGGTCATGTTGAGGTCAAGGCAGTATTTGTACTTTGTGGGAATATTAGGTTAGTTAGTTTAGATGGATTTTTGAAGTGTTAGGTTAGGTCAAGGCCAAGTGAGTTTTGTGGAGTTTTAAAGAGTTTGTGCGTTAGGTTAGGTAAGTTATGAGTTGAAAGCAAGGTTAAACAATTTAAATGCATGCATGGTTTATTAATGGGTTTTAACCAATTATGAAGTGGCAGCCCTGGTAACTGTTTCCTCAAGCTTGATAAAATTATCCCAGGCATCTCGATGTTTTGTAGTTTGTATGAATCAGTAGTAGAATGGAATATTTTATTTTTATTAGACATAATACGAATCTTTTGTGGCATTAAAGTTTCGATTTTCTATATTTTTACAATTTAATACTACTCGAGATCACAGCTATAAGTTTAAAAATTCCAATCTCCATTTTAAGTGTTTTATATGTCTAAAGTTTTACTTGTAAAGAGAATCGTTGAACTTTTTTGTATCATCTTCAAGTTTGTGGAAGATTATTAACTGTCACGATTTCCTATTATTTTTCTACTTTAAAATAAAATTGTAACAAAATTAAAATTTATACAACGGAAAAGAAATTTATTTGAACAAACATCTTCCAAGTAAACATGAAAAATGCATCGAAATTATGTACTCATTTATTGTTTGGGCTTTTGTTTTGTTTAAAAATTTTATTTATAAGCTAATTTTGTGATTTATTGTTTGGAAAATTGCTATAAATAAAGAGGGAAAATCGAAATTTTGATTTATTTAACAAATTTACAACTTCATCAGTACTACATAATTCACTTGGTTTGGCAGTACTGACTTTAATTCGTGAATTTAATAAGCAACCAACTTACAGTGTAGTCATTTTAGCTCAAACTTACACAATTAGAAAAAAATCTAACATTGGAGGGCGTTAGTACATTAGGATGACTATGGTGGTCCTTATTTGTAAGGGAAATTTATTTCATTGAAATATACAGTCTCAAAAGTACAGGGTGTTAACAAAATGTTTGAGCAAACTACCGAGATATGTTCTTTACTTAAAATAAGGACACACGTATTTTTTATTTTACTAAATTCCGATTTGTAAGAGAGGTGGGAGCCCCTAAAAACGGTCCCTCAAAACATTATTTTGTTAATATTTTAGAAATCCCTTGACCGATTTTAATAAGATTTGGCATGCAACCTCACCAAGTGCATTAACATAAGTACCAAATCATAATTTTGGAACAGTCGCTAGATGGCGCTAGTTACGGGCGGGCAATTGGTTATTCTGCAATAACTTTTTTGTTCAAAACATTCACCCTTAAACGTAGAATTTAATTCCATAAAAAAAGATTAACCCCATGGATCCATATACCTACAGTCCCACCAACTTTATTAACGAGCTGAGGAGGCGTGGCGAGCGTTGTCATAGATTTTGAAGTACACTACGAGTTAAAAGTATTACAGAAGCTAAATTTGACAAGTAACTGTCACTAAAATTGAATATAGGTTAATATTATTTAAGACCGAGTATTTCAATCGACCCTTAAACTTAAATATGGCGTTAAGCTGAGCTTTACTACAATTTTGTGTATTTCTATTGGTTGAAGGTCAGTTTAAAGTTACACTTAAGTTTAAGGGTCGATTGAAATACTCGGTCTAAGACAGTGAAATTGAAAAGTGCAACTTAGTGTCATTTTAAAAGGTTTTATCATAACCTAAAATAGTTGTAGGTACACGTGACTTTTAATTATGCCTGTACCTAACCTGAATTCTTTATTATGATTGGACGAATTTTTACCCGCAAAAAATATTTTAAATAAAATTATTTTACTTGACACATTGTCCGTAACGCAAAATTAGTTGGTAGAGCTGTAGGTCCATTAACAACATTGGCTAAACAGCCGTTACTCTATCAGGAAAGAGTTATGCCAGGTAATCGTATGTGAATGCAAAGGTTGTCTAAATATAGCGATTTCCGGTCAATTTCTCCAATAGAAATGGTTGCTTATATTACCACTTATAAGGAAAGACCATGACAACCAATTATAATGTAAAGTCGACGCAATAAATGAGTCATCCGATGCTTTCCAAAATGTTATTTCCGTCGCATTTTCTCTTATAGGCAACGGTTGCCAAGGCTCCTTCCTGTCTCTCTATATTGTAAGATTAACACCCTAGCTTACATTTTAAATCAAGAAAGAATGAAATTTTGTGTTTGGGGCCAAACAGACCCATACTTCAGAATTATGCATATAGAATTTGCTGCTCCATCTAATTCCGACGTCGAAAATAGACATTTCCCGGCACGAGTGGAGCTTTGTAAGCCTTGAGTGACACTACAAGCACTCTAGATCCGAAAATTCTTTCTAAATTATAAATATTGATTCTAAAAGTAAAAAAAAAGTATGTCAAACTAATTATTAGGTGTTTTGATGCTTTTATAAAGGGACCCCTAAACGTTAATTGCATTAAACTGTTTATAACTTGGTGTCGTGATCCTTTGAAGTAAATTTTCTATTAAGGGTAAAGTTTGGCCCACAAATTCAAATAACTAATAAATATTTGAGTTAAGAAGTCAATTAGTTTAAACTAAATAAACATAAGATTTTGCCTTATGTAAAATGTAAATGGGCAATATAAATATTAAATTCGTCGAAATAAGTATGTTTAAATATTTGTAAATTTTCGATTATTCTTACCTATTCGGACTTTTATCAGATTCGTTGGCATTGGAAGAGTCTTCTTCTTCGCGACTTGTATTGTGCGATTTGGGAGACTGAAGTGGAGTATGAGCATCGTCAGAACTCCCGTCGTCGCCCCTTGCCATTGTTTTACCAACTCCCACATTCTCGTTTGCACGTTGAGGTTCTAACTGAAACAAGAGCAACAATTAAAAACAATATCTTTCAAAACTCACTTATTATTTCCAAAATACAGAAAATGATAACGAAGTAGGTACGTTTAAATTTGAATCGCGCACAAGTAATATTGTATATGAGAAAGATAAGTGTTTTAAAAGGCAAGGTTGGAAATGTCTTTAATGGCGATTCTTGAGTTACAATACGAATTTGTGGGAAACGCAAATATACGTTAGTTCAAATACTTCAAATAATAAGAGATAAGTATTTTGTAGATAGACGTGACATTGCTCGACTTCTCAAGAGCTGAATAAATTTTCTGTAAAAATACATTTTAAATAGAAGAAAAATAATGAAAAAAAAATAAGAAAAATCTTTGGTATGTTTGTAAGATTATTGGAAAGCGCATTTAACGTTTATTTACTATTAGGATAAAAAATATACATGGTGTCCAAAAGGTATGGATTTCAGAAGATCATTAAAAGTTCTAAACGTATATCAAAGTAATGAAAAGAAGAAGCCATTAAAAAGCTTTTGCGAGAGGCCGTGATATCAAATAGGTCATGGTTAGTAGAAATACAACAAGTGAATTATGCAGATTAAGATGTCATCTTTAATTTTGAACATAGGCATTTTGATGCTCCGAAGATGATTAACAGCCCTAAACGTACATCAACAGCAACGAAAGTAGGATGCGGTTAAAAAGCTTTTTCGAGAGGCCGTAAAATCAAAGAGGTCATAGTTAGTAAAAATATAATAAATGAATTATGTACAATAAGACGTCATCTTTAGTTTTAAACTTAGGTATTTTGATCCTCCGAAGATCATTAACAGCCCTAAACGTACATCAACAGCAACGAAAGTAGGAAGCGGAATAAAAGTTTTTTCGAAAGGCCGTAAAATCAAATAGGTCATAGTTAGTAAAAATATAATAAACGAATTATGTACATTAAGACGTCATCTTTAATTTTGATCATCCGAAGATGATTAACAGTCCTAAACGTACATCAACAGCCACGAAGTAAGAAGTGATTAACAAGTTTTTTCGAGAAGCCGTAAAATCAAATAGGTCATAGTTAGTAAAAATACAATAAACGAATTATGTACATTAAGACGTCATCTTTGATTTTGAACGTAGGTATTTTGATCCTTCGAAGATCATTAACAGCCCTAAACGTACATCAACAGCAACGAAGCAAGAAGTGATTAACAAGTTTTTTCAAGAAGCCGTAAAATCAAATAGGTCATAGTTAGTAAAAATCTAATAAATGAATTATGTACATTAAGACGTCATCTTTGATTTTGAACCTTGATCCTCCGAAGATCATTAACAGCCCTAAACGTACATCAACAGCAACGAAGCAAGAAGTGATTAACAAGTTTTTTCGAGAAGCCGTAAAATCAAATAGGTCATAGTTAGTAAAAATGTAATAAATGAATTATGTACATTAAGACGTCATCTTTGATTTTGAACGTAGGTATTTTGATCCTCCGAAGATCATTAACAGCCCTAAACGTACATCAACAGCAACGAAGTAAGAAGTGATTAACAAGTTTTTTCGAGAAGCCGTAAAATCAAATAGGTCATAGTTAGTAAAAATGTAATAAATGAATTATGTACATTAAGACGTCATCTTTGATTTTGAACGTAGGTATTTTGATCCTCCGAAGATCATTAACAGCCCTAAACGTACATCAACAGCAACGAAGCAAGAAGTGATTAACAAGTTTTTTCGAGAAGCCGTAAAATCAAATAGGTCATAGTTAGTAAAAATCTAATAAATGAATTATGTACATTAAGACGTCATCTTTGATTTTGAACGTAGGTATTTTGATCCTCCGAAGATCATTAACAGCCCTAAACGTACATCAACAGCAACGAAGTAAGAAGTGATTAACAAGTTTTTTCGAGAAGCCGTAAAATCAAATAGGTCATAGTTAGTAAAAATGTAATAAATGAATTATGTACATTAAGACGTCATCTTTGATTTTGAACGTAGGTATTTTGATCCTCCGAAGATCATTAACAGCCCTAAACGTACATCAACAGCAACGAAGCAAGAAGTGATTAACAAGTTTTTTCGAGAAGCCGTAAAATCAAATAGGTCATAGTTAGTAAAAATCTAATAAATGAATTATGTACATTAAGACGTCATCTTTGATTTTGAACGTAGGTATTTTGATCCTCCGAAGATCATTAACAGCCCTAAACGTACATCAACAGCAACGAAGCAAGAAGTGATTAACAAGTTTTTTCGAGAAGCCGTAAAATCAAATAGGTCATAGTTAGTAAAAATGTAATAAATGAATTATGTACATTAAGACGTCATCTTTGATTTTGAACGTAGGTATTTTGATCCTCCGAAGATCATTAACAGCCCTAAACGTACATCAACAGCAACGAAGTAAGAAGTGATTAACAAGTTTTTTCGAGAAGCCGTAAAATCAAATAGGTCATAGTTAGTAAAAATGTAATAAATGAATTATGTACATTAAGACGTCATCTTTGATTTTGAACGTAGGTATTTTGATCCTCCGAAGATCATTAACAGCCCTAAACGTACATCAACAGCAGCGAAGCAAGAAGTGATTAACAAGTTTTTTCGAGAAGCCGTAAAATCAAATAGGTCATAGTTAGTAAAAATGTAATAAATGAATTATGTACATTAAGACGTCATCTTTGATTTTGAACGTAGGTATTTTGATCCTCCGAAGATCATTAACAGCCCTAAACGTACATCAACAGCAACGAAGCAAGAAGTGATTAACAAGTTTTTTCGAGAAGCCGTAAAATCAAATAGGTCATAGTTAGTAAAAATCTAATAAATGAATTATGTACATTAAGACGTCATCTTTGATTTTGAACCTTGATCCTCCGAAGATCATTAACAGCCCTAAACGTACATCAACAGCAACGAAGCAAGAAGTGATTAACAAGTTTTTTCGAGAAGCCGTAAAATCAAATAGGTCATAGTTAGTAAAAATGTAATAAATGAATTATGTACATTAAGACGTCATCTTTGATTTTGAACGTAGGTATTTTGATCCTCCGAAGATCATTAACAGCCCTAAACGTACATCAACAGCAACGAAGTAAGAAGTGATTAACAAGTTTTTTCGAGAAGCCGTAAAATCAAATAGGTCATAGTTAGTAAAAATGTAATAAATGAATTATGTACATTAAGACGTCATCTTTGATTTTGAACGTAGGTATTTTGATCCTCCGAAGATCATTAACAGCCCTAAACGTACAACAGCAACGAAGCAAGAAGTGATTAACAAGTTTTTTCGAGAAGCCGAAAATCAAATAGGTCATAGTTAGTAAAAATCTAATAAATGAATTATGTACATTAAGACGTCATCTTTGATTTTGAACGTAGGTATTTTGATCCTCCGAAGATCATTAACAGCCCTAAACGTACATCAACAGCAACGAAGTAAGAAGTGATTAACAAGTTTTTTCGAGAAGCCGTAAAATCAAATAGGTCATAGTTAGTAAAAATGTAATAAATGAATTATGTACATTAAGACGTCATCTTTGATTTTGAACGTAGGTATTTTGATCCTCCGAAGATCATTAACAGCCCTAAACGTACATCAACAGCAACGAAGCAAGAAGTGATTAACAAGTTTTTTCGAGAAGCCGTAAAATCAAATAGGTCATAGTTAGTAAAAATCTAATAAATGAATTATGTACATTAAGACGTCATCTTTGATTTTGAACGTAGGTATTTTGATCCTCCGAAGATCATTAACAGCCCTAAACGTACATCAACAGCAACGAAGCAAGAAGTGATTAACAAGTTTTTTCGAGAAGCCGTAAAATCAAATAGGTCATAGTTAGTAAAAATGTAATAAATGAATTATGTACATTAAGACGTCATCTTTGATTTTGAACGTAGGTATTTTGATCCTCCGAAGATCATTAACAGCCCTAAACGTACATCAACAGCAACGAAGCAAGAAGTGATTAACAAGTTTTTTCGAGAAGCCGTAAAATCAAATAGGTCATAGTTAGTAAAAATGTAATAAATGAATTATGTACATTAAGACGTCATCTTTGATTTTGAACGTAGGTATTTTGATCCTCCGAAGATCATTAACAGCCCTAAACGTACATCAACAGCAACGAAGCAAGAAGTGATTAACAAGTTTTTTCGAGAAGCCGTAAAATCAAATAGGTCATAGTTAGTAAAAATCTAATAAATGAATTATGTACATTAAGACGTCATCTTTGATTTTGAACGTAGGTATTTTGATCCTCCGAAGATCATTAACAGCCCTAAACGTACATCAACAGCAACGAAGCAAGAAGTGATTAACAAGTTTTTTCGAGAAGCCGTAAAATCAAATAGGTCATAGTTAGTAAAAATGTAATAAATGAATTATGTACATTAAGACGTCATCTTTGATTTTGAACGTAGGTATTTTGATCCTCCGAAGATCATTAACAGCCCTAAACGTACATCAACAGCAACGAAGCAAGAAGTGATTAACAAGTTTTTTCGAGAAGCCGTAGAATCAAATAGGTCATAGTTAGTAAAAATGTAATAAATGAATTATGTACATTAAGACGTCATCTTTGATTTTGAACGTAGGTATTTTGATCCTCCGAAGATCATTAACAGCCCTAAACGTACATCAACAGCAACGAAGCAAGAAGTGATTAACAAGTTTTTTCGAGAAGCCGTAAAATCAAATAGGTCATAGTTAGTAAAAATCTAATAAATGAATTATGTACATTAAGACGTCATCTTTGATTTTGAACGTAGGTATTTTGATCCTCCGAAGATCATTAACAGCCCTAAACGTACATCAACAGCAACGAAGCAAGAAGTGATTAACAAGTTTTTTCGAGAAGCCGTAAAATCAAATAGGTCATAGTTAGTAAAAATGAAATAAATGAATTATGTACATTAAGACGTCATCTTTGATTTTGAACGTAGGTATTTTGATCCTCCGAAGATCATTAACAGCCCTAAACGTACATCAACAGCAACGAAGCAAGAAGTGATAAACAAGTTTTTTCGAGAAGCCGTAAAATCAAATAGGTCATAGTTAGTAAAAATGTAATAAATGAATTATGTACATTAAGACGTCATCTTTGATTTTGAACGTAGGTATTTTGATCCTCCGAAGATCATTAACAGCCCTAAACGTACATCAACAGCAACGAAGCAAGAAGTGATTAACAAGTTTTTTCGAGAAGCCGTAGAATCAAATAGGTCATAGTTAGTAAAAATGTAATAAATGAATTATGTACATTAAGACGTCATCTTTGATTTTGAACGTAGGTATTTTGATCCTCCGAAGATCATTAACAGCCCTAAACGTACATCAACAGCAACGAAGCAAGAAGTGATTAACAAGTTTTTTCGAGAAGCCGTAAAATCAAATAGGTCATAGTTAGTAAAAATCTAATAAATGAATTATGTACATTAAGACGTCATCTTTGATTTTGAACGTAGGTATTTTGATCCTCCGAAGATCATTAACAGCCCTAAACGTACATCAACAGCAACGAAGCAAGAAGTGATTAACAAGTTTTTTCGAGAAGCCGTAAAATCAAATAGGTCATAGTTAGTAAAAATGAAATAAATGAATTATGTACATTAAGACGTCATCTTTGATTTTGAACGTAGGTATTTTGATCCTCCGAAGATCATTAACAGCCCTAAACGTACATCAACAGCAACGAAGCAAGAAGTGATAAACAAGTTTTTTCGAGAAGCCGTAAAATCAAATAGGTCATAGTTAGTAAAAATACAATAAATGAATTATGTACATTAAGACGTCATCTTTGATTTTGAACGTAGGTATTTTGATCCTTCGAAGATCATTAACAGCCCTAAACGTACATCAACAGCAACGAAGCAAGAAGTGATTAACAAGTTTTTTCGAGAAGCCGTAAAATCAAATAGGTCATAGTTAGTAAAAATATAATAAATGAATTATGTACATTAAGACGTCATCTTTAATTTTGAACATAGGTATTTTGATCCTCCGAAAATCATTAACAGCCCTAAACGTACATCAACAGCAACGAAAGTAAGAAGCGGTTAAAAAGCTTTTTCGAGAGGCCGTAAAATCAAATAGGTCATAGTTAGTAAAAATATAATAAATGAATTATGTACAATAAGACGTCATCTTTAGTTTTAAACTTAGGTATTTTGATCCTCCGAAAATCATTAACAGCCCTAAACGTACATCAACAGCAACGAAGCAAGAAGTGATTAACAAGTTTTTTCGAGAAGCCGTAAAATCAAATAGGTCATAGTTAGTAAAAATCTAATAAATGAATTATGTACATTAAGACGTCATCTTTGATTTTGAACGTAGGTATTTTGATCCTCCGAAGATCATTAACAGCCCTAAACGTACATCAACAGCAACGAAGCAAGAAGTGATTAACAAGTTTTTTCGAGAAGCCGTAAAATCAAATAGGTCATAGTTAGTAAAAATGTAATAAATGAATTATGTACATTAAGACGTCATCTTTGATTTTGAACGTAGGTATTTTGATCCTCCGAAGATCATTAACAGCCCTAAACGTACATCAACAGCAACGAAGTAAGAAGTGATTAACAAGTTTTTTCGAGAAGCCGTAAAATCAAATAGGTCATAGTTAGTAAAAATGTAATAAATGAATTATGTACATTAAGACGTCATCTTTGATTTTGAACGTAGGTATTTTGATCCTCCGAAGATCATTAACAGCCCTAAACGTACAACAGCAACGAAGCAAGAAGTGATTAACAAGTTTTTTCGAGAAGCCGAAAATCAAATAGGTCATAGTTAGTAAAAATCTAATAAATGAATTATGTACATTAAGACGTCATCTTTGATTTTGAACGTAGGTATTTTGATCCTCCGAAGATCATTAACAGCCCTAAACGTACATCAACAGCAACGAAGTAAGAAGTGATTAACAAGTTTTTTCGAGAAGCCGTAAAATCAAATAGGTCATAGTTAGTAAAAATGTAATAAATGAATTATGTACATTAAGACGTCATCTTTGATTTTGAACGTAGGTATTTTGATCCTCCGAAGATCATTAACAGCCCTAAACGTACATCAACAGCAACGAAGCAAGAAGTGATTAACAAGTTTTTTCGAGAAGCCGTAAAATCAAATAGGTCATAGTTAGTAAAAATCTAATAAATGAATTATGTACATTAAGACGTCATCTTTGATTTTGAACGTAGGTATTTTGATCCTCCGAAGATCATTAACAGCCCTAAACGTACATCAACAGCAACGAAGCAAGAAGTGATTAACAAGTTTTTTCGAGAAGCCGTAAAATCAAATAGGTCATAGTTAGTAAAAATGTAATAAATGAATTATGTACATTAAGACGTCATCTTTGATTTTGAACGTAGGTATTTTGATCCTCCGAAGATCATTAACAGCCCTAAACGTACATCAACAGCAACGAAGCAAGAAGTGATTAACAAGTTTTTTCGAGAAGCCGTAAAATCAAATAGGTCATAGTTAGTAAAAATGTAATAAATGAATTATGTACATTAAGACGTCATCTTTGATTTTGAACGTAGGTATTTTGATCCTCCGAAGATCATTAACAGCCCTAAACGTACATCAACAGCAACGAAGCAAGAAGTGATTAACAAGTTTTTTCGAGAAGCCGTAAAATCAAATAGGTCATAGTTAGTAAAAATCTAATAAATGAATTATGTACATTAAGACGTCATCTTTGATTTTGAACGTAGGTATTTTGATCCTCCGAAGATCATTAACAGCCCTAAACGTACATCAACAGCAACGAAGCAAGAAGTGATTAACAAGTTTTTTCGAGAAGCCGTAAAATCAAATAGGTCATAGTTAGTAAAAATGTAATAAATGAATTATGTACATTAAGACGTCATCTTTGATTTTGAACGTAGGTATTTTGATCCTCCGAAGATCATTAACAGCCCTAAACGTACATCAACAGCAACGAAGCAAGAAGTGATTAACAAGTTTTTTCGAGAAGCCGTAGAATCAAATAGGTCATAGTTAGTAAAAATGTAATAAATGAATTATGTACATTAAGACGTCATCTTTGATTTTGAACGTAGGTATTTTGATCCTCCGAAGATCATTAACAGCCCTAAACGTACATCAACAGCAACGAAGCAAGAAGTGATTAACAAGTTTTTTCGAGAAGCCGTAAAATCAAATAGGTCATAGTTAGTAAAAATCTAATAAATGAATTATGTACATTAAGACGTCATCTTTGATTTTGAACGTAGGTATTTTGATCCTCCGAAGATCATTAACAGCCCTAAACGTACATCAACAGCAACGAAGCAAGAAGTGATTAACAAGTTTTTTCGAGAAGCCGTAAAATCAAATAGGTCATAGTTAGTAAAAATGTAATAAATGAATTATGTACATTAAGACGTCATCTTTGATTTTGAACGTAGGTATTTTGATCCTCCGAAGATCATTAACAGCCCTAAACGTACATCAACAGCAACGAAGCAAGAAGTGATAAACAAGTTTTTTCGAGAAGCCGTAAAATCAAATAGGTCATAGTTAGTAAAAATACAATAAATGAATTATGTACATTAAGACGTCATCTTTGATTTTGAACGTAGGTATTTTGATCCTTCGAAGATCATTAACAGCCCTAAACGTACATCAACAGCAACGAAGCAAGAAGTGATTAACAAGTTTTTTCGAGAAGCCGTAAAATCAAATAGGTCATAGTTAGTAAAAATATAATAAATGAATTATGTACATTAAGACGTCATCTTTAATTTTGAACATAGGTATTTTGATCCTCCGAAAATCATTAACAGCCCTAAACGTACATCAACAGCAACGAAAGTAAGAAGCGGTTAAAAAGCTTTTTCGAGAGGCCGTAAAATCAAATAGGTCATAGTTAGTAAAAATATAATAAATGAATTATGTACAATAAGACGTCATCTTTAGTTTTAAACTTAGGTATTTTGATCCTCCGAAGATCATTAACAGCCCTGCTAAATGTAAATCAACAGCCACAAAGTGAGAGGCTGTGAAAGCAAACATAAGCCATGGTTATAAAAGACGTTATAATAAGTAAATTTAAGAAGATTAAGACGTAATGATAAAATTTGAATAAAAGCGTGTTGATTCTCAAATGTTTATCAATAGCCCTAATCGTGTTTCAAATGTTTAAGTTTCTTTCATCCAGAAATTAAAGATTAAGTACCACAACAAGTGCTTAAAAAGCGTGTCAAAATGGCTTTTTGTTAAATTTTGAGTTTTAATCAAGACGCGTTGGTTTTCCTTTATAAAAGCATAAAATTTTTCCTCCCGGTCCATTGTATACGCGAAAAGGTGCTATGGCAACTCGAATCCAACTCGAACTATACATAAAAGAAAAATAAACTTGAAAAACGAAGTGTGCTTCATTACTTGCATATTCTCTTTTGGTTCTTAATATGCAAACTTTGTTTGCCAACCACACAAAAACATCATTAATGATTAATTAACAATGGAAAAGCAAAGGCAACTTTGATTGAGTAGATAAAAAAAATTTTGTCAAGAAAACGTCTTTTTTTAGTAGCAAAGACAACAAAAAGAATTTGAGAATTGAATTAAATTCGAGTCAAAAATAATTTTTTTAAAACCGCAAGATTAAATAAGTCGTCGAGAAGGCTTAAAGGATAAATCGATTACACGATCTTAAAAAAAAAAGTTTTTTCTTCTTTCGTACAAGGGAGCTTAACGAATCAACTAAATTTAATACCAGTTTTGGTAATAATTTGAAACAAACATTTTCGATTTTCCTATTACCTAATGACGAAAAGTTTTTCTTGTATTTGAAAAAAACGAGACTATACAGGGTGATTGTTTTAAGTGGTGCCAACATTAGGTTATCAGAAACGGTAAGAGTTAGGTACGCGATTAGTGAATTTAGCAAAAAGGTGCTTGTTTTGATGTTTTAAGAATCCGTTTAGAAAATTTCAAAATTCAAAATTTAGTTTTTCGCCTGTAGTTTGAAAATGGCTCAATTTATAAAAAAATTCACGGGAAAAATTTGCAGCAGATCGAAAGATCTATCAAACGATACTAAACTCGACATTTTATCACATCGACGCTAGGCGTCGCCACTTTCATCTCTGAAGTTAAACGTCGCGACACCTAGCGTCGATGTGATAAAACATCGAGTTTAGTATCGTTTGATAGGTCTTTTGACCTACTAAAAAAATTTCCCGATAATTTTTTTCTAAAGTAAATCATTTTCAAACTACAGCCGAAAAACAAAATTACTAATTTTCGGTTTTCTTGCGTTATTCCAATGTTGGTACCACGTAATAAAATCATTCTGTATTCTTTAATAGTGGAGGAGTAGAAAAAAGTCATTAGTTTTATTTTTATAAGATAAAGCCAACTTCTTCTTAGAGAGAGTTTAATTCGATTGGATGTCAAATTACGTAAAAGTCTTGAGTTACAAAAGATGCCCTTATTAGCTAAATTAAAAAGATTGAAATATTACAGTTTTAGTTGAAAAATTTATTTTAAATGGGCCATTAATTTTAGTTAAATACGAGAAAAAGGCGTCGAACCGAAAAAATGTTAATGACCTTAAAATTAATTATTAAGAAATAGAAAAAATGAAGAGTTTAAATAAACAAAATTTTCATGCAATTACAATGCTTTTGACGTGAAATGGCTCTCTAGAGACTCGGTGGATTTTCTTGTCAACGTTTTGGTTTTCCTTGTATGTTTATTCACTGTTTTAGTAAAAACATCAGATACTTTGACATAAAATGCTTTGCTATTGCGTTCTACAAATGCCATTTCCTACTAGCGATTTTTGTAAAATTTATATTTAATCTCTTGAAAATTTTTATAAAAGTTTCAAGATTTAAACTATAATAAGTAAAGGTACAAGAAAGAAATTTATTGCAGCTAGATATCTCTTGTAACTAATCCTATTGAAAAGCTAAAATATAACCTAGACAAAGTCGTGCGAAACGAGAGAGGTAAAAAAGACGTGCTTTTATACATTACATGGAAAGGCTACTGTTTACAGATGAGATTAATAATTACAACATATTTTGACAGCAGAAAGTATTACAAAACTACAAGAGCATGATAATAATATACTAGATAACGCCAGAGCATATTTTAAGTCCAAATTTTGGGGAAACCATACATAGGATAAAAAATTGTTATAAATAAAAGTTATAGATATTGTAGCAATAAACAAATTATCTTAATAACATTTTGCCCTATCATCAACCCTAGACTAGTTATACAATTGTTCTCCGCCCCCGTTTGTTTACTTATTAAAGTGCTGTGTTTAAGTTCAAATTTTGGGGAAATCATACATAGAATAAAAAATTGTTATTAATAAAAGTTATAGATACTGTAGCAATAAACAAATTACCTCAATAACATTTTGCTCTATCATCAACCTTAGACTAGTTATAAAATTATTCTCCGCCCTCATTTACGGTATTGTCGGTAACCTCTTTAATTGAAATTGAAATATTAAAAACCGGAATACTGGGCAAAGAGACAAAATGAAAAGTGGTGGGCTTAAAAGCATAAAACTGGAGCGAGTACGAATGAGCAACGAAACTAGCTGAAATGTCCAGGGATTGAATTCACAGAAAAAACAAAATAGTTATTTGATTTCTCAGTTTTACGTGCTTTCAAAACCCACTAAAACATGGAAAAACGTTTGATTTTGTTTTCCAAATAACGTTAATAACGTCCTTTTTTTAAATTTTGTAATAGCATTTTAGTTAGATCACCAATGACTAATAAATGACTCGTTTAAAAGCATGACGAAAATTTATAAAAACACGTTGACGATCGCATTAAAAAAAATAATTAAACTAACCTTAAAGAATACAACCAAAGGGATGAAGTTAAAACACCATCTCAAAGATCCAAAAGGCACAAATTGTTCTAAAAAATTAATTCATCACACACGAAATTGACTAGACGAAATTTAAAATCGTACTGATAGAAGCAAATTGAATTGGAAATTTTATCGCAATGGCCAAATGTTAAAAAGCGTCTTATCTAAGTATTAAAGTAAAGGCAATTATTTAAATTTATTTAAATTTATCATTTTTAAAAAGAATTATTTAAAATTGTTACTAAATATTTACTGCACAAAATTAAGAAGTAGAATTTATACATGGTGATTCAAAAATTGTGGATTTGCTCTTGATGGGAAACACGGGAAAAATGATTAAAAAAATAATTTCTGTTTTTCTTTAAAATTTAGTTTTAAGTATTTAAAAAAAACTTTGGTAATTTTAATAACTGATTTTCAAAAAATTAAACTGGCACTAATCTAAAACATATAGCTCAAAAATTTAAATTTTTTGCAAATATGCCATAAAAAGCAAATTTTTGGGAAGCTTAATAAAAAGAAAAATCATTGATAGAAAGAAAATGTTTTTGCAGATTTAATTAAAATTTTTTTTGAAAAATTAAAAATAAAAATATTTAATTAACTTTTTTAAAGGGGGTGTAACCCAAAAATTAAAGTTGTAGTAGAGTAAACCAAAGACTATACAGTGTAAGACTGGCAAAGCTTACGGGCCGAATGTGACCAAAAATCCCCGCTACAGAAGATGTCGCTAGTCACCGGGGCATTTTCGAGTGAATAAGATAGCATGTCGAGGTGGGAGCAACAAAGAAAGGGGTAAAACAAGTTTACCCTTCGAGGGATTTTAAGCGATTTTGACCTTTAAAAGCCTTTCACATTTTTTAATATAGGTTTCGGTAGTCTCTTGTATATGGTCTTTGAGTAAACCCAACTTAACCTGAGCACACCACGTGATGACGAGCCGGGCTGATCCGGGCCGAGTCGATTCAATGCGCGTCCAGCTTTAGTGTTGTGGTTGGAACTTCGACAAGGAGACAGCAAAACACGCGATTTTTACATTCGAACCACTACAGGCGGTTTCTTATTGCCTTCTGAGAGGTGATACCGTGTATAACATTTGTTTATTAATTTTAATTTAAAAAATTGATTTAATTTGTCGCCGTTTTGAGTCACCAGGATACAAAAATGTAAAAACGTTAGAAAAGTTTCAAATTCTTAAATTCAAAATGGCGGTTAATATAACAATAGTCTCATTTCTCAGTTTTTCCCTTATAACTTAGGCGAGAATTTTTATTATGAAAATCTAAAAACGTCATTATGTAGCCAAAATACAAGACTTAAGTCCTAATCTAAATCAGTTTTCGAAATTTTTTCAAAATTGCCTTATTTTAAGGGCCTAAACTTGAATAAAACTTTTAAATAGATTTTCTCAAAATCGGCCCGTGCCATTTTTTTAATTTTAGGGCATGTTATAGACATAACAGTTATCTATCAAACGCCGCATATTTTATTAACTTCTATGTAACAGGACCGGAGTTATGATTTTTTGAAAGACAAATTTTCAAAAATCAAAATTAGAATTTTGATGTTGAAAAATATATTAATTGTATTAATGTCTATTACTGGATACTATTTTGAGTTAACAAAATAATTCCGGTTAAACCGATAGCTATAGAAATATTAAAAGTTTTTAGGAACACCCTGTGAACTGCTATGTGCACATAAATTAACTTTTAATACGTAGAAGAAATGTTAGAGCCACATCAGAGTTTTTCTTTTAATTTATTTAATCATAAACAACCCCCTTTAATGGGGTTCTGGAGTATTTAAACAAAAAACGATATTGGAAGCAAATTTGACGATATTTTGCAAAATATGCACATCGTCGATTGCGATAATATCTCAATTTCTTTGAAAAGAAACTTTTAGTT
The DNA here is from genome assembly GCA_963924605.1 of Malthinus seriepunctatus. Lineage (NCBI taxonomy): Eukaryota > Metazoa > Arthropoda > Insecta > Coleoptera > Cantharidae > Malthinus > Malthinus seriepunctatus. Next base: position 32,699,547 of record OZ004603.1, on the reverse strand, counting down.
CGGTGTGAAATTTGATATAAATCCAATAAAATTACTTAATGCTTTTAGTAGTTTGTGCACGTTTTTCGTTGTATACAGAAATAGACAAAACTCAAACCCACTACAAAAGAAAATTTTTTAAGTATTCCAATTTAGACAACTTTCCTCTTTTGATACTTTTTTTCTCTCTTCACGATATTTTTGATACGGGAAAAAATCGTAATTTATAAAATAAACTTATGTATATGAGTTTTTAAGTCAGTTTATGGATTGAAACGTTTGTTTGGAGTTGGGAAAAAAGTTTCATGAGAGAGCTTCGGGTTGGGAAGGCACGTTCATTTCACAGGTCAACACGAGCTTCTATAAATTACTTGAAGAGATAAGAATATTACAGAGCGATATATATTAGGGTAGAGGGCGCGGGAATAAATTTCGTTACTTAAACAAGAGGATCACATCATTTCTACTCCATTATTTTTTAAATATTATAATTTTAGCAAAATTTTTACAATATACAAACGCCACCTATTATTATTTCTAACGAGAAATTTCCATCGCTCCTTGTTTCTTTTGCAAATTTTTAAAAGAAAAATGTAATATCGCTTTTATGAATTTTTTCTTTAAAAAGACAAATAAAACAGTAAAACTTACTCCGCTAGGAAAATTGGTATTTTGTTGTATTATACGCCTCTATATTTTTTCCTCAAGGTAGTTTTAGTTTTATTGTCTCTTCCTCATTTCCTAATTAAACTTTCTACCTTTCTCTCTTACTCAAATATCCTTTTATAGTCGCGAAAATGTCACAAGGTGACTTTTGGTTAAAGAAGAAAAATTTCTAACAAATTGAAGTTTTGAATACATTAAAACTAACAAAAAACAGAAATTATTTAACTGGAAGAAACATAGTGGCTGATCTAGAGATGTCTAGTGGAGCAATGAACTCTCTTGAGAGAGACACAAAACCGAATGTAATAAATTACGATGGCAGTTAAGAACTTACCGGCCACAAAAAAAAATAAAATGAAGGAAATATTGGGAGAAATTACGTCGGTTATTAGAAAAAAACTATACTAAGGTATCAATTAGTTAGAAATGACTCATTTCTAATATTGTGAAAGAAAACACAGGAAAACCGCTCGTATGTAGATAGCTCAGTAGATCGGCCTGCGCAGTTTGAAAAAGCCTGAGAGCCGATTTTACAAACACAACTCTAGAGTTTAAAAAAATTTTAGTTTTACTACGCGTTAAACTACGATTGAACCTGATTTTATAATACGAATTTCCCCTTGAACTCAGGTTCAATCGGAGTTTAATTTAAACCGCCGCTGAGCCTCAACTATAAAATCGGCCCTGAGAGTTTATAGCGGATTATACAGTTTAAGGTGAGAAGCTTCATTAGTCAATTTGAGTCTCGGTGGTTTTCTATTACCTTCTGAGAGGTGGCACTGTATAAAATCATCTTGCATTGTCTTTCTGTTTAGAAATCAAGCTCGAGGGTTCTAGATATTACATATAAGTCCCAAAAGAACTAAAACAATAAAAATCATTTTAATTCAAAATGGCGACCAATACAACTATTGTCTCATTTTATAGTTTTTCCCTTATAACTTAGCTGTTAATTACTATTTTGAAAAATTTAAAACGGTATTTTATAACCAAAATATAAGGCTTTCGTCCTAATTTAAACGTTTTTTTTAAACTGTTTCAAAATGGCCTACCATTAAAGAGCAAAAGTTGGACAAAATTTGAAAATAGAGTTTTTCAAAATCTTTTTCGGCCGTTTTGTTTTATTTTGGGATATGTTGTAGTCATGGTGGTTTTCTATCGAATGACATACGTTTCATCCGTTAAAATTTACCAGGACCGGAGTTACGATTTTTTGAAAGTCAAAATTTATAAGTCGGTCATTTCATTTTTATTTTTAATAAAAATTGATACCAGTACTGCCTTGTATATTTTTAAATATTTTGAAAATTCGTGCAATTAGCTATTATACGATAATAGAATTTAAAAAATTAAAAGTTTTTAAACTCTAGGCGGCCAATACAACAAACTATTGTCCCATTTTATGTTTTTTCCTTTATACCTTAGCCGTTAATTATTATTTTAAAAATTTTAAAACGGCATTTTGTAACCAAAATATAAGGTTTTTGTCCTAATCTAAAAGTTTTTTTTAAATAATATCATCATTGGCTGTCATTAAGCAGCCAAGTTGGTCAAAATTTTAAAATAGAGTTTCTTAAAATCCTCTTCGGCCGTTTTCTTTTATTTTTAGATAGGTTGTAGTCATTGCCGTTTTCTATCGAATGCTATATGTTTCATTCGTTAAAATTTACCAGGACCGGAGTTAGGATTTTTTGAAAGTCAAAATTTCAAAAATCGGTTATTTCATTTTTATTTTTAATAAAAACTGATACAAATACTACCCGTACATTTTTAAATATTCTGAAAATTCGTGCGATTAGCTATTATACGATAATAGACTGTAATCAAAATGGCGGCCAATACAACTATTGTTCCATTTTATGTTTTTTCCTTTATACCTTAGCCGTTAATTATTGTTTTGAAAATTTTAGAACGGCATTTTGTAACCAAAATATAAGGTTTTCATCCTAATCTAAAAGTTTTTTTTAAATAATTTCAAAGTTGGCTATCATTAAGTAACCAAGTTGGACAAAATTTTAAAATAGAGTTTCTTGAAATCCTTTCCGAAATCCTCCTTTTTTTAATTTTTGGATATGTTGTAGTCTTCGCCGTTTTCTATCGAATGCGATACGTTTAATTCGTTAAAATTTACCAGGACCGGAGTTATTAATTTTTAAAAGTCAAAATTTCTAAAATCAGTTATTTATTTTTAAATAAAAATTGATATTTGAAAATTGATACAAGTAATGCCTTGTATATTTTTTAATATTTTGCAATACATGTGACATGATATGTCACAGCTTATTATTTCGACATCCGGTTTAACCGGAAATAGTGTCACATTTAGTGACGTTTTGGGCGTTTTAGTTTAGAAGACGGTTCTCTAAAAGGATGCCCAAATAAGACACGTTTTTTAATCCTCTTTTAACGAAATCAAAGAGCCGCCACTGAAACTGTAAGATACTTTTCCATGAATGGATGTGTCGTTTGCCAATAATTATTATTTGAAATTTTGATTAATTATTATCTGATAAATTGTGTCGCTTTTAGTTGATAGTTTTTCACTAAACTCCAAATTGTTGGGCCACGAACAATAATTTTTTTTTATTTCTCTCGGAAGGATTTAAAAAGTTGGCCTTTTGTAATACTACATTGTGTAACTCGATCCTCTTAAAGAGTTTTTGTTATTTATCTTTTTATACTCTTTTAGTAGAATAATAATTACGCTAATGAACGTAATCTATCCCTTATAAAACAACTGGATGTGAAAAAGTGCGCCCTTGAGGAGCTTTTCCGTTTTCCTGGATCTAAATAATACGTTAAATGAGATGATGAGAAATGTTTATTTTTTGTTAAAAACAACAAACCTGCTATCAAATCGATATGTTCTGGCACTCTACAAACACATTTGTAAGAGAAAAACGGCATAAGTTGGCTCTTCAACTCACTTCCTGGGCTTATGGATGATAAAGTGATGACTATTTATTTCCTTCACTGTCAACTTTCGCATAAGAACTCGAGAAATTTGTCTGCACGTTTTAGTTTTGGATGTATGTAAGAGTTTTTTAATGAAAAATCCACCCCTTTTATTTTAAATGAGTGTATAAGAAGGTAAGATGTACTCCAAACGTCAACGCAGACGCACACCCCTGCTGCTTTACTTTCTTACGTGAAATTTTAAGACAAAGTTGCGAATTAAATTTTGCTCTTATCTCCGAATTCCTTATTTAGCGTTTCTTTCTTGAGGCTATTTTTTATTTACGTTCTTCCCCGTGACACGCATATAAATGTTTACTTCTTAACTCGTGCTTGACAAAGTTTCATGTAATCAGTTATTTTGTTAATCTAAAATACCACTACCCTTCCTAAACCTCGAACTTACAGCTCAAGTCGAGTACAAATCAAGACAAATGAGTGAGAAGCCTTAATTTGGAGAAACTACCCTAAGTACTTTATACCACTGCCTTAAAGGAAAAGAAAAACTTGTAACGAAATCGAACCACGATTCATCAGCGGAGCTTACCTGTATGGCTATACGTCGGCGCGCCGCACCTAACAGTGTCCCTAGCATCGCACTTAAGAACGCACCAAAAAATATATAAATCATTGTTTTTAACCAGAACTGAAGTAGGTAGAGTAAACCCAACGTAAGATGAGTACACCACGTAACCAAACCTGCGCGAGACGTTGTTTTAGATGCCAGTGACGGAGCTACTTGTTTCTTCTGTCAAAAAAATTATTTTTAAAAGTTGTTAAAATTCAAAATAATTACTAAACACGTTGACTGCCAACTACGAGTTATCTCGTAGATTGTTACCTTGCACAGGACGCTAACTACGAGTTAACTCGTAATTGGCTTATGTAACAGAAACCTCTTCGCTTATGTAACAGAAACCTCTTCGCGAAGACGCCAATAACAGAAACACGAGATAATTTGTAACATGTTTTTTTAAAAACAGATATTATAACCCTCGCGCTGTGTATATCCTTCGGCGCTTAGTGCCTCAGGATATAATACTTGCGCTAGGGTTATAATTGTATACTTTTCAGCCTAAGTATATAATCTACTATTAATTAACATAATTAACTTTCCTTTGTAAACAATAATTTTGTAAGCATTTTAAAATTAATTACAAAATAATTTGCTTTTAAAATTACCAAATTATACTTTCAAATTAAATTTAATGTAATCGCTTAATTTTGTCAATGAATCCATATTTAAATTCCATCCCTTAATATTATCTATTATTTGTTATAAATGCTCAGTTAAGCCGATGATTTAATCTTAGCTTAAATTTCTCTATTTAACATCACGTTTTGAATCGTATTCATTTGTAAAATTTAACTGAAATTTATAACCTACTACCCCTTTATAAAAAAGTTGAATTCAGTTGAATAATTTTAAACGAAAGGAAACGCACTTTAAAAATTTTCGTCTCAACTCAATTCGTAGACAATGGAAATTTAATCGATTGGACATAATCTAACGTTTTTAGAAAAAAAATTTAGATAAAATTGATCAATTTAAAAATAATAATACTTCATACGATCCCAACCTTTTATTATTACGAAAACATGTCACTGATGAAGGATTCGAACCCGGGACCTTTCGCTATGGGCTACGTAGTTCAGCAACGTTACCATTGGACCTCTATATCTCATTTAAATCACATTACACAAAAAAGTGTTGTTTTTGAAATAGAGTAAAATTATTTGCTACGTCAATTTGTTCTGCTTTGGTGCATTTGGCTTGTCAAAAACTGTTGTAAGCAAAATCTGCAAGTTATCGATTATTATTCAAGACTCGCTTCGTGCTTTAAACCTAAACTTGTTACTGATTAGCACAAAAAAAACTTGAACTATCAACACAAGAACACGAGGTAGACACAGTTGAACTTAACAAACATTTTAAACTAGGTCAAGCCAAACAAAAAGAAACCAGGACAAAAAGAAGTTGGAAATTATGCGAGAAAAGAGTTGAAAGTTACTTTTAACTTTTTCTCTTCTTTTCTGCAAATGGAAAATTAAATTACATTTTCGCTATTGTGGTGTTTTTCTAATAAAAGGTGTGCTCAAAATTAAAATTTACCTTTAGTGGCTCGTACACGTATTCCTGGATGACCGGTAAACTTTTCGAGTCCCGTATGCACCACTCTCTTCCTTTCGCGTTATTCACATTTAAAAAATTTTGATTCAAGTAGATAAAATTTTTCATTCTCTCTTTAGCCATTTTGAGCACTTTAAAGTCAGATGACCATTAAAAAAAATTAGTTAACATCTAGTTAAAAAGGAGGTAAAACACATCTTCTGTAAGCACATGATGTTTTTAAGGCCCGTCTACACATACAGGCCAAGACTAAACTGGCCCAGTCTAACGAGATATTTTGGTAAGGCCTTATGGTTTCTAAAGGTCCGTTCATACACACACAGGTTTGTCTTCCGGTTTGGCCTGTGCAGGCGGCCTGAACGCCGTCCAGACGCTCCGGTTTGGCCGGTGCAGGCCGCCTGAACGATATTCACACGCTCCGGTTTGGCCTGTGCATTCGGCCTCCACATGATGGCTTTAAGGCCCGTTCACACATACAGGTCAAGACTAAACTGGCCCAATCTATACAGATCTTTTGGTAAAGCCTTATGGTTTCTAAAGGTCCGTTCACACACACAGGCTTGTCGTCCGGTTTGGCCTGTGTAGGCAGCCTGAACGCCGTCCAGACGCTTCGGTTTGATCTTTGCAGGCCGCCTGAACGGTGTTCACACGCTCCGGTTTAGTCTGTGCAGACGGCCAAACCGGAAGGTAAACCTGTGTGTATGGACGGCCCTTTAGAAACCATAAGGCCTTACCAAAATATCTCGTTACGTTAGGCCAATTTGGTCAAATTAGATGTAACGTGACGTTAGAAGCACGTATATCGATCGGCATATTTCTGTTGGGTAATCAGGTGGATCTGACCTAATCAGATCATATTCAACGTTGTCAGATGTTCGGTTGCTCAGTAGAGCTTTAAATATGATGCATGCGTTCTCTTCATTAAGGGAAATTAAATGATAATATCAGGTTCTTTGTAAGTTAATTTGCTAGGGCTCACTGTCGAGCTAACAAAATTAGGTTTGTTATTAGGACTCTTTCCCCTTAGCAAATTTTTAATAATTATCTGCTAAGTGAGAAGCATTAAAGTTTCTAGTTAATGGGGGGGGTAAGCTTTAATAATCGTCAGTATCTAATATCATCAATGAAGTTTCTCTTTCACTGGCCATTTTAAAATCTTGGGAAGTTTCTTATTCCTTCATTAACATTCGTCATTTTATAATGCTTGATATCCCCCCCTGGGTCAAACATTTACTTATTTTTGATTCAAAATGGTTATTTAATTACAAACACAGCTAAAAGTTATTACAACAGTTCCAGAAGTGCAAAAACGCCTAATACATATACATTATACAATCCCATTATCACTGTATATAAAACGTTAAAGTTGAGCCACTACCAAGTGGTACTTGAGACACGGTTATACGTGTTTAAAGTTGGGTGTTCATTACTGTGATGTGCGACGTGCGTCGCTGAGTTAATAAAATTAAATTAAATTCTAATAAACTTGACTTTCTAAACCTTAAAAACTAAGTTTTAGCCGTTATTTTTCATTGTAAAAAATAACATTAAGTACCATATTAACATAACGTAACGTAACATAATAAAAGTTGTGTAAATTAATAAAAAGGCAAGATAGAGAGTAAGGCAAGACAACTATTTTTTTTAAAGAAACAGTAGGTACCCATAAGGAAAAAAAAGTTGAACGTCGCGACGCCTAGCGTCAATTTGATAAAATGTCAAGTTTAGTATCGTTTGATAGCTCTTTTAACCTCCTGAAATTTTTTCTCAATTTAACCGTTTTCAAACTACAGTCGAAAAACTAAATTGCCAGTTATCAGTTTTTTTGAGTTATCTCTGTAACCATTTTTGATTTTGAAATTTTTTAAACGAATTCGTAAAGTTCATCAAAATATGTACCTTTTTGATAATACAATCAATCTCGTAACTAATCCCGTTTTTGAGATCCCAATGTTGGTAACACTTAAAAAAATCACCCTTGCAGTTGACTGTTTGACAGACGAGAATCCCGATTTTAGAGCTAAATTGATATACAAACGAAGAGCAGGGTCGGATAAAAAACAGTTGGGGTCTGAGGCGCTAATTATTTTTGGGCCCCTACAAAAAATACACTGTAGTTCACAATAATTACTTCCGATGCCGCAAAATATTTATAGTCTAGTCAACGAAGAGGTTATAGAGTAGATAGAAGAGGGTGGAATTTTATTTTATGAATGTATTTGGATTAGTTAGAAGGTAAAAATACTAAAAACCCCAGTTCTTAGCTAGCTAAGCGAGGTACGGAGTGAAAAGGTCCCGTTTTCGGGGTTTTTGCCTATATCTCGAAAACGGTGTATCCTAGGGAAAAAATTACTCTTGGCAAAATGAAAGCTTATTAAATTTGCTACAAGACTGCTCAGATTCATCTTTATCTCTTTCTTTTAGTTTTTGTAATACCCGCTTACAAAAATTGTTAATGTATGAAAAAACATTTTCACACTTTTTTAGTCAAACTTTTGCCTCTAGAACCTCAGCTCTTCGTTTTACAGTAAAAGTCTTTAGAAAAGAAGTTGTAGAGCACTAAATTTCCTTTACTATTTTACTTTTTTCCGGGCCCTCCACAACACCGGGTCCTGAAGCGTGCGCTTCATGCGCTACATGGATAATCCAGCCCTGAAGAAGATTATCAGCCAACTCAAGTAGTGTAATTATTTGAAAGAAAATAGTGGAAAACAAACTAAGTATAATTAAAAGACAGAATCGAAACTTTGCACAATAGAAAAGATGTTATCACATTGCAATTAAAATTACTAAACACAGCAAATTTTTGAGTCTCCGAAGCAAAACCTGCCCAAGTGTTCCCTGTTTGAGTTAAGATTTTATAAGATTGAAATTAAAACCTTAAACAAAGACACATTTTCAATTAAATTTTCAATCTTTTATAATTAACATTTAAAAGTACAAAATATTACCTTTTTACTGATCGATTTTCAATTTCCACTCGTGATTGTGAGTTGAGCACCGAAAAAAAATTTAAAATGACCTTCGCGTGAATCTCAATCACACATCCAATAAAATATTGACCTTTCGATTTCTATGCTAAAAATGGAAAAGATCTGTATCTTAAAATTTATATTTTAGTATCCATTCAACTTTAAATTGACGTGTGAGACGTTAAAATTTGAAAAGGAAGTCGAAAGCTTTACGAATTTAAGGAAACGTCGACGAAACAATCGAAAGATTGAAATTTTACTACGAGATGGTAATTAGGATGTGTAGGTAGTTAATATTCGAGCGATCTTTAAACATCTTTTCAAGTTATATTTTAGTAACAGCACTAACTCGATTGGAATAACAATAGTCGGATGCAAGCGAATTAAAAGTTTTACGAACTGCATTAAAATGAAGTATAAACTTTTAATGGAGACTGCTGCAGAATGTAATTTGTAATTGTTTGATGTAATAATAGAGAAAATGGAAAAATTGAGTAATTTACATAAATACTTGTATTATTTATCAAAATGTTAATTAAAACCGTCATCAACATCCTTAACATGTTAATTAATTAAATAAACCAGAATAATCAATATGGAGATAGAAATTTTCAGTTTCAAGTCTGCTATTCGTGTCGTACCTAATTCATCCTCATGAGTAATAGCCACTAGGTTGGTCCTTGTTTATAAAATTTGGAATTTTATTGCCTTTGATTGCCGTGAAAAATCTCTTTTTTTATACAGAGAGGTTACCGAAACTGTCGGTCATGAAGATTAACGTGTATAATCACACATTAGCGATTTCCTGCTTTCCAAATTATTTTAGAAAAAAAATCTTCAAATAAAAGTTTGAGCATAAAATTCTGCATCTAAATCATTAAAAAAATTAATTTTGGATTCGATAATTAGCAGAAATAGCGATTGACTTGAAACACAAATAAAAATTGTCAAATGTTTTAAGATTAAACTATCGCGACCAGAAATAGCTAAGCCACTCCCACAAAAAGCGCGCGATATTCAAACTGAATTTTTCTATTGGTAGAATTGTGAAAATACGGCTTATAACAATCACACAAGAACTGACATGCGTCAATCTTATTTGACAGAAATTTGTGGGGAGTGGTCTAGCTAATTCTAGTCGCTGAACGGAGTATACAGAGTGATTCATTGATATGGCAGTTTTCGATAGCTCCCTAGCCGTTGGAAATAAGGCATACATTTAAATACAAAAGTTATTCAACTCCTTATGGAGCATAACCTAAAATTATTTTCATTTCTACAGGGTGTTGTATTACTGCTCGGCGAGAATATTTTTAATTTTTTTAAATGGAACACCCTGTATATTTTTCTATATTCCGACTTGGCATTAAGTCGCCTACATACAAACATTAAAATTCTTTAATTTCTTGGCGGTGTTGCCAAGTTATTAATTTTTTTCTCAAGAAAATGCCCGCGACACGCGTTGCTTTATAAAATCGTACTAAAGCCATTTTTCAAGAAATAATAACAAAAATTTTTTCCTGGGTGGTTAATACTATCCTCTATGCTAAAAAATTTAAAAAGTTAGAAGAAATTGTACAGGGTGTTCATTAATGCGATCCAAAGTTACGCATTTTCAAACGACCATAACTCGTTTTTCTCAAATGGAACACCCTGTATATTTTTACATATTTGGATTCCTGGTAAAATTTAGATACCAAATATGCAAAAATATACTGAGTGTTCTATTTTTAAAATTATAAAAAAATACATTGAAACATGAAACATTTGAAAATATCGAGTTATGGTCGTTTGAAAATGAGTAACTTTGGGTCGGTTTAATGAACACCCTGTACAATTTCTTTGAACTTTTTAAATTTTATAGCATAGCGGATAGTCATAACCACCTAGGAAAAAAAATTTTATTACTATTCCTTGAAAAACGGCGATTAGTACGATTTTATACAGCAATGCGTGCATTTTATAGAGAAAAAAATTAATAACTTGGCAACACCGCCGAGAAATTAAAAAATTTTAATATGGATATGTAGGCAACTTAATGCCAAGTTAAAAATAGAAAAATATATAGGGTGTTCCATTTAAAAAAATTAAAAATATTCTCGCCGAGCAGTAATACAACACCCTGTAGAGATGAAAATAATTTTAGGTTATGCTCCTGAAAGAGTTGAATAACTTTTGTATTTAAATCTATACCTTATTTCCAACGGCTAGGGAGCTATCGAAAACCGCCATATCAATGAATCACCCTGTAGAATATGTCTCTATCTCTCTCTGTTACTGCCTCTCTATCTCTGTCTCTATTTCTCCCTGTCTCTCTGTTACTGCCTCTCTATTTCTCCCTGTCTTTTTGTATCTACTCTCTCTATCTTTGGCTCCCACGACTCTTAAAAATCAAAATTATGGAAAACAAAAAATGCAAGTACCCTAATTTTAAGTAAAGAACATACCCCTGAAGTTTTTTCAAACATTTTATTACAATTCCGCAGTTTTGAAAATTTTGATAAATAAATTTCAAGTCAAGACAGTTGAGGCACGTGTTCTCGTAAGGCCCGTCCACACACACACAGGACTTGCCTTTCAGTTTGGCCTGTGCAAGCGGCCCTGAACGGTGTTCAGACGCTCTTGTTTTGCCTGTGCAGGCCGCCTGAAGGTGTCCACACGCTCCAGCAGGCGGCCCCAGAGTCCCAACCGGAAGACAAGCCTGTCTGTGTGAACGAGCCATTAAAGCCGCGCACCACACAGGCTGACCTGCACAGACCGCCTGAAGGTTTGCACACGCTCCAGCAGGCAACCTGCACAAGCCAAACCGGAAGACAAACCTGTGTGTGTGTGAACGGGCCTTTAAGGCCGTGCAAGACACAGGCTGACCTGCACAAGTCGCCTAGGCGAACACAAACGAAGCAAGCCTGTGTATATGGCGCAGGCTTACAGCCTGCACAGGACAAACCGGAGCGTCTGCACATCGTTCAGGCTCCAGTTTGGCTTGTGCAGGTCGGCCACAGGCCAAACCAAAAGGTAAGCCTGTCTGTGTTGCGCAGCCTATAGGGTTTTCCGATGAAGTTCAAATTTTACAGGAATTTTTATCTTTCTATTAGGAAAAACTTTCAGAGGACTGTTCATATTTCAAAAAAATAAAATTCCTATTACTATACAAGTAAAGACCACCCTAATAACCATACCGTAGACTTTTAGTTAGTCGAGTATACCAAATCCTTTTTTTTTGTAAATAATTTTTTGTAATTAATTTAGAAATTTTAATTTTTTTCTATCAACTTCGAATATTGCTTTTGCATGTCTAAAGTAAAAGGGTAGCTATAATTCACTCTACAGGGGAACCCTTGGCTATATTATTGTTCACTTGATTAATTTACTTAGCTTAACTCTATAGAGATAGTTATGGGATGTTAAATGATCAAAATTTAATCTTAATTTACTATGCGATTGCTCCAATTTTTATAATAAAAGTCGAACATTAATCACATATTTTACAATAGTTATTTGTGTTATAAGGAGACAAAGTGACGTTTTGTGTGACAAGATTGTGTTTGGCTGAAGAGCGAGCGTAGCGAGCGAGTCTGGCAATACAGGCGAGTCAAACAAAACTACTTTGACTCCGTATAAAACATTACATTTTTTCTGCAAACGTAAAGCGTAAAATTGAAAATTTGGATTTTTGAAAGAGCGGCTCTTGTCAATTACTTGTACTTCAATTGTCAAATATTTTTTTAAATTAACTCAAATTTGTAAAAAAAGCTAATTATTAAACACAACGAACTAATTATAAAGGAAAATTTAAAAAACATTAAATTGTTTACATTACAAATGCTTAAAAAACATTTTTTTACGTTAAAAAATAAAAATTATGTGCGGTTAAGATTTTACTTTTCCTGCCTAGACAGAGAAAAGTACTTTTCTGACAATTTTTCCTGCCTCGGCGGGAAAGTTAAACTTCACCGTTACCTATTGAGTGACACAAAGGCGACTTTTTCTGAGGTTTGAAGAAAAAATCTATTGTTTTACACAAATCAAATAGTTGAATAGAACATGGAAAATTTTAGAAAATTTTTTTTTCTAACGTCGAATAAAGATAACCATTTGTTACTCAATAAGTAAGGTTAAAGTTGTACTTTTTTATACTAATACAAAATAGTACACTTTGACGGCGTTGGTAGTTATTGGACTCCGCTTAGGGTCGTCTGCTAAACCTATTAAAAACTGTTAAAAAAAACATTTTTATTTCTTATGAAATTTGTGACATTTGGTTAACCTAAAAAGTCGAGGCGGGTATGCAACCAAACATACACGGACCAACCATTAATGAACGCACTATTATCATTCAATGAAAATAAAAAGAATCTTTGCATGGAATTTAGCAAAATACTTTCCACGTCACTGTCAATCTTTTGTAACTAATTTGAATTTCATTTCAAAACATTGTATGCATTTAAGTTCTGGCACTGTTCCAACTTTTATCAGCGCTCTATGTGAATTTTACTATTCTACTGAGGGCAAAATATTGCACTTTACGAAGATAGAGTTTCAAGTTAGTTACATATTATTCAAACGGCTTGTGAGAGACGATTGTCTGTATTAGAGTTAGTTTTGACTCGACATTACGTTTGTAGTGACATTTTGCACCCTTTGACTTGAACATGCTTTAGCGTATCAAAAACAATCGCATTGTCACATGAGTGCGTTACAAGATTTCCATTCTTGTTGATTCTATCAGAAAGTAAGTGGCTAATTTTCAATTGGGATGTGTCTAAATTTCCAATGCCGGACTTTTATTACATCGACGCTACGCGTCGCGGTATTCAACCTTTTATTGTTTTGTTCGTTATTTTTCATCGTAAAAAATAACATGAAGTAACAAATTAACATAATGAGCCAAAAACGAGATATTATGAGATAGTTTACCTTCGATTGAGTTGAGTTGGATTAAGTTAGGTTATGTTATCCCAATTTCAAATTGGGATGTGTCTAAATTTCCAGTGCCGGACTTTTATTACATCGACGCTACGCGTCGAGATATTCAACTTTTTATTGTTTTGTTCGATATTTTTCATCGTAAAAAATAACAGAAGTAACATATTAACGTAATGAGCCAAAAACGGGATATTATGAGATAGTTTACCTTCGATTGAGTTGAGTTGGATTAAGTTAGGTTATGTTATCCCAATTTCAAATTGGGATGTGTCTAAATTTCCAATGCCGGACTTATATTACATCGACGCTACGCGTCGCGATATTCCACTTCTTATTGTTTTGTTAGTTATTTTTCATCGTAAAAATAAAATAAAGTAACAAATCAACATAACGTGCCAAAAACGGAATATTCTAAGATAGTTTATCTTCAATTAAGTTGAGTTCGATTAAGTTAGGTTATGTTAGGTTAGGTTTAAGGTTTGCGCATACTTTTATATGTAACACTTAATTTAATTTAACCCATACATTTGGAGTGCAAAAAATACAGTACTTAAATGATGGTTAGCGACCAAAACTGGCAGATTTATGTGCCCTTCGAACAACGGGCACGGAAAAATTAGTTAATAAAATTTAAAATTTTTAAGAGCCTAGAGGGATTTACCCTTCTGTCTACGAGTCCGTGCTTGACCACCGCTTTAGAATTTCGAAACGCATGTGAGCTATTAATAAAAAGTCGTGTACGCCACTGCCCTTTTTACATAAAACTCATCTTATTCAAAAAATCTGATTATAATTTGAATTTGGTAAATAATTCACGTCGTATATTGCGTCATTAATTAAACTCTTTTCTTTTATTTTTAATTTAAAATACACGTTAAATTAACCCGCAACATTATATTATATTTTATTCCAACCCCTAAACGTTTTGATAAAATATAGAGTAATATTTAAAGTAAAAAAAAACTCCGCTTCTTTCCTTTTGAATGTAAAATTATTTGGCCACGTGTAGATACAAATTGTCTCGCTGAGTGTTAATGGTGACAATTTGTAGCTTGAGAAAATTGTACTTTTTCTCATCAAGAATTCAATTTGGTGACAGGTATTAAGTAAAAATGAAGAAGAGAATAATCAAAAAATATAAATAGCTAGGTAGTTCGTTTATCTTTTTTCTGTGGTTAATTTTATTAAAATTGCAAAATAAATGGGTTTACGACAAATTTTGGTATTTAAAATAGTATATTGTTTTATTGGGAGTAAAAGTGCCACTTTTAGTGAAATTCCGGATGAAACATTTAATTTTTTCCTAAAACGTCAAAAAATAATTAAAAAGTGCAAAAAATACACTTTTTTATACTAGTATAAAAAGGTACAACTTTAACCTAACTTATTCAGGAGTAAACTTCTTTGACGAAAAAAATGTTTTAATAAATTTTACGGCAATTTTTTAAAGTTATTAAATAAGCCGGGACGCTCACAAAATTTATTATTCCCAAAAGCATTTTTTATCTTACATTATTAATTTACTTTCAGTTAAACTTCGACAAAACTTATAATACTTGTAAAAATTTAATTCTTTTGATCCAAGTTTGTAAGGGACGTAGTAAATCAAAGTTCGAAGTTTTAGTTTATTATTCTTTTATTAAAGTTATTAGGAAAGCGCATGAAAAAGTAAATAAGGAACTCGGTGATTGATTGATAATTAAACAGCAAAACTTCTGAAATTGGAATCGTGAAATCTATTTTTAGAAGCTATTGTGTAAATTGTAAATGAGTTGGGGTCCTTAAACCGTTTGAAAAATTGTTATTTAATTAGTAAATGGAGTGTAAGTTATTAAAATTGTAAAAAATTAAGTAAATTTTAAAATTCGATGTAAATGAAAAAAATTCGATGTAAGTGGAAAAATTCGATGTAACGCTAAAAATTTTAAATTATTGTTATTTAATCATTAGTAATTATGGTAAAAATATTTAAGCAACAAGAACCTCAAAAATTCTTGCCTATTTCATTAAAAACCCAACATCCAAATCTTTGAAAGCTATCAAACATAATCTTTTCTTCTGACGATATAGAAAAAAGGATATATCATTTTTCCTTATTTGATATTCAAAATCTCGGTTGGTTAAATTTGTAAGTTTCACTTGTTCGTATTTTATTCAACATCCTTGACCCTTTTGATAATTTCGGCTCGAATGTGATAGAAGGGAAAAATATATTTGAATTGGTTTTTTCGTCTTCTCGCTTTCTTGCTTTATCCATTGGGTGCAATTGACTACGATCGTACTTCACTTTTCATTTTCGATTTTTGCGTCAGACGTCTTAGCCAGTGGCGTGCTCTCAATTTTAAAAAGTAAATTAAATTAAACCTTTTACATTTTCTAGTTCTTTAAATAATTTATCGAGTACAAGTAGAATATTTTCATTAAAATACAAATATAAAATTGGCATGTTAGTATGTATGCAGTTATTATTATGTGAATAATTAATGGTTTCATGTTGGAAAGAAAATTTAATTTTCTTAATCCAATTCTGAATAATTTAAAATCCATCTAATTAGCTTTTCCTTTCGTAATTTGTTTTAAAATTAAATTCTAGTGCACTTGATAATAATTTCAATCTATTCACAACACTATCAAAGGGATGGTACTAACACTCTCAACTTCAATTATAAATTTGAATGAAAAGTTTACGAAAGCTATGTTGCATTTTAAAGTATCATTTAAATCCGCTGTTACAAATTTTATGCGATCATGACGTTGTATTCCATACGAAAGCTTTAATTTGGCAAAAACAATGATTTAACATCGAAACAAAAGAAGGTAAATATCGATTTGAATTTAATTTTTTTTGCATCACCTACTTAATCCGATTAGCAGTATACCTTTTAAGCCTTAATTAAAAATGGATCAACACTAATGGCCACCCTAATTGTGTTATTTTTTGTACTTTAAAAAGTAATCTGTCTTACCCCCTTTTAAATAATAAAATAAAAAAACAAAAATAAAGCACGAGCACTTGTGACAACCGTACCGTAACAAGAGAGTTCAGTTTGACGTCGATTTGAAAACTGAGTAACTCACGTTAGTGATTGATTTAGATATGTCTTCACTATCGATCCTATTCTCTACATACTATTTCCTAACATTTAACCTTTTAGAAAAAAAATAATCAACCTTTTAATCGACTGCTCGATACGAAAAGAAGACGAATTGTTTTTAAAAGCGAACGACTTGCAAAAAAACTATTTCACTAAAACAAAAAAATCCCTACTTATCTACCAACAAAAATTTTTAGTTACGCCACTGTTTTAACCTTCGGGTAAAATTTTAAGCCCTAAGGATTGGTTTCTAACAAACGTTCGGCTTTAACAAACTTTTGATCGTTAATACAATGTGAAATGTTCGAGAATCCTTATGGGTGCACATTGGTCTTCTTGTTTTCAAGTGGTAATATACATCAGAGAAAAGGGATGCACATGGTTTATCTATTAATAATTTACAAAAAGTCGCTTCTTATCAAACAAAGAAGCAACAAGAACAACAATGAGAACATTATGAGTTGTTGTATTCAAATTTAATTTTATGAACAAAACAAAGAAAATTAAGGGATGAATATTTAGTAAGAGAATATAAAAAAGGGAGAATAAAGTGGTTGCTTTTTTGTTTGTTTTAAAATGGCCAATAAACGCCTCTTAGATGTTTTTTTTGTTAATTGCTTGTTTTCGTTCCCTTTGATGAGATTTGGGGGATGAATTTGGTGATTTATTTTTTATATGATATTAAAGATTAGAAAACTTAATATTAACCTTAAAAAATAATCCTGAAAGCTCTTTCTTGATTTTGTTAGATGTGTTCCCAAAGCGGCTGTATTTTGCAGCATTAAACTTTTTTTAATAAAGAGGCTAAAGACAGTCGTATAATGCGGGGGTTGTTACTGTATTTGAACGAGAACAGCATAAACTAAACATTCGATACAACAGTTAAATCCTGAAATTTTTAGAATGGCTAGTCTAGAAGGAGCAACTCCGCCATTGGTGGTTCTAAGCCCGGATGAGAAAAGAAGAATCCCTTGGTGGCTCTACTTGGCAGTTGTACACTTGCAACAGGTGAAAATATAGTCAACGGTTTTAAGAACAGAGAAAGACCACCAAGGTACAAAAGTGAAGAAATCAAGGCTTTCAGTACCCAGCGCTCTCAGAAGCTTCAGTCAAGGCAACGAACGAATAGAGCCAAAAAGGGAGAAAGGGTGCTAAGAATCAATGAGTTGGGGGTTAGACGGCAATAAACTGAGATTAATAGAAGAGACTGAAGAGTCTGTGAGACTCAACAGTAGAAAGAAGTTTTGAAGACAACCCACTAAAATATTTAATGTAGAGACTTTGTTTCTTCCAATAAACAAAAATATTATTATCGCATTTACAAGAAATTGTAAATGAAAATTATTCAGAATTGAAAATTCAAATCACTTACTGCTTGTCGTTATTTGGTTGTTGTCTGGTTACTTATGGAACTCACCTAAAAATATAAAAAAACAATAATTAGTCAAAAGCAATAAATGGAACATTTTAAAATTAAACAAAAAGAGATTATTATAACATTCACGTTCGTGGTAGATGAATAAAAATGAACAGTCTCAGAGCTTAAAATGTTTTACAAATAATGAAACTTTAAAAGTCCCTGCTCGGGCACCAATTTAAACTGACTCAAATGACTCGAAAAATTTTTTCGTACAGTTTCGAACTTCTAATATTCACGTTCTTGGTAGATCAATGAAAATTGAATACTACCTCATAGCTTAAAATGTTTCACAAACATTCAAACTGTAAAAGTCCCTGCTCGGGCGCCAATTTAAACTGACTCAAATAACTCGAAAATTCCGTTTAAACCGGAAAATACAAAAATATTTAAAGTTTAATACGCACGAAAACTAATACCTTACTAACTAAAACGAAGACTACATTAGAGTTTTGACTTTTTAATAACTTTTTGTTAATATGAAAACTTTTACACCATTATTACACTGTAATTTTTAATAGCTAATTAAAGGAAAAACACAATAAAATAGAAATTTGATCCCCTCACGGTTACGATCAAATGAAGCTTTTGCTCCTGTATTGATGTCTAGACTCATGGAGAGACGGAAAGTTATCAAATTAAAAAGTTTTAAAATCAGGATTAGCTCCCAACTTTTTTTTACATTGATGTTCAAAGGATAATATCGAAAAAAAAACAACTTGATGATAAATCTCCATCAAGTGTTCTGCGTATGACATTTTGTACTTCCGAAGCTTTCCAAAAATCTTTAATTTAAGAAATTGGATATTTATAAAAGGGATTTGTTTTAAAAGGGAAAAAATTTTATAAAAAGTCAAAGCGTCTTTTAATTAGATTTTACCATGTTTTTTACTATAAATAATTATTTTTCCCCTTCTAAATAAATTTTAGCAATATTAAAATCCAATCATAAATTGAATTAATTATTTTAATAGATGAATTTAAAACTCCATTAAAATTTTAATTTTGTTACAAACCTTCAGATGTACACATTACACTATTTCCTATTTTTTTCTTTTTCCTCGACGCTTTTTTCCGCACAAAAAAAGCTCATCTCTTTTAACCACCACTCTTCGCTTCCTCTTTTACGTTTAAATTAACTTCATTCATACTTTACTAAAAGAAAACCTACCACTCAAGTAATCGATCACTCAAAGTCTTTTTCAAATCCACTTTCCTCATAAGAGTACATCTTATTTTTTTGGGAAAATTACGAATTAAGACACGAGTACATTTGAGTTCCAATTGTAATGAATTACCCACTTTGAGGCGAGAGCGAAATGAGAATTAATTTTACATAATTAGCTTTTAACGCAGTAAGAAATAAAATAAGTGGTGTAACGATTGGATTGATATAGACAAAGCCAATCAAGTTATTTTCTCCAAAATAACCAAAATGACTTCTCTTCATAAGAAAATGAAAAGTTGCATGTAACGCCGCCTAGCGTCGATGTGATAAAATGTCGAGTTTAGTATCGTTTGATAGCTCTTTTATCATCATTAAAAAATTCTAGAGAATTCTAGAGAATTTTTTTTCTAAACAAAATCATTGTCGAACTACCGCCTACAAACTAACAACATAAGAAAATGAAAGGCTAAACGTCGCGACGCCTAGCGTCGATGTGATAAAATGTCGAGTTTAGTATTGTTTAACAGGTCTTTTATCATCATTAAAAATTTTTAGCGAATTCTAGAGAATTTTTTTTTCTAAAAAAAATCATTGTCGAACTACCCCCTACAAAACTAAACATAAGAAAATGAAAAACTGAATGTCGCGACGCCTAGCGTCGATGTGATACAATGTCGAGTTTAGTATCGTTTGATAGCTTTTATCATCATAAAAAAAATTTAAAGTAAATTTTTTCTAAAGAAAATCATTATCGAACCACAGCATAAAAACTAAATTCTTAAGAAAATGAAAAACTGAACGTCGTGACGCCTAGCGTTGATGTGATAAAATGTCGAATTTAGTATCGTTTGATAGCTCTTTTATCATCCTAAAAAAATTTTAGAAGATTTTTTTTCTAAAGAAAATCATTATCGAACTACCGCCTAAAAATTAAATTCGTAAGAAAATGAAAGATTGCACGTCGCGAAGCCTAGCGTCGATGTGATAAAATGTCAAGTTTGGTATCGTTTGATAGCTCTTTTATCATCATAAAAAAATTTTAGAGGAAATTTTTTCTAAAGAAAATCATTATCGAGCCACAGCATAAAAACTACGTTCATAAAAAAATGAAAAGTTGAACGTCGCGACGCCTAGCGTCGATGTGATAAAATGTCGAGTTTAGTATCGTTTGATAGCTCTTTTATCATCCTAAAAAAATTCTATAAGATTTTTTTTCTAAAGAAAATCATTATCGAACAACCGCCTAAAAACTAAATTCGTAAGAAAAAGAAAAGTCGAACGCGCGACGCCTAGCATCGACGTGATAAAATGTCGAGTTTAGTATCGTTTGATAGCTCTTTTATCATCCTAAAAAATTCTAAGGGATTTTTTTTCTAAATCAAATCATTATCGAGCCACAGCATAAAAACTATGTTCATAAGAAAATGAAAAGCTGCACGTCGCGACGCCTAGCGTCGATGTGATAAAATGTCGAGTTTAGTATCGTTTGATAGCTCTTTTATCATCCTAAAAAAATTCTATAAGATTTTTTTTCTAAAGAAAATCATTATCGAACAACCGCCTAAAAACTAAATTCTTAAGAAAAAGAAAAGTTGAACGTCGCGACGCCTAGCGTCGTTGTGATAAAATGTCGAGTTTAGTATCGTTTGATAGCTCTTTTATCATCTTAAAAAAATTCTATAAGATTTTTTTTCTAAAGAGAATCATTATCGAACAACCGCCTAAAAACTAAATTCGTAAGAAAAAGAAAAGTTGAACGTCGCGACGCCTAGCGTCGACGTGATAAAATGTCGAGTTTAGTATCGTTTGATAGCTCTTTTATCATCCTAAAAAATTCTATAAGATTTTTTTTCTAAATCAAATCATTATCAAACAACCGCCTAAAAACTAAATTCGTAAGAAAAAGAAAAGTTGAACGTCGCGACGCCTAGCGTCGATGTGATAAAATGTCGAGTTTAGTATCGTTTGATAGCTCTTTTATCATCCTAAAAAAATTCTATAAGATTTTTTTTCTAAAGAAAATCATTATCGAACAACCGCCTAAAAACTAAATTCGTAAGAAAAAGAAAAGTTGAACGTCGCGACGCCTAGCGTCGACGTGATAAAATGTCGAATTTAGTAACGTTTGATAGCTCTTTTATCATCCTAAAAAAATCTAGACAATTTTTTTTCTAAAGAAAATCATTATCGAACTACCGCCTAAAAACTAAATTCTTATAAAAATGAAAAGTTGAACGTCGCGACGCCTAGCGTCGTTGTGATAAAATGTCGAGTTTAATTTCGCTAGATAGCTCTTTTAACATCCTAAAAAAATTCTAGAGAATTTGTTTTCTGAAGTAAATCATTTTCAAACTACCGTCCAAAAACTAAATTGCCAATTTTCAGTTTTTTAGCGTTATCTCGGTAACCATTCCGTTTTTTGATATTTTCTAAACGGATTCTTAAAGCTCATCAAAATATGCAACGTTTTGCTAATTTAACCAATCTCGTAACTATTACCGTTTTCGAGATCACGACGTTGATATTAAACGACACCCGGTATACAGGAAAATCTTAAAAATGGATTAACTTTATCTAGTTTTGCGAAAATGTGTGAACATGAAAAAATGTTCTCACCTTTGTTAATTAGATATTTCAAAGCTCGACAATATCTCATTAATCTTTAAACTTGAAAGCTCCTCGTCGAGTCAGCTATTTCTTTAGGGTTTGATAAAGTTTTTGTCTTGTACACATATTTTTCAGTGTCATCACAACAGCTCCTCATTTTTAACAAACAGTTTTCTTTTAAGCAGAAAGAGGAAGGCGTCTAAAAATAATTTTATTTAAATTACAAAATCCATATATTAAATTCTAATGAATAAACAGTGGAGTAAATTTAAATATAAAATTAAAAATAATTTTTTTTCCGTAAAAAACTAGTAATTAGTTTGAAACGAGAGATTTTCTTTTAACGTAACTTGGCTAGAACTTTATAGTTTCGCAAGTTCGGTTTAAACAAACTGAGAGAGCTAGAGGGTTTGAAGTTCCAATTTTAATGGACTAATGCAACACGAGCAAAAAGTAATAGTAAATATTTGTAAATTGTACCTTGATAGTTGGATGTTGAAATTGTTTTTTCTATTTCAACAAATTGGAAAAACTTTGTAGCAAATAAATAGTTATTTTAACCACTGTCATGTCATTAAAAATATAATAACAGAGAGTGGTCTAGACTCTAGAGAATGTAATTAGCTGTCATTTTTGTTTTTTTATGTTTTGTTTTTGCATTGACATAGTATATTATGTTACAAAGACGTAAAGTGATGTTTCACTGCCTAAAACCGAAAATACATAACCTCAAATTTTTTTGCTATAGTAGAAATAAATATTTATAGACGGCAGATAAAATACGAATTTAGCATAAGAACTTCACATAAATATCAGTAGTATAACAGTATGGTAGTATTTAAAAGTTTAAAGTCTTAGGCCCACTTCACATGCTGTGTCATGTTGGAAAACGCAACCCCCATTTGGAAGCACCTTTTAAAAGTTTAAAGCCCCCTGGGCCCCTTTCAGAAGCCCTCATTGAAAGTTTAAAGCCCCAGGCCACCTTCAAGTGTTGGATCCTCATTCCGAAGCCCCTTGTTAGATGCAAAGCCCCAAGGTCCCCTTTCTTCAATCAATGCCAGGACCAAAGCCTCCTTTGAAAGTTTACAGTGTTGCCTCCCATTTTTACTTTGCAGTAGACGTTATTTCCGGTACATATTTTCACGCCTCATTTACAGGCATTTCAAGATCCTACTGTTCCTATTTTTAACTCCTACTTTACACCTTCTTTTCAGGCGCCATCTTCTATTTTTAAATTTACACACCCACTTGCCTCCAAATTTGAATTTTGCACCATTTATAGGCTGATGTGACGTCACATTCGGTCTAGACTCCCCATAGTTATACTACTAATGTCAATAGATGGTGCATCCGTCTAAACATTATTAGAAACTATAAAAGTAGCACTTTATGGTCTCTAGATCGTAAAGCAGTTGTCATAGTAACGAAATCAAAATATTGATATGTTGATGAAAAGGTTGATTTTACGTCCAATTAGAAACATAAAGTGTCGTTTTTTGATAGAATCGAATAAAAAAGGTTTATAGCACTACTTTAGACGTTACCTTGAGCATTTGCATTGTTGGTGGGCTCTGTACGTGTTAGCAATTTTAACTCCTCTAAAAAAACAAATTTGACGTCATCCAATCAATCGACCCTGTTGTTGTATTCTAATTTAAAATTAATCCAAACAATATTTGATTGCACGCCATAAATTGAATGGGATTTCTTTTTTTGCATGCAATTAAACTCATCTCTTTGAAAACATTCATTTGTGTACAAGGCGTCGATAGCTCGAGATCTAGTTATTAGAGTTCAAACTCTCTACAAACAACACTTGAATTAAAATCGTGTGTACTTTAGAATCTTTTTATACATAGATTTATCATTTTCAATTAAATTAAAACTTACAAATTTTGATACGTTAATTTCACACAAAATTATCAAGTCATAATGTATAGATATAACTCCGGTCCTGGAAATTTTTAAATAATAAAACGCACGGCATTTGATAGAGAACTGGTTTATCTATAACATATCCAAAAACGACATACACGCACAGAGCCATTTTTGAGAAAATCCATATTAAAATTTTGTCCAAATCTGGCTCCATAAAAGTAGGTTATTTTTAAATAATTTTAAAAGTCGATTAGCTTAAAACAAAAGCCCCATAATTTGGCTATACAATGCCGTTTTGAAATTTTTATAATAATAAAAAGTTAAATTAAAAGTTATAAGAGAAAAACCACGAATGCGAGAATCGTAATATTGATTTTGAATGGAAAAATTTGAAAATAATTTATATATCAATTTTCATTTTTGTCTATTTTAACGTCGAGAAATTAAATAAATTTTTTTTTCAATCGTAATACTTTTTCAGAGATCAAGTCTACAAAAAAATAAAAATCACCCTGTATATTAATTTAGTCGAATGAGAAAATGCCATAAAGTAAACTGACTGCACATCAATTTGGAAAGATATAAATTACTCAAATTAAAATCATTGTGATTGATGGATAATAATAAATTCTAAACAATCTTATTTCAAAAAAATTATTAATAATAATCGTAAAAAACAAAAGGGAACCTAACGAGTTTTTTAAATGAAAAATAAATGACTTTTTAAATTGTTTAGGCTTTTGTTTGCAATAGTTGTGACTTTCAAATCAAACTGGCCGATTGTGAATGACCCTTTTCCTTGCCCATTAATTTAAAGAGTCTAAAATTTTTAGCTTTAAAGTGTTATTGTTACAAAATCAATAGGGGTAGCTGATTTTTTTGGGATGAGAGAGAAAATAAAGTTTTTTTAAATCTTTTGCGTGAGAGTTGTATTTTTATTTGGGGAAAAAAAATTTTTTAGTTAATAAAATTTAAATTTATCAAATTGTGTGAAATTCACGCAGTTTGTTAAAATCTTCGCCTCGAATAAAATCACGTGCAAAAGAGATTATTTTCTCACATTTCCATCCCGGCGTCGTCGTTCTCGTCGCACTCGTCCTCGTCGCCGTAGTTACGTTTACCCCACAAAACACATTGCACAAATCCCTTGCAACAAAAGCCTTATAATATAGGCCATCTATTTCACTAGTGCATTAGGATATTTTAACAGATGGGATTTTCTGCTTTAAATTTTAATTTGACCTATTCTTCTGTAGCTTTATTTTTAATTTTTAAATTGTTAGTCGTCGACGAAGCAAAATCTTTCCTAAATGCGAGAAAATTTTTGTAACATCACTTTTTTTTCTTAACCTATCGAAACAATCATTATCATTATATTATATAATCATTATATAAGGTATAAATATTTTTGGACCAATTTTGGCACACGTATTTCTTGCTATAAGAGCTACAACTTCCCCCAGTTTCATCACATAACAGTGATTTAAACTAAAGTTATTTGTACAAAACTGGGTTTCACCAATGACGGCTGTTTTGAATTTTTTTAGGTTAGAAAATTTATATAAATTATTTTAACCTGGACAGTTTTAAAGAGTTATTCATTACAAACAAAACGAATGTTTGTTGGTCCCGATCCGACCAATACAAACGAAGATATTAAAAAAATAGTGAACCTAAAATTTGAAAAGGTCAAAATTTTGCACTAAAATCGAAGAAAAAGTGCCTTTGCGTCAAAATTAAGTTGGGACATTTTATACACAAACTCATAGTGATAGTTTCGACCGATTAAGGAAAAAAAATTGCTGTTACAAAACTTTCCCCAAAATCAGGAAAAATTTTGCTTCGTTGACTGCACTATATATTTTAAAGCCATGGAAAATTTAGAAACGTTTGTGTATGGAATTTAAATTTGCCTGATTTCCTCGAGTGGATTTCACTTTTAAAAAAATTAAAAAATCGGATTGATTTGGTATTTCGTTCGGGATTATATTATGCGAATGAGTAATTGCTCGTGTATAGTAATTTTATATCTATTAAAATGCTCTTGGCTTTTGTTATCGTTATGTTTAGTTTATACATTATGTTTAATCAAGATTTACCAATATCATACAACGTGTGTTTATGATATTATAACTATTATAGTTATAAACTTTGTAAAGCCCCACAGTATCGTGGAGAGAAGAGCTTTGGTAGAGATATACCGTTTGTAAACACACTCATCGAACTTTCTCTTGAAAAGATTTAATTGGCAGTGTTGTAGTTTAGTGAAATGCTTTAATCGAGTTGGCTTTGAAAATTAAAATTAATGTTAGTGTCACGACTCACGAGCATCAAAAGGCTTAATTAAATATTTTTAATTCGGATTAATTCGGTAGAAATTTCCCAAATGACCAATTTAAAAGTTTTAAATCTTTTAAATCCGGATTATCGAGGTTATAGTGCGATTTTTTGTCACTTACATTTTGTTGATTATTTTATTTCCTCTTCGGTTTTTGAAAATATCTATATTCCTTCTATTGGGTTACCTATCATCATCAAAGACTTAAAACCTCAGTCAACAAGCACTTCGAATTAGAATTTGGAAAGTACAGGGCGGCTCAAATTAAATGTTATCATTTAAGTTTGATCGATATCACCATTATTTCCATCATTTTTAAAAACTGTAAAGACATTCTTAAAACACTTTTTAACGTAGGTTCCAGTGGCGTAGTCAAGATGTCAAAAGGCTGCAAGCCGAGCTGTTTTCGTCCGTTATTGTTGTTCTAAAGTCATTAGATGTAAGCCGAATATCTTGATAATCAAGTCTTTACTTTGAATACAGGGTATTTATTTAAAGTTAGTAGTTAGTTATCATTTCCGATTAAGTCAAAATATCACTTGGTATCGCTTGATATCACATGACAGCTAATTTTACGAGCTTTCAGATTATTAAAAAATACACAGGGTGTTCTGATAAAAAAAATTATTTCCTGTCAAACCGGAAATCAAAATATCAAGTGTTTGGTATCATCTGACAGCTAATTTTATAAGCTTTCAGATTATAAAAAAATAATTAAAGTGTTCTAATAAAAAGAATTTATTTCAAGTCAAACCGGAAGTTAAAATATTACGTATTTGGTATCATCTGACAGCTAACTTTAATGTTCATAAATATACAGGGTGTTTTCATAAAAATCAGTTGAATAATTTTGGCTATACAGTCAATACAGACGGAGAGGCAGGTAATCAAGGGAGAGAGGTAGGAAAACAGACGTTTTCTACTGAAATATTACATTTTTGGACTGAAAACGTCAAAAAGTTAAATTTTAAAAAATTGCAGTAATTTTGGGTTACGTTTTAGATCAGTAAATGATAAAGTTCTGTAACGATCCATCACCCGTTTTTGCAATAATTTGACATTTTTCAATTAATCAATACCCTGGAAAATGCGTACATGTATTCAAAAAAAATAAATGTTTGTTGATTAGTAAAAAGTAAAAAAAATTGTATTTTCTCTAAATAATTTCCACATATTTTTATTCTTTTCAAACCGTTTTCCATGTATTTATATTGATATGTATATAAAATGATACTTTTTTTCACCACTGAATTTAAAATCGCATACAAGAGTACCTATGGAAAAATATAAAAGAAAATTTGTTACGAAATATATTTTTGTTTCAAAAAGATTTTCTTTTGACTTTTTTTGTATCCTTTCGTTAAATATTCACAAGTTCAGTTTGGAAAAAATTAAAATGGATTTCTTCCTCGGAAAAAAGTTAAAAATTTAATATGCATAAAACAAATTATTTTAAAGCCTCTTTATGATGGTTTATGCAAGCATACGATATTATTTATATTTCAACTCCCTCTATACAGTAATTTATCAAAGTCTTTATTACATAAATTCATTAAATTCCTGTTTTGCTACAACACATAAGAACTGTGCTTGACAACGTAATCCATATTAAGAGTTGTAGCGCTTGGAGTGCAATGCGAAATATGTTGGTTTTTATTAAATTTTCTCTTTTGTATAAAAAAGACATTTAAAAATTGTATCAAACGATTTATAAAAATTTTCCCACAACTTTTCGATTTTCGCCAAACCGTCAAAAAACGTATAAGTAGAAATAATAAGCTTAGCCCATGTTTGATGTGGACGTAAACGTATCTGTTGTAAGAAGTTTCAAGTCTTAACGATATTCGTCCGTTTTTTTTCCTTTTAATGCCGATGATTTCTCATTCTTATTGTTGAATTGATCAAAAAAAGAATACTTAATTTTAGATAATAAAAAATTCCATTTTCCAAGCAGAATGAAAGCTTAAGAGCGAAGTGGTTGCTTCTTGAAGCTCACGAATAACCTACTTTAAAATCTCCAATAATTTTTTGTATCCCCAAAAGTATAGTTAATGATACCCCGAGTGCAAAAATGTTAATGGTTACGATGACAATGATAATCCGCGAAGCAAACATATGAATTGAGTTTAGAAAAATAAACGGAAGAAAAGGAGAATAATATAGAAACTCCATAAACTGTGAAGTGGAGCAACTTAAAATCGATTTCAACTTACGTCTTTTAAATACGGGCCCGTTTTATGAATGATCGTAAACCACGTTACTTAAATATGTGACAAAATATCACACAGATTTACATCATTTCCACGCTACTGGTTATTTCATTTTTAACAATTTCGCCTTTTTATTTAATTATAGTGTTTTCATATAGCATTAAACTTGCAATAGTACAGCCACAAAACCTTCTGGTACTCGCAAAATTTTGAATTAGATGCGTAAATTTTTTTTCTATAGCAGATTTAGATAAAGTAAGCCTCCGTGAGCGCGCCTTGGGCCAATGCGAGTATGTTTTGCTAATATTTCTAAATCAGATTGAAATATGGGGATGTGTCTTGGTGACATCTCAGAATGATCTATTTACAATAATTTGCTAAAGTTGCATCCCGATAACTGTCGTGGTTTATTAGTAATTAACAATTAAATGGAATGGGACGGTCCGGATGTAACGCGCCAGCTCATGTCTGCGTCTGTCCTAGGATGTGATATTAATTTTTATAACTAAAAATTGCTAAACTAAGTGCCACAACTTCCCACAATTCGATTATAAGACATAAAGATAAAGTATTAAGGAAATCGTAATCCTCGTATACGCGATCTTTTTGGAAAACAACATTTAGTTATTGAATTAGAATTTTTTTGTCAAAAACGGTATATTTTAAAAAAAAATACACAAATGCGTTTTTTTAAAGAATTAAATTCTTCGTTTAACTGGGCAATAAAAAAATAAAAAAAGTTTTGTACACAAAAGTTATTACAGAAAAACCAACACCATCCAATTGCCCGTAACTAGCGCCCTCTAGTGACTTTTCAAAAATTAGTACTTGGTACTTATGTTAATGCACTTTGTTAGATTGCATACCAAATTTTATTAAAATCGATCAAGGGGTTTCTAAAATATTATCAAAAGACAATTATGGGGTCCCCCCTTTCAGAAGCTCGGGCCTCTTAAGTATCGAAATTGAGGGAAAAAAAATACGGGTACCCTAATTTTAAGTAAAGTACATACCTACCAAATTTTAATAAAAAAATCATCAGTCAAAGTCGTTGAGGTACGTCTTAGGTTTTTCCGATCAGGTTAAAATTTTATAGGAATTCTGACCTTTCTAATAGTAAAAATTTTGAGCAGTGAGACTGCCCATATTACAAAAAAAAATAAACTCTTATACAAATAAAGACCACCCTACACTAAGCAAATGTTTAAGGCCGTTATTAGACTGTCAAAGGTCTTTGACAAAGTTCTTTGCTAAAAGCTATTTTATAAAATATTTTACATTATAATTACACTGTATTTTATAAAATGTACCCTATTATACTGTAAAATATTTTTTATTCGTTTGTGTCAAAAAGTGACATTTTATGGTTAAGTTATTTGGACGAGAAGTTAAGCTTTTCATCAAAGTATCATCTTTTGCTGTGTTGCTAGGTAAAACTTTTCGTCCTAAGACTTTGATATTATTAAATTAAAATAAATGTCAGATTGACATTATTAAATTTAAAAAATTAGCATTTTTGAGAATTTCGTGCAATGGAATAAAAAATATTGTATATTGTATAATATTGCTCTTCCAGCAACTTCACGTATTCGTCCGAAAAATTCTACTTTTCGTCCTTATATCATAAATAACTATTATAATAATGCGTTTAAAAAAGAACTTTGTCAAAGATGTTTGACAGTCTAATACCAGCCTAAATGCGAGTAGCCGAGTATTAAAATTCTTTTGTGCGCCATTTTAAACAAAACTTATTATGGCAAAATAAATAATGCAATTATTTAATTTTGATTCGCTGTAGTGCTTATTTAATCTTCCACAAAGCGCACTCTTAAAAAGTGAGGCGTAAAAGTCAACTTTCAAAGTGTTAACTCAATTAATAAGCTCGCAAATATTTAAGAAAGTTTTTGTTGATTTTTCATCCCCAAGTAAATATCACAACGACGTGTAGATGGTATTTATTATAGTATGCCATCTTTGGGCATATTTTACGTCACATTCCCTAGAATCGCGAATGCTCTCATACGATAGCGTTTATGAAATTGCAATTTGTTATCACGCGAGTGTTATGCATGACAAGATATGTTTACATTTTAGGTTATACGCGTACATGGAGTGTTTAGGGTTGTATTTGCCCTTGTATCTATTTTTTAAATAACTTTATCAAGAAATAGAAGTCTTTACTTTTCAATAACTCCACCTTTTGCTAAAATTCTATTTTGTATAAAAACAAAAAAAAGAAGGCTTAGCCACCTCTCTTAATTAGTCAGGTCCTAAAGTTCGCCTGCGTATTTACCAAAAACTAAATTAAAATACTAAATAAATAATTAAAATTGAAACGCCACTGATTCCGTGTCCGTAAGTTGCTAGGTAATAACACAACTGAAGCAGTGTCCCAACAAATGCAACAAAGTAGAATGATTGGCAGGTCAATTTCTATTGTGAACGAGGTCTAACAGCTCGTGTTATTAAACACTCAATAAACAAAAGCCTATACAGTTTGGATAGAATTTGACATTTTGTACAAATCAAAAAACAAGAATTTAATTTCGACATTAATTAATCAAGAGCTCGATAAAAATGGCTGTAAATGGTGTATTTTGTTTTAAAAATTAAAGATAATTCTCAAAAACGGTTTGGAATGGCCAATAGAAACGATTTCGCACAATATTGCCATCAACTTTCATTTTTGTTAAATAAAAGCGATATAGGAAAGAAAGAAATATAATAAAAGTTGAACATTTTTTGCTTTTTTATCAGATATGGTGCGAAACAGAAACAAACAAAAATCAATGTTTTTGATAAAAGAAAAGCAGAAAAAGAAAGTTGTTTCTTTTCAAAACCAAAAAATAACCATTTATAAGTTGATTGTAAGATTAATAATTTTGTGTAAAGATTATTTTTCTTTTGTAAGTTGGAATGCGATATTTTAAAAAAAATAATAAAACAGAGACAAAATTTTTAGTTTTTAATTAAATGGAAATTGCATTTGAAATGTTTTTAAAACATGAATATTAATAACGAAATTTTCATGAATTATTTTGAGATGGAAAATTAATAACTTTTTAGTCAATTTTAACTGCTAAAATTACAAAGATTTTATTATTATTCAAAAATCAAATTAAAATTGGTATGTTTGTGCTTTTATGTTTTCATTTTAAGAAATAGCAACTAATGCATCGCATGAATGGGTCAATGCTAACAGAAATCGTTAAGCCTTGATTCCCATGCATCCAAAATCCGACGATACATATGATCCGAAAGTGCGGTTATTGCTCATTTGAAATCAAAGTAGCGGAATATAATTCTAATGACAGGTGGACCTTTTGAGCTTTCTTTATACGAGTTCTAAAGAACATACCAAACCTGTTGGAGTGTTCAGTGTTTCTGCGCTTCCGACAAAGTGGCAATGAATAAATTATAAAAGTGGTTGCCCCAAGAAATATACCGAACCTGCTAGTGAATTCTGTTCCTCTCTGCGCATTCAACAGCTAAACGCTGAATAAATTCTAGCCGTCGTCGCAGCTTGAGGACTACATTGCCAAGCCTTCGACCAAGCCATGATCATGAGGAGCTGTATATAAAAAATATAGTCCCCTTTTTTAAAAGGGACTTGTACTATTTTCTGAAAAAAATTCTGAGAAATATACAGAACCCGCTAGAAAATTCTGTTCCTATGTGCACATTCAACAGCAAAGCGCTGAATAAATTCTAGCGGTCGCTTAAAGACTTCTTTGCCGGGCCTCAGGCCCGGCTATGATCATGAGGAGCGACTAGTACTATGTTCTGAAAAATATACCGAACGTGCTAGAGAATTCTGTTCCTATGTGCACATTCAACAGCGAAGCGCTGAATAAATTCTAGCGGTCCTCTAAGCTTGGAGACTTTTTTGCCGGAACTGAGGCCCTGCTATGATCATAACGAGTTGTATAAAAGCGACTAGTACTATGTTCTGAAAAAATCTCTGAGAAATATACAGAACGTCCTAGAGAATTCTGTTGCTTAGTGTACATTTAACAGCAAAGCGCTGAATAAAATATAGCGGTCGTCGGAGCCTGGAGATTTGTTTGCCGGGCCATAGGCCCAGCTATGGTCATCAAGAACTGTAAGTGACTAGTACTATGCTGTGAAAAACGTTCTGAGAAATATACAGAACGTCCTAGAGAATATGTTCCTATGTGCACATTCACCAGCGAAGCGCTGAACAAAATATAGTGGTCGTCGGAGCCTGGAGACTTCTTTTCCGGGCCTTAGGCCCGGCTATGGTCATCTTGAGCTGTATAAAAGCGACTAGTATTATGTTATGAAAAATATACCGAACGTGCTAGAGAATTCTGTTCCTATGTGCACATCCAACAGCGAAGCTCTGTAAAAATACTAGCGGTCGTCTTGAGGACTTCTTTGCCGGGCCTCAGGTCCGGCTATGATCATGAGGAGCTGTATAAAAGCGACTAGAACTGTGTTCTGAAAAAAGTTCTGAAAAGTATACCGAAAGTGCTAGAAAGAGTCCTGTTCCTATGTGCAACAGGAAAGTGCTGAATAAATTCTAGCGGTCGTCTAAGCTTGAAGACTTCTTTGTCGGGCCTCAGGCCCGGCTATGATCATGAGGAGCTGTATAAAAGCGACTAGTACTATGTTCTGAAGAAATGTCCTGAGAAATATACAGAACGTCCTAGAGAATTATGTTCCCATGTGCGCATTCAAGAGCTAAGCGCTGAATAAATTCTAGCGGTCGTCGGAGCTTGGAGACTTCTTTGCCGGGCCTCAGGCCCTGCTATGGACATCAGGGGCTGTACAAAAGCGACTAGTACTAGTTGAGAAAAAATATCTGAGAAATATACCGAAAGTGCTGGAGAATTATGTTTGTGTGTATCCACAGCGAAGCACTGAATAAATTCTAGCGGTCGTCAGCTCTTCAGCACTTTTTTACCGGGCCTCAGGCCCGGTTTTAATGATAAGAAACTGATTTTAATAGATTAGCAGGATGTTTTGAGAGAAATACCCCAAACGTGCTTGAGAATTCTGTTTTGTGTAAAAAAAACAGTACGCATTCAACAGCGAAGCGCTGAATTAGCTCTAGCAGCTTCCGCTCTTCGGGGCTTTTTCGAAACGTCGTCCTAACAAAAAGAAGCTGAGTGAAAAGGATTAGCACGATGTTTTAAGCCATGATGATAACATCAAGGCATCAACAACAAGGAACTGTATAAAAACGGCTAGCACGATTTTGGATGCTGGAGAGTTCTGTGTTCTGTGCGATGTAAACAGCGCAAGGCTAATAATACTCGTATACCTTATTTTAGAGAGTTGTAGAATTTTAGAGAGACGCCATTCTGACTATGCCTTCAAAAATTAATTTAAAATGACATTATTAGGATACATAGGATGCATTAGGACGCATAATGTATACAGAGTGGTAACCGGACCTCTCGGTCATAGGGATTTAACATGGAAAATCACACTTACGTTATTTCCTGCTTCCCAATTAATTTCAGAAAAAGAATCTTGAAATAAATGTTTTAGAGCCTGAAATTTCACATTTAATTCAATAAACTCAATATTCAAAATTTTTGCTAATTTTCGAAATTTTCAAATTAAATTTCTAGCGTTATAAAATATCCAAAGTTAACTTTGTTTTTTGATTTCGATGCAAAATTTTATTCTCTAAAACTTTCATTTGTAGATTTTTTTTTCCTAAAATAAATTTTAAATCAGGAAATCACGAAAGTATGATTTTACATGTTAAATAGCGATTACCGAGAGCTTTACCACCCCGTAGACGTTAATAATAAAAGAACTCTTATTTTGAAAACATTAAAATTTTATGGTTTTCATAGCATAGTAACCAAGACATTAAAATCCTCTTGACGCTTATATAACAGGAACTTACTTACGTTATACTGAAGATGATGTTATAGATAAGCCTAGCTGTTTCCAACCCTTGACATGTAGTAATTATGGCGCATTTTCCAGCATCCACTTTAACCAAAATTCTAATTTTTGTTTACCATTCGCTAATTTTTATAATTTTTACATAGGCCAAACTTTTAATTATGAAACTTTACCCATCTACGAGTAGATGTCAAACATTGTTTTTGTTTGCACGATAACCACATTTAAATTCATCTGTTTACAAATTTGGGTCCTCATAAATAAATTAATAAAATCCGCACTTTGAAAGCGTCTTTGGCCACCTTTGATTTTTTTTACTTAATTAGATTTTTGTAATATCCGACACGAAAATTGGCAAATATTTAAAAAATAAATTTGTTCAATTTAAATTAGGTTTTAGAAATATTAAAGCTACACGAAAACTGGCGACAGTTAAAATTATGTTTTCCTCAACACGTCTCCTAGGGAAATCTCATTATGGATCTAGGCCATGAGTGGCTTCAGTAGGATTACCGTAAATTTGCGTATTATATCACTGCCAACATTTAAAAAAAATCATATCCTAATATTATTTACAAATAAAAAAATGTTTCTTTTAAACTTTAAGTTTTAGTAACTTCTGCATCGTGTCTAAGTTTTAATTGAGGGAAATGTTAATAATTTTCTCTATACATCGGTAATCAAAGTTTGACGAAGTTTGCTCTTTGAATGCTCGTGTATCGGATGTAATTCATTATCATAACTAAGTTGAAAGTGGTAGTTATTTTAATATGGTACACCATACGCAATATTATAACAAGTAATTTAGGGTATGTAACTAAATTTAACATTTCGCTCAATTATATCAGGAGATCAAAATCTCAATGACTTTGAAAACCTCTGATGTGGTCATTAGGGTGATCCTTATTTGGCGTACTAATTAAAAAAAAATTCTGATTAAGAAAAATTTTGAGGGGTAGAACTGCCCATATTTAAAAAAATAAATTCGTTATTCAAATAAAGACCACCCCCTGATGATCAACAAATAATTTCATGCACGTTCGACTATTATATTACAATAACTACCCCTAAAACTATAGCTTGGCTTAACACAATCTACAAATTGTCACCCTTGGCCTATACTTAAGAGGATTTTATTCAATTTAAAACGAAAAAAACTATTGTGGAACACATTAATTTATCTACTAATTTATCTGTTATCTATAGATGAGACCAACCCAAATGGTACTATCAGAAGAGGGAAAAAAGGCGAAATAATTTCAATGCTTTTCAAGTTTATTTTTACATCATGTTTTTATTCATTAGTTAAGTGGCCATAAAACTTGCTAAAATAGCCAAAGTTGAATTTGTTATACGCTCGTTCGGGCGAAAAAAAAAGTTTTAAAGAAAAATTTTAAATTCGAAATTAAGAAATTAATTTTAATTAGAAAAGTAAAAGTTTTTTGAAACGTTTAAAACGGAACTGTACGCAATTTTAGAATTATTTTCAGAGACGGACTCGGCTATAATATTATTCGAACGCTAAGGTGCAAATTAATTAATATTTCTAACAAGAAAATCGTTAACGTAGAAAACCGATGCATTAAATCCATTAAAAACACCTCTGATTATTACCTATTAAACGTACTTCCTCTTAATTTTAATTCCATTTCCTTTAAAATAGTTTAAAGTGACTTTTAAACTACTTTTTAAGGTTGGAGGAAATCAAATCACATTTGAAATGAAATGAAATCAAAGAAAAAAACATCAAAAGAAAAATTTAAAAGCAGAATGCACTTTTGAGTTACCTATCTGCGACGTGTCGAGTAAGTGAAGGGTTTTAGTCCCGCAATATACACTACTCAAGTAGGCGGAAAATGAACAAATGAAAAATAAAGTTAGAAAATATGATTATAAAATGTGAAAAAATGTATTAGAAAATTCAATTTCTTTTTGTATTTTTCATAAATCTGAACTACAATCACTACAAATAAAACGCTGATGTGCCCATAACAAGACTTTCCGGTGAGAATCAAGGCGATTCTTAAGCATTCGGCAGGTATGCATTTAAAGTAGGGGAAGGTGGGTGAATATCGACTTTTGTTCAATATCGACCAGTGCCCTACAGATTAGCGTAAGCACAAAAAATAAAATAAAGCATACTATATCATTTCTTGGTTCATGTTGCAAACATTGACTACTCATCTCATAACAAATGTTTGTGTCGCACATGCGCTTTACAGTGCTAAAAAATAAGTTTTACGGTTTTCTTTATTATGTTTTGCTGCCTGGTTTTAAGGTAAAAACACTTTTTTAATAGAAATAATTGCATATTTCTATTTCTAACCAATAGTTTTTAACAATTTGAGTCATGGGGTAATATCGACCATCACCGTCGATATTAAACTAAATAACTTTTTATGTTGATTTATATACCTAGATGCCTAAAAAATATGTAAGGAAAACATCTCGTCAATCTTGTATAAAATGCAATACGACAAAGGCGGTAGAAGCCGTACAAGCATATGAACGAGGAATTAGAAAAGCGGCATCGACATCTATGTACCAAGTCCCGTAATAGTACGGTGAAAGGCACTCTAAGGGGATAGTTTTAATGTTTTATATATTTTTTAAATATGTTTTCTAATATAAATAATAATTATATGAATTATTTGATAAATATACTTTGATTGATATTATCCTACCTGATGGTCAATTTTACCCAGAGGGTCGATTTTACCCCTTAAAAACTTGCTTGACTTTTACATTTATTTTTGAAGGAATGTGTTAATATGTTCAATTTTTACAATAATTCTAAGAAGCATAAGTAAACTGAACATACTCGTATAAAAAAATTCAGATTTATTGAATCAAATTTAGAGATTTTATACAAAAAACGCCTTAGGTGGTCGATATTCACCCACTTTCCCCTAATAAAGTTCGTCGTATTTCCGGTTAAGCTAAAAGTCACTATACATATAAAGTGTTTGGTATCATCGGATAGCTTTACAAATTTTCAAAGTTTTGAAAAATATACAGGGTGTTCCATTTACTTTTAAAAAATGTAAGTCACAATATGAAGTGATTGGTATCATCTAACACCTAATATTACCATCTTCCAATATATTGATATCACTAGTAGTGATAATTCTTGATAGAGTAAGGTTCAAGGAAGGCAATGACATAATTGTATATAAAAAATAAGAGCCTAATTATTCTAATTATCTTCACATCCATCCTCCCAATGAAACATAAGTTTAATTGGACTTTTCTCACTAATTAGGCTGTTATTTCCTACATACAAATATGTCAATGCCTTTTTTATACCTTACCCTATCAGGAATTATGACTATTAGTGAAATCAACCGGATATTAAAGTCGCTAACGGTTAGGAGCTGAATCTCTAAATGTCAACTTTTCCGCCCATTCGGTAAAAAACGCCATCTTAAGCCGGCGCGTTTTGTTAACCAAAAATAGAGTTCAATAATACATATTCATGAGATTAATTTATGTATAAATTTTAAAATTGAAATTTTTTTTGCAATAGAAATTACAATTTTTAACTTTCAAAAAGTCATAACTCCCGTTCTGGAAATTTTTAAGTAATGAAACGTGCGCATTCGATTGAAAACTGCGATGTCTATAACATATCCAAAAATGAAAAAAAACGGCCCGCCCCCTTTTGAGAAAATCCATTTCAAAATTATGACTTATCGTGGCCCCCTGAAAGGCAGGAAATTATGTAACAATTTTAAAAATTAATTGTTAGGGTCAAAAAACTAATAATTAAGTTTTAAGGGAAAAAATAAAAAATAGAACAATCGTTATATTGGCCGCCATTTTGAATTCAGAGATTTGAAAAAAAATAGTCGTAAAGAAGCGAAAAGATGTACGTACTGAAGGGTCGATTATGCTTAAAAATGACTTTTTTCAAAATGAATATTTTGAAAAATATCTAGATCTTTAGCTAGAGAGGCGTACCAAACCGCCTGAAGCAATAGTGGGAAAACAATTACAATTTAATTTGAAATTCGATAATTTTACTTAACTGTAGTGGGAGTCCTGTTTATACATTTCCATTAACTAATTTATAATCAAAATTGTAGTTAATTGTTTTATCTCGAATTTCGTAGGAAAACAGAAAATAATTAGAGAATATTATATACAGGTTGGTAAGTAAACATATGGTCTTATTTCTATTATCCAGACAACCCTTATGAACGTACATAATCTTTCTTCGGGGCTTACGTGTTTGCTTATTCCGTTCCTCCAAGAGAAAATTTAAATAATTATATTGTTTTATAAAGAGTAAAAGTGACAATTTTTTTCGGCAAGTCAGTTCTTTCTATTAGACGAGATGAGGTAGAGTCTGACAACTACTGACGAGCCAAAAAACCTACTTTTTCTCCCATGTTAGCATAAAACGTTCTATTTTTTTAAACGCTAAAGAGTAATTTAAACATGAAAAATAGAAGATTTTTAAAAAGCGCCATCTCTTTTCAATTACTTGTACTTCAGTTGTCAAATATTTTTTTAAATTCACTTTAAATTATATTGTAAAATCAAGCTAAAAACGTAATGAACAAATAATAAAAGAAAATTTAAAAAAAACATTAATTTTATGTTAAAAATTGTTACGAATAATATATTTTTTTTGATTTTTGAAGAAAAAATATTTTCGTCTGAATTACCAAGATATAAAATTGTTGATTCGTCCCGAACAATAATGAAATTAACAGCGATAGCATCGGTGTCGCCTAAAGACAACAAAAAGTAGTAAAAAAAGCTCACTTAATTCAATTTTATTACCACTTCGTGCCAATCTGTTCACAATAAAATTCAATACGTAGTTATACAATAAAGTTAATCCTCAATAAGAGCAATTGAAGTACACGTCGTATACAATAAAATAGCTCTCACACACGCTCGCCATTATGCAAATTTCGTTACTAATGCACTAATTTGCTTAAAAAACAAATTACAATCCTAAAGAGGTATATAAAAGCAAAAACCCTTTGTATTGGAGAAAAAAAAGGATAGCTTCCCACGAAGATGGAATACCAATTTTTACATCCTACCCCAACTACTTTAACGCAAATAAAGCTCCTCTTAGGATTTTTGAAAAATTGCAACTTTTATAAAGAGAAGAAAAGACAACTTTTTTTGATTAAGACTCGGACATCTCTTTTTTACAAGTATCCATTTGCACTTAACCCTTAACTACTTAAACGAATTTTGAAGTATTGGTCTAGACGTCTGTTTACATCGAATTCGAGAGATTGTTTTTTTCCTCTCCAAATACACTCTTGTTCTTTCTCCATATTCTCTCTATTTACCGAGAGATAAATTGGTACAAGGTTTATATGTAAGAATTTAAAATTCCCCCGAGATATTAAAATTGTCTTTGCTCCAAAATCGGATTGGTATAGTGTCGAGAGTTTTATGACTTGGATTACTTTAAATTTCATTATTTGCTGTGTAAGCTACGAGAGTTCGCTTTATTTAAAGATCCAAGTTTGTAAAACGTCTCATTAAATATTTTTTAAATATTTTACCAAGCGAAATTAATCGACGTCATATAGTAGTAGAAACAAAATATTCCGTGAATACAGGCCCGGACTGGCCCAGCCGACTGACTGGCGATCGCCGGTGGGACCAAGTAAAATTGGGGCCAAATGAAAATAAATAGAAAAACTATAAAATGAAGAAAAAAGTTCGTAATAAACATACAGTGTGTTCCACTTTAGATTGAGGTATAGTCTATAACAAGATAATTTGAAGTCGTAAATCAACCGCGGCAGATATGATTAAGAATATAACATTACACTGATAATCTAATCTCAACTTATCGCAAAGCAAAGCAGCGACTTTACCATTTAAGAAGCGTATTAAAAGAGTTCTTTAATACTTTTGTCAATTTAACATAATTTCAACTCTTAAACAGAATATCATTAAATTAATTATATCTATGGATACATGAATCGTATTAAGGGTGGCATTTTGGCAAGAGTGCACATTTTTATTCCGCAAGATCTTTAAAATTAGGGATTCTATTGGAAAAATTCAAAAAATATGTTAAAGGTAAAGGTTCAACTTAGAAAATGACCATCTCGAAATTTCAATTTTTGGGGCATTAAGCTTCGAAACGAGA
Source organism: Malthinus seriepunctatus (assembly GCA_963924605.1). Taxonomy (NCBI): domain Eukaryota; kingdom Metazoa; phylum Arthropoda; class Insecta; order Coleoptera; family Cantharidae; genus Malthinus; species Malthinus seriepunctatus. The sequence goes on along the minus strand of OZ004603.1, from coordinate 32,659,189 downwards.
CGAGTCACAATTTCTGTCATAGCGTGGATTTTTACCACTTTTAGTAGTGAGAAAAAAGTATATATGTAGTATGCGTTCATTTTTTGTAATAAAATTAAATAATTTATTTTTGTTGCAATGGTAGCATTTTTCATCACTTTCTATCGAAAAACTAAATTTCTTTTCTAATAAATCCCAATCTTACTGCTTGGTTTTATGCATTATTGTGACTGTTAGGTAGACGGCAGTGATATTATTATTCTTGGTGAATTTCTAAATTTTTCAAGTACGCTCCTGAAGCAATGTCTTCCCTGTTCGTTCCATAAAGCGATAAGTCGAAATTAGATTACCAGTGTAATGTTATATTCTTAATTATATATGCCGCGGTTGATTTACGACTTCAAATTATCTTGTTATAGACTATACATGCATAACTTTTTTGTTTTGCTTAATTTTACAGTCCAAAATTATGTTTAAAAATTCCTAAAGTTTATCTAAGCTCGTTGACCTTGAAAATTTCAAAAATTTTTGTCGTTGCTCTACACTTCTACATTTGGAGCCATTTTATTTTGTAGCCAGTGGGGCCAAACACTAGCCAGTCCGGCCCTGCGTGAATACATTTTTAAATAATAATAAACAAGCGCTTGTTTGTGACGTCATAAGCTACGCCCCTGATGACCAATCCGAGATTTAGATTATTCCCACTACTTTTTTTAATGGTACGCAATGGTACGTTTAAATTTTGGCGGCTAATTTGAATCTTTTTAGAAGTTCCTTTTTTTGAGAGCCTTAAGATTTAAGCAAAAGAGGCTTTTTTCAGAAAGTGGTAACAAAATACATTTAAAAACTTATAATGACTGCAAAAAAATGAATTTCCCCTCCAAAAAATTCTTGTTTGTGCGCACTACATAAGCTTTGATATAAACCAAACTGCATGTCGAAAAGTTTAGTAGGACCCGAGATATTGGGAAAAGTCATTTTTTGATTGTACTAATTCTAGCACGCGCGATATCTTCTCTCTGTCTGTTTATGCCTCTTCCATCTATAAATATCATCTGTCAATCTCATCTGATCATCTCTGTCAGTCTTATATTATGTCATATCATCTCATCTGTTAAACTCATTTGTTATTTCATCCATCTGTCAATCGCTTCTGTCATCTCAGTTGTCAATCTCATCTGCCATCTCATCATATCTGTCACTCATTCTATTGTCAAACTCATCTGTGAGATGGGATGACATATGTCATGACAGATTTGATCAGAAGTTAACAGATGAAATGACATATGGGTTCACAACCAGATGGGTTATCATATAGGTTGACAGACGGATAGAGAGATGAGATGACAGATGACCCCCTCTGACATATAAAATGACAGCTGAAACGACATATAATATAATAGATGACCCCCCCCCATAGAGACAAATTAACATTTGACATGTAATAACTATAGTGACAGTGCCCCTCCTTCACATCTCTCTAAACCAATCTCTGAAATTGGTAGATAACTCCACCTGGCATATAAAATGACAGATGAAATTGATATATGATGACAGATGACCTTGACATATGTTGAGTGACAGATGAACCTCTCTCTTATACTGACATATGATGTCAGATGACAATATTAACATATGGTAACTAAGGTGACAAATTGACATTTGACACATGGTAACTTTGGTGACAGACTCCCTATTTATTTAAATCAATCCCTATTTTACTTCAAACACTCTCTCAATCACTTTTTTTATACGTCTCATTCGGACCTTACTGCGCATTTCCGATGATCCATGTGTGTGGATTCCCGCTAGAAGGGGAGTTGAGACCTGAATTTGGACTCAGATTATTATTTTTTAATACCGAATCTTGTGAGCCAGGTCCGTCACAAATCAGCGAGCGAAGATTTTTTACTATCTATGGCCTTTTTAGAAAATAAAAAAAAATTTTAACAGAAAAAGTCATAGCTATCTATATTTTGAAGTATTTTCGACATTTTCATACCTAACTTCTGTCGTTGCGAAGCACGCACAATTAATTTAGATTGTCGATTTTGATGGAGAATTTTATGCCCTACAACTTTTATTCGAAGATTTTTTGCCTAAAATTATTAGCGAAGCAGGAAATTACAAAAGTACAATTTTACATTTTAAACCCGTATGACTAATAGTGGCATAACCACTAATAATGGCAACGCAAGAAAATTCAAATTTACAAAATGTGTTCGGAATGATCTGGGTGTTGCCTAGAATTTCAATGAAGTTCCTCAACTTCCATTCAACGCCGCTGAGACTATGCAAGAAATAATTTGAGTTTTGTTAATATTAAGTTTTAAAGGCCAAACCACTGATCGTTGTCGAGATGATTCTATCATTCGCATAGAGTATCAATCTATGTTGGTCAGAACCGCACTGCGGCAGATCGTTAATGTAAATGATAAAAGCAACGGGCCGAGAATGGATCCCTGAGGAACTTCGTACGTGACTACTCTTCATTGCGAACACCAATTGATTAGTTTGACTAATTGAGCCCTATCGGAGAGGTAAAATTCGAACAATCTATTGCTATTGCACAGACGCCGTTGAGTTTTAGACGTAGAAATTTGTGCTTTTCCAAAAGGTTTGCTGTTAAATTTAACGAAAGCCTCAAAACCTCTTATTGTTTTAATTTCAATGGTTACGACTGTCTATTAAAAATAATTTTGTAAGATACTGCGCTTGCGCGGCGCTAGTTTGAAGCCATTGTCGTTAAAACTTAAAAAAATTAGGAAGAAGAAACTGCCAAAAACCGTCAACTTTGTTAAATTCTACCCTTTATATTCCTTACGTAAGCAAATATTTCATTCAAAATTGTTATTTTTTTGTAAGAAAAATGTTAAAAAAGAAAAATATTATGTTATCTTATCTCTTTGAAAAGAAACTTCTTATATTAGTGGTAGTGCCAAATAAATTGCTTTTTAAGTTGCTCGAGTATTAACAATTTTTTTTGCTGTCGAGATTTACATTTTTACCATAATCAAAAGTGAAAATTTTAAATATATCATTTATTGGCTCTTTCGAGACTCGATGTCGGCGGTTGTTTTATATAGGCCATCACATTGACGAAGCCCGGCCGTTGCTATGACTACACATCAGACTTACTTCTGATACTGAACTTCTAAATTTTTCGGTAACAAATATAGGTGACAAGAAGAATGTTTGTTTGTCGTGATTTACATAAAAATAAAAACTTGATTATGTATAAAGTATATCATTTAAAAATAAAAAAGTTTGACAAAATCTCGCGTATAGCGAGACTACATGCTCACTACTTATTCTATACGAGAGAGCTCTCTATAAACCATTCAAAAGTTGAAAAATATTCTATTTAAACTTTTTCAATTTCCTTTAAATATCATTTACGTAAAATAATTCGATATAACCAAAACCAATTTGTCGCGATATTAAAATAAAGTTTGTCATAATCTCATTAAGTTGATTGATGAAATATGAACCAATAATCAGATTGATAGAGCTTTGAATTTTTTTAAAGCTTTCAAAATATTTATAAGCAAATCATAATTAGAAGACTTTTAAACAAGTTCATCAAAAGATGTCTAAAACAAAAGAAACCATAAAAAATCAACCATGAGGCCTTGGGGTGTAGAATTTTTATTTTTGGGCGATTATAAGGATACGAGTTCCTTTTCCATTACTACAAAAGAGGCCATAAAGTGTTCGTCAGAACTAAAAAAATAATAGTTCGACATGTACGAAATTTGAGTTTTCAAGGATTGAAATAACAAGCAATGGACGGTCCCCTGTACGTGGAGTATTTTCGATGGTTTGGAATGGAAACTACCCTTAAATATTTGAGAAATGGTATTTTTTTAACCGCAAATCATAGTTGGCTATGACATCCTTGAACTGCGAAATATGACCTTGAATATCACCCAAGACAAAAAGTTAATTTTGATCTTAAAGATACCAACCAGAAATTTTGCCCAACGTTGGACGTCAAATTGTAGCAAGCCCAAAATTTTGAGGATTTACAAATTTCACTTATTTGAATTTTGATCTACTTTAATTTAACTTTTTCGCAACTTTTGATCATTTTGATAATTAATTTATTTATTGGGCGCCAATATGTTTTTGAGAACATACATATAACCAGAAAAATACCTTGCTTTAATGGTTTCCAGCTAACTTTTTAAGACAGAAGCTCTTTAGCGAACTTCTCAAAACTCAAAGGTCGTTGAAAGTAATTGATAAAATTTAGCACTATTATGTATAGGTCAACAACTTTATAATTCTGAATCAAATAAGTGAGATTTGTAAACTCTCAAAATTTCAGGGTTGCTAGAATTTGGCGCCCAACGTGGGGCAGTGATCAAAAGTAAAAATTTACTATGAAAGTTAGTGTCAAGTGACTGTTAAACAAGCGATCGGAGTGAATTTGATTACAAAAATAAAACTCGTTGAACCATTAAAGTCTTTTGAGATTACCAAATCAGCCCTTGTACCCTTGCCACTGCTTTAGTCTGTCATCATCAGAAATGTTGCGACGTTGGTGACGACATGCACCCGTCCTATAAAGGTACAAAACTTTATCGAAAACAAAATGAGCGCTTCAAATAAATCCTTGGAGAAAGAACAGTGATTTAAGGAAGAAAGGGCAGAAAATTCTTTGCAATGAAAATTCATCGCAGGGATTTTTTTCGCAATCTAATGAAATTCGTCTAAGTACTAAGTAAGTAAGTACTATAAACTAAGTTTCTGAATTTTCGGCTTTTTTATTGTTTAGAGCTGCAATTTTCTTAATTTTTTCACCAAAACGTTTGGAGCTTAAAATACAGAACCTCTTAACTTTAAAATATCGCGAATTTATAAAGCAGTCACTTTGTGAAAATTATTCTAATTTATGCGAAAATGCAGTTTGTTTTAAAAACATTGCTTCAAATATTGACTTAAATAAATTTACATGATTTAGAACCTTTGTTTTTCATTTAAACAATTTATTACACATTATTAATTTTCCTCATATTGAAATTTTCTGGCAAAAGAAGAAAATCAATTTTTGCAAAATATTGAAAAATTAGAAAATTAGAGTTTGAGCAAAATCAACGTTTGTTTAAATAATTGTATTTTACAAAAAGATTTTCAAAAAAAATACTAAATAATGCTAAGGTTAAATTATAGACAGTTAATCCGTTTTCTAAGCAGGAAATTTAATTTGAAATGTGAATAGTTGACGTGTTAATATTGCGGTAGAATTTAGGACAGATTTATGCATGTTATCCGATTAATTTTCATTCTATTAGTCCTATAATTGTTAATAACACGTTAACACACACTTGTAATTAACAATAAGAGGGTGAGAGAAAGAGATCGAAAATAAAAAACGAACAGTCAATAAATTAAAAAATTAATTAAGTTTAGTACAAAAACCACCCTTACAACCGTCTTTCTTTAATTATTAAAGGAAGCGTAAATTAGTACGTAAGATATCATAAATTCTAAGCATCAGTTATAAATCATCCCTTAAAAAGAAACAAAAATTTTTAAAATGTCTTTTTTGATTTCCTCCCGAATATTGTTTTTTTGTGAGCTTCCTCTAAAAGAAGCTTTGAATTTATGTTGATAAAAGCTAAACGTTAACTTTCAAGTAGATATAAAACAACCCACCCATCACACAACTGACTTTTTTTTACTCTTACCGATAGAGAAATAAAAGTATTGCGATTGAACATACAATTTTTTGACAAAATCTTACGTTTTCAAATTACTGAATATACAGAGTTATGGTTATAGTTAGAAGTATGGAATATTTGATACAGCATTTTTTTCTTTTTACAACAGTATTAAAATCAAAAAATTTTTAATATTATTTTTATAACACTTTTTCGACAAAATGCCGGTTAAAGTATTTTCGAATAGTAGACAATAGTAGCTACTTCTAAGATAAACAAAAGCGGAGCGATAAACAAACTCGAGTAAACAATTACTAATGACAATTAATTCGCACGAGTTTGTTTATCGCTCCGCTTTTGTTTATCTTCGATGTACCTACTATTGCCAATAGTAAGTACCTACTATCTAATGACAGTTAACTCGATCGAGTTTGTTTATCACTCCGCTTTTGTTTATCTTAGATGTACCTTCTATTGCCTACTATTCAAAAATACTTTAACCGGCATTTTGTCGAAAAAGTGTTATAAAAGAAAATTTAAAAAAATTTTCTTTAATACTATTATTGTAAAGAGAAAAAATTTCTGTATCGAACAGTAGCATAAAATTAATATGTTTCCATTTAAAAAATCACCGTTTCCATACTTCTAACTACTTCTAACTACTTCATAACTACTTCATTCATAACTAACCCTATATAAATAAGGGTGAAAAAGGTATTATTTTCTCCCGTGAATTATCGAGTTCACGATTCGCAAAGTCAAGTAGATCAAAATGCGTATGTACTTGTGTGTTTCAAAAAATACGCTAGAGGGCGCTAAAAAATTTAAACATTTTAAGTACTGTGATTATTGCAAAAACTTATAACAATCAATTAATGATAATTAAATCAATTAAATAAATGTATTGTGTTTGTTAATAAAAATCATTCAACCATTACATTTATAATGGACGCGTTGTGGTCATTTAATGAAAACCACATCGTGTGGAAATTAGGAGTAGAAAAATGCATGTAATGGTTTGTTTTGAATTTGTGGGTTAGTTAAATTCAATTTCATATTGAATACATAAATAAAGCACCTGCGTCAGCTAAGAACAGTAGAAAAATAGTAGATATATTATTTTATAAGAAGTTAAAGTACTTTTAATCCGCATGAAACATTTTATTTTTTCTTCAAACGTTAAAATTAATTAAAACAAAAAACAGAAGATTTGAAAAAGCGCCATCTCTTGTCAATTACTTGTAGTTCAATTGTCAAATATTTTAACTTTTTTCAAGAAAAACTTGTTAATTATAATCTAGAAAAAATCAATTTTATTGTATTTATCGACGTTTTGACTAGAGATTGCAATCTCGATTTCGAGATTGACTTTTTTTCAGTCCCGAGATCCCGGGATTTATATATTTTAATTAGATTTCGCCCCAAAAAATTATTTAAATTTAAAAACACTCTTTAACAGATATTTAGGGAAATAACACTAAATTTGTTTCCTAGGTAGGTAAGATACTATCATCTATGTCAGGGATGTCCAACTGCAAGTGCCCCAAGGACCGCTTTAAAAAAATGCGGTTTGGAGAGCCAATAAATTACAAAAAGTGTAAGAATTGTGCATATTTCGTATTTGATGGGGGTAATTTATACATTTAGAGGCGGGCCTAATGTTGGACAACCCTGCTCTATGCTATGAAATCTAAAATTTTCGATTAAATTGTTCATTAATGCGACTCAAAGTTACTCATTTTCAAAAAAATTATTTATTTAAACTCATTATTTTCAAATGGAACACCCTGTATATTTTTACATATTTGAATTCCTGGTAAAACTTAGATTAAATTCCAAAAATATACAGGGTGTTCCAATATAATTTCTTTATGATTTTGAATAGAACACTCAGTATATTTTTGCAAATTTATTATCTATGCTTTAACCTTACTTATTAAGTAACAAAATGTCTACTTTTTTGACTTTAAAAAAAATAATAATGTATAGGGTGTAAATGTACGCCTCAATCCCGCTTCAGTATACTACATCAGTCAAGTCCGGTAAAGTATGCAGAAAATTGTTCGAATAAAGGGATTTATAAATGTGCAAAGAAAATTCTTGAAATAAAAGAGAGTTGAAAGGAAATTTTTCTTCGAGTATAAATTACTTTTGTTAACAAATAAAATTAATCTTGTAAATTGCGTTTAGACAACATAAACCAAAGTGTGCTTTCAAGGACGCCATAAATTTTCCCAACATGAAATTAGTTAATTTATTATTATAAATTAATGTTGCAGAAAAATTAACTTTTTTTGAAAATGTTTTAAGACAATCAAAATTTTTTTAGGTTAGGTTATACCATTTATTACACGATTTAAACCAAATGCGCTTAGTTCTAGTGGTTAGGTTCTTTGGTTCTCCCTGAGAATTTTTCAACAGTGGCAATAAGAGAATTTTCAACGGCAAAATATTTTGATAGAAAATAGTCAAATTTGACATGATCATATCACGTGAGATAAGAAAATCTTGAAACTATGAATTATTTAGTTCCATTTTCTACATCCGAAGATACATTGGATATTACAACTGACTGTCTCAATTACCATCAATTAAAAAAAAAAGTCCCTAACTAATTACTTTCCGTTTCCAGTAAAAATTTAAGAAAATCAAAACTCGGTTTAAAATTTCCAAAAGATAAAGGTCGAAATTATTTTATAAAATAATTTCAAATTAAAAATATAATGAAAGTAATTAATTAATGTAACAATGAAAAGAGAACAATAACAAAATGCAGTTGACCTACACTGTTGTCACATTCATTATTTGTTTTCTCTGCTATGCTTTGAGCTTTGACTGTTTAATATCGCTTATTAAAATATTTTTCCAGCCAGTAAAGCGACCCGTTGTTTTAATGTGGAATTTAAATTAATTTAAGCGGCTTATTGTTGTTCTTGACCAATCAAAATTGATTATTAATTTAAAAGACAAGTCAAAATCTCCATGTTAAATTTAATGCCGACATAATTTAATTGAGAGCTTTATAGTACAGGCTCTTACAACCGGTATTATAAAACTTTAACGTTGCTCTTGACAAATCAGAATTGATTATTAATTAAAAAGACAAGTCAAAACTTTCATGTTAAATTTAATGCCGATTTAATTTAATTGGGAACTTTATAGTACTGTCTCTTACAACCAGTATTACAAAACTTTAATGTCGAATGTAAATTAATTTGATCAATAGACAGTTGCTCTTGACCAATCAGAATTGGTTATAATTTAAAGCCGACATAATTTAATCAAGAGTTCGCTATAAAAGCGCAATAATTAACAATTTTAAACCCGCAATACGTCAAAAATATCCATCTTTTGATCATTTAATATTTTTCAATTAAAGGGAAATTGTTTACTCGTTTAAACAATATCCTTTTTGACATTTTCATAATTTTACATTATTTGTTGTGGCGTATAAAATTATTGTTTTCGTTTTAATAAAAAATATCCAAGTGGTAATTGATTTAATAAAGTTTGAAAACAATCGCGAAACAGTAACAAACAACAAATAAATTTGAAATTTCCAGGCAATAATTGAATGTGGCAGCTTTTCATTTCCCTTTATCTACAAAACGACGATTTCTTTACCGCGCCAACATTTGTTATTTCCTGAAAAATTCTTAAATTGAGGTTTTTCAATGTTTTAAAAATAAAAAAAATTTAAATCTATTGCCTTTTTTATTTTTTCAATAAGATCAAATCAGAATGTACGGGGGTTAGTTGAAGAGCGTCGGTTAGTAGATTGTCAAGGATGGTTTAGGTAGAATAAAAAATTAAAAACTCTGATGTGGCCATAACAGCTACTTTTAAGTATTTAAAATAAAAAATTTAGTCCCATTTCTGGTTAAATCGAAAGTAAAGTATAAAGTTTTGAGGATCATCAGATAGTAAATTTTACGATTTTTTTAAATATTCAAAAATATACAGGGTGTTTTATTTAAATTAAGAAAGTAGTTTCCATTTCCGGTTAAACTGGAAGTCAAAATTTAAATTTTTTGCTATAATGTAACAGCTAATTGTACGAGCTTTCAAAATATTTAAAAATATACAGAGTGTTCAATTTGAAAAACCAAAGTTGATATCGTTTTCGGTGAAACCGGAAGCGATACAAACATTTTATTGTAAGCTATAAATAAAAAATTACGCATATTTTAACCTCCTAAAATTCCAAATTTATATCCTCCAAAATAAAATAGTTCTGAAGACAATTCTGATTCCAGCTACCGCGGTATGTATTTCACGGACTGTCAATTTCAACAAAAAAAGAACAAATAGTTCAATTATGGATTTTCTATCATCTATTTTTCAAAACATTTTTTTTTAATTTCCAACTGGAAAAGCTGCGAGAGCCACTTGAAATTGATTTTATTTAAAACTTACACAAACTTGATTAATTTTTAATAATAGGTATTTGGGCATTGTATCGATTTTGAATTTGGCTCAAAATTTTTGTTGATTTTAATTGAAAATAAACTTTTGTTTTTCCCCCTAGTGTAGCTTATTTCAATTAGACAAACTTTGAGGATCTCAAAGCCGTTCACATAATAATTTTCGAGTACACTTAAGGGGTTTTTAAGATTTATAAGGGAGAAAAAGTAAAGAAGTTTACACGAATACAAAGACTACGTTAATGTAAAAAAAAAATTGTTTTTATCATTTGTTTAAAATTTACACTTATTTCGCCTACTTGTTTCATCTCTAGGTCATAGAGATGACAAATCTTACTTTTGTATTTTCCTTCTTTCCTATACAAAATTACGTATCCGAAATAGGTAGACAAACTTTGAGGGTACGTTCCTTAACTAAAATTAAGGTACCCGTATTTTTTTGTTTTGGTCAATTCCAATGTTTGAGCGGTGTGGGAGCCCCTAACAGTGGGCCCCCTAAAACACTATTTTGCAAACATTTTAGAAACCCCTTAACCGATTTTAATGAAATTTGGCATGGGAACTAATAAAGTGAATTAACATAAGTACCATAACCTACTTTCGTTAAAGTCACTAGAGGGCGCTAGTTACATACAACTCGTCTTGGTTTTTCATCAATAACTTTTTTGGCCAAAACATTTTTTATTTTTTTATTGCACAATTAAATGTACGCCAGAAATTTACTTTGAAAACCTCGAAAATTAGCTAAAAAATTTGAGCGATTTTCGAAATTTTCAATTTAAATTTCTGACGTTATAAATCATATAAAATTAAATAAGGTTATTGATTCAGATGCAGGATTTTCTGCTCTTCAACTTTTATTAAAAGACTTTTTATCTAAAATAAATCGGAAAGCAGGAAATCACCAAAGTATGATTTTATACCTTAAATCCCTATGACTGAAAGCTCCAGTCACCACCCTGTATAGTAGTATAGTCGTTGCAATTTTGAAATAAAAACAAATGAAAATTTGACTAATGTGTTTAGAAGCAAAAGTTTATAGGAGTTGGTTTATTTTAAGAAATTTAAAAAGTTTTAATAATGTTACTTACAACGGAATAAAAATAGTGAAAAATCAATAAAGAGAATGAATATTGTTTTAAAAAGAAAAATCATCAAAACAGGATTGAGCAAAGGTAAATATATCATTTTTTGAGTCGTAAACTAAAATGAAAATGAGTTCTTTTATAGTCGAATATGTTTGAAATGTTTTTAAATTTTTAACAAATAACATTCATTTCAAAATACAAAAGTCTCTCGTACGAAGTCATATTGGACTTTATTAAAACAAAGTTATTTTTATTAACCAATTTATAGTCATTGAAACATGTAAGAATGTAACGAATATAGATGAGAATGCTGGAATTTAATGCCCAATGTAACTCGCTAGTGCGGAGAATCCATTGCACAGGAAGACCACTGAAAACGACTTTTTTAAACGAAACTTGATGGCATTTGCATTGTTGCCAAAAATTCAAAAAATGTCTTCCCAGAAGGCCCAGAAGAAATTAAAAGTCCACAGTTGTTCTTATTAGTCAATATAGAATTTAATTTATTAATTTGTAGGGCAAATCAAAAGTTGTGAATTTAATATCAAACTAAATTAATCAAGAGCTTTATAGCACAGGCTGTTAGGTTATAGTTTCATTTCTACGGCACGTGTGTTAATGAAAAAAGCTTAACAGAGAAAGCGATTAAGGTTTTAAAGACTTTGCCTTATTTAAACACGTCCGGCCCTGATATTCTATTCTGATGCAAGCCTTATTAAGTCTCTAACATAGGCTCTAGTCTTGCCACTTACTCCCTCTATTAGGATTGACTATATTTAAATGAATCCGGCCCTGATATTCTATTCTGATTTGAAACGTATTTAAATTAATCCGGTCCTGATATTTTTGTGTGATTTTGTCCCTTGGAAAATATTTAATTTCTTTTTTAAATCTTGGCAGATGGGTCTTATATAAGTTGAGCATATTAGCCGTTTTATCGAGCGATTATAGAACTAGAAACACCAATAACTGAATTTCGATAATAAATATTTCAAAGTCAGCAAGTAGTGTTGCTGGTGAAATTCAATAAACGATATGCCATCTTCGAATATAAACCTCACAAATAAAGCGTGACGGCAATTTTACCCCCAACTGACCGAGTGTAAATTACAACCCATTTTTATATCATTTACTCTATGACTATTTCATATTTTAATCGCTTTATTTTATACGCTTTGAATGGAGACTTAATTAACGGAAAAAAAAATTATTATTATTTGAAAAAGCTCTGAATCGAAAAAAGTAATTATTTAAAAATTAAAAACTTAACTTCCGTCATTTTTAATTAAACGCATTCATGAATTGGTATAAAAAATTTAATTATTGTTTTATGAATAATTCTTCTCTTTTTTACTAATTCTTTTTTAGCTTTATAACCTAAAATCGCATCGAAGGAAGAAATTATTAAGTTTTACAAAAAAAATACAATTCAAATACCAAACCGCCCACAGAAGTTTACAGATTTTTTTCTTTCTTTTTGAATTGTAGAAGAAAAACTTTATATAAACAATATTAGATGGATTAGTAGCCCTGTGTATTTTAATTTTTTTGAAATTTCCATTTTAAAAAAAATAGAACCATATACTATTCGAAATAGGTGGACAAACTTCAAGAGTACGTTCCTGACTTAAAATGGAGGTACCCGTATTTCTTTGTTTTGGTCAATTCCAATTTTTGACACACTATTTTGCTAAAATTTTAAAAATTTCTTAACCGATTTTAATGATATTTGGTATGAGAACTAACAAAGTGAATTAACATCGTACCATGTCTTTTGAAAAAGTCACTAGAGGGCGCTAGTTAGAGGCAACTGGTCTTGGTTTTTCGGCAATAACTTTTTTAACCAATATATTTTTTAATTATTTTATAGCACAATTTCATTCTCTAAAAAAAGTATTTTTGTATCTTTTTCTTAAGATAACAGTTATCGAGAAAAATACGAAAAATACCGGCCGAATGCAAAATGAAAAAACAGAATATTTTTGAACTATTTTTTTTTCAATCAAAAGATACTGGAAAAGCTGTTTTTTGATTTTTAAACCTTGTGTTATTCTTCCTAAAATAAAAATACACTAATATTTTAATATTATATCCTCAACTAACAGGAAGTGCCGCTTTTAAGGGCTCCCACACCGTTCAAAATTTGGAACTGATCAAAACAAAAAAATACAAGTACTACCTTAATTTTAGGGAAGGAACGTACCCTCGAAGTTTGTCTACCTATTTCAGTATATGATGTAACATATTAGTCCCAATTGAAACAAATTCGTTAAAAATTTTAAAAAAATGGCGACCCCATTTTGGAGTTTATTCCTTATAACTTAACTGGTAATTATTGTTATACAAATTTCAAAACGGCATTGTAGAGCCAAAATATAAGGCTTTCGTTCTAATCTGAGCAATTTTTTTTTAAATTGCCTACTTTTAAGAGACCAAACAAAAAGTAAGTAAATTTTGAAGCGGATTTTCTCACAATTGGCTATGGCCGCTTTTTTCATTTGAACTTTTTCAAATCCAAGAAAAAGTTGTTATAGGTAATCGAGAAAAAAAATAAAAATTTTTTTTATTTTTATTGAAGTTCTCGACGTTTTGAGTCACCCTGATTCCAAAAATCGAAAAAAATATTTTTCGATTTTTTGAACCAAAATGTCTGTGTATGTCCGAAAAAAAAACTACTGAACCGATTTTAATAAAATTTGATTTTAATCACTTTAAAATTATTTCATCGGCAAACTAAGCTTTTATAAGAAATCTATACAGGGTGTCCAAAAATAAGGTGGTTATTTTAGGAGCATATTTGCAAATTTGGGCCAAATTCGTTTCTACTTGGCTATAAGAGAGTACATGTGAGCCAAAACTAAAAAAAAAAATTTCATATTTTTTTATTCAAAATGGCGACCAATAGAATGATTGTCCCATTTTGTGGTTTTTCCATTATAACTTAGTCAGTAATTATTCTTATAAAAATTTCAAAACGGCACTGGACAGCCAAAATATAGGGCTTTCGTACTAAATAAGTCAATTTTCAAAATTGTTTCAAAATTGCCTACCTTTAAGGGGTCAAAATAGGTCAAAATTTTGAAATGGATTTTCTCAAAAACTGGGCCGGCCGATTTCAACAAATTTAAGTATGTTATAGACAACGTAATTATCTATCGAAATATAAAATTTTATTAAAATCGCTCGAGCCGTTTTGGAGTAATGTGTTTTTGAATGTTGAAACTTCAATAATCTATAATTTATTTTCTAATAAAAATTAAACTTTGAAATTAGATATTTATATCAATCCCATGAACATCTATTATTTGACACTATTTTCGGTTAAAAAACGCTTCTGGTTAAACCGGAAATTACAAAAATATCAAAATTTTTAGGAACACCCTGTATATTTTTAAATATTTTGAAAGTTCGTAAAATTAACTATTACACGATACCGATCTCTTTATATTTTGACTTCCGGTTTAACCGGAAATAAAATCAAAATTCTTAATTTAAATACAACACCCTGTATATTTTTAAATATTGTCAAAGCTTGTAAAATTAGCTTTCTAAAGTTATAAAATAATGTATATTTAGAACTTCAATTTATACCAAATTTTACAAAAAAATTAAATTTTTGAAACAGTTTATACCTAAAATTTGCTTACATGCAAGTCTCAGGTTCAATTCCGGACGGAAGCAATTTTTAAAAAAAACTTTTTATCAAGTTTTTTTAAAAATTTTTTTAATATCATGTTATTTACATTAACATAAAAATAAATTTAATTCGACTAAAAACAAAGGATGTGACCATACGAAGAACTTTTTCCTGTCCGTAAAATATTATAATTTTGTGTATTTTTTTTTATTAAAATTTAATTTGATATCTTCTACAACACATTAAAGAAAATTTTAAACTATAAACTTTTAAAGAAGTAGACAAAAAAAATACAACAGGAAAAAGTTCCTCGTATGGCCACATCCGTTGTTTTTTGATATGTTAGAGATATCGGAGTTTCTATCAAATGCTATGCGTTTCATTTTTTTTAAATCTCCAGGACCGGAGTTGTAAATTTCAAAAATCGGTACCTACCTACTCTTTAAATAAAAATAAAAATTTGAAAATTTGTCTATGTATTAATCTCTTGAATATCTATTGATTGACACTTTTTTTGGTTAACAAGCGCTTCCGGTTAAACCGGAAATTAGTAAAATATCAAAATTTTAAGGATCGCCCTATATAATTTTAAATAGATAAAAAACTCGTAAAATTAGCTTTTAGATGATACCAAACACTTCATACGTTGACTTCCGGTTTAACCGGAAATGAGAACAACTTTCTAAATTTAAATGTAACACTCTGTATTTTTTTTCAATATTTTGAAAGCTCTTAAAGTTATATCTCCGATTATACTAAACACCGACTTCAGATCCTGAAATAGGACTAAATTTCTTATGTTAAATGCTTACGCTTCAAAATAACTATGTAAGAGAAAGTCCTGTTATGACCACATCATAGTTTTATTAACTATACCTAACCTATAGTGACTTTCCACGGTAAATCTATAATTCCTCAGGGTTTGTTTTAAATAGAGTCCATGATATAAGATGGTGGCCATGAAATTATTAAACGAAAACAAACAAAATTTGTTTCATGGACTCCTTGAATATTTCTATAAACAAAATTTGAGGCACCATCAGTTCTCACCAACTCTTTCATGAACCGTAATATCTACTACATTCAGATAAAATTTTATGTTTTTAAGTAAAGAAAGAGATTTCCAATGTCAGCCGTATATCGATGAAAATTCATCTTTATATTTTTCTCCTCAAGTGAAAAACAAACCGTATCAAAATCAAACACAGTAAGCGCTTCACTCGAATCTCGCATAAAACTTTTAAAGCTTCTCTTACATTTTGTAATTTAATAAGTCAAAATACATAAAAGAAGAAAAATTATACTGAAAAATAATAATTTTGCTATTTTCTTTCGTTTTACTTACATTTTATTACATTACAAACAAAAAAGAAAATTTCTTAAAGTCAATTAAAATTGAGTTAATTAGAGTCTGCTTACAAATATCAAGACCTAGTGAAAGGCCGACTAATTAGGTCTTTCAAAAATACTTTTCAACACTCTCGGATTTTAAAAGAACGATTTACTTCAAAAGATTTTTACTAAATTTCAGGTTTTCTTTTTAAGAGGAAAACCGCAGTAATTTATTGTAAAGTATAACGTTTACGAAATATTTAACACAAACACTCAAGTTATTTTTTACTTTTACAAGTTAAAAAATTATTTTTTTACGCCATAAAGGAAAGTTAAAAATTACTACATTTTAGGGTATGCTAAAGCAAACGGTATGCAAATGAGGACTTTAATTTTCCATGAGAAAAACGGGATATTAAAGCGAGAATTACATGGTTATAGCTAAGTATTTTATTAAATGTAGGTATTTAAAGCATCAGTGGGAAGTCCAGAAATTTTTCAGGAGGGGCAAACCGAAAAAAGTAAGACAAACCAAAGAAAACGGATATTCTTTTCTAGCTACAAAACGCTAACGCGACGATCGATTTCCTCCAACGACAACTTGCCGGCCTACAGGACCGACTCACCGCACCTCTCGCTGCTCTCGCCGCACAATCATCCAGAACCGATCTTCCACTAGCCATATCCAACACGACTAAGAGACCAGCTTCCGATTCCAGCACCTTTGACTCCGACACCAAAGACGACAACTCCAGCGACGACTCTTCTGGAGAGTTCGTTGAAGTTTCCTTTCAACGAAACAAGCGGAAGAAGCTCGTCACTCCTACTCCATCACAACAGCCTACCGACGACACCACAAGTATCAACGGCTCGGCCACCATTGACGACCCTCCCGCCGTGAACACATTCCCCCGATTGTATTACGCAATAAAGAACAATATTCTGTGCTTTCAGGTACCTTCGCCAAGAAGTGCCTGACCGTGGGATCACCAAGATCCTCGATACTCATAGCGTGGAATTCCACACCTATCAACTCAACGCCGAAAAAAACATCAAGGCGGTAATCTGTAGTCTTCCCGAGACCATCTCCGACGACGGCATCAAATCGAACAGGTTAACGAAGGTCATAAAATTTTTTCTGTTTCTAGGATGAAAACCCGACAGAAGAAGCCCATCAACAACCAGTGCCATCGCTGCCAATGATTCGGTCACAGCCAACGAGGATGCAGAGCCGCACCCCGCTGCGTAAAGTGTGCTCAGGCCCACTTTATTCACGAGTGCAAGAAGATCAAGGACAGTCCAGCGACGTGCAGCAACTGCGGAAGAGCCCATCCAGCCAGCAACCGAGGTTGTAAGTCTTTTTCACAGATTACACGTCCGAAGCCTCAAGGACCACATCAACAACGACGTACTATCCACCTCCAGACATATCCTAGCAGGTGGCCCTCAAGTGCCACCCTATCTTCACACCTCTTCACCATCTTTACAAGCGATATGCCATTAACCGAAGCTACTAATCTTTACATTTTTGCAGATGACACCTGTTTCATGGCCAGCAACACGAACCCACGACAGCCGACAGCCTGGAGCTCTGGTTCAAGAAATGGCGAATCTCCGTCAACGCACAGAAGAGTTCGTCCATTTACTTCTCCAAGCGACCAAGTCTCCGTCGTCCGCCAAACATCGAGATCTTCGGCGAAGGCATTCCTTGGAAAGAGGAAGCCCGATACCTAGGACTAACTATCGACAAGGGACTGACCTGGAAACCACACATCGTGGGAGATATCGTTCGAGCACGAGCTGCATATTCGTTACTATATCCGCTTTTTCAGGTACAACGCTGGACCTCAGGAACAAGCTGCTTCTGTACAAGACCGTCATCCGACGTATCATGACGTACGCCGCACCAGCCTGGGGCTACGCCTCACCGTCTAACATCGAGAAGATGCAGACCGTACAGAACAAGATCCTGAGGACCATCGTCCACGCACCTTGGTTCATCCGTAACAGGGACCTTCAACGGGACCTACAGATGATCAGCATCCAGGATTTCATCCGAGAAGCAGCCTCCAGGTTCTACGACACAACACTGGACCGTCACGACAACCCTACCATTCGAGGATTATGGCTTCGGAAGAGACCCAAGTTGGTTCTTGACCGAGCCTACGAACCTCGTTACCGTCACCATACCAGACTAACGTTTATCGTCAGTGCCTTCGGTCACATTTCAAAATACATTTAATTATCGTTTTTCTTTTTCAGATCTGACCGATGAAGGAGGTACGGGGCAGAGCCCAGACACCCCAAAAACCATTATCCAGATTCCAGATTCCAGTGGAGCAACCAATCGAATACGCCATTAGAGAATTAGTCAGACATGCGGGCAAAGAATTTATAACTTGGAAAGGTCTTAAAAGAGACTAATAAATTTTACAAAAATTCGAAAGACACGCCACTGGTAAATCGATGGTGCAACCACTAATATATTTTATTGTAAAACCTCTTAAGAATTTCTTTTGCTCTTTAGAAGAAGACGATTTTTTCCACTTGGTTTAAAGATTTTTGTAGCAGTTTGAAGTACAATTGTTAGGTTTGCAAGAAAGAAATAAAAAGTGTGGACTTTTATGTTACTTTCAAAAAATAATTAAAATTATAAATTGTAGTTGTTGAAAAGGTAAAAAAAAGAGTGATATAAAAAGAGCCTTTTTGAATCATTCCGAGCATTTTATTTTATTCGGTTTGTAAAAATAAAAGTCAAAATTCGTGTTTTAATACAATAGTGTTTTTTTTATCTTTTGAAATATGAGAGTTCAATAATGGCGAGTAAGGTAGAATAAATTTTATAAAATGAATAAAAGAACCAAACTCGAAAAATGTATTTTGAATTAGCCAAATATAATAACTTTTAAAAAGTTGATTTAGGTTTACTTCTTTTTTTTGAAAAAGAAACTTCTGTCGACTTCAGAGATTTAAACGAAAAAAATCACTTACCGACTTAGGTATTTACGAAAGGTTTGGAGAAAATGTAATTATTTTTCTTTAAATTTTGTATCGACTTAAAGGCAGGTTTATAATAGCGAGCTCCACAAACACAAGATACACCTCATACCTACCAAAAGAGTGCGGAAAGAGCTACTAAAAAATTTAAATTTCTAAATTGATTTTCAATTTTAATTCCTATTTATCAATAGATCCACGTCATAGAATTTGTGCCCTACAGTTAAAAAAGCATCTCAAAGGTGCCCTTCTCTGACCACCATATACAGCTCTAAAAGTTCAAAGACATTTTTTTTTCCAAATACAAAAACCGTGGAAAGCAACTAATTGAAGATAGAACAATTCGGACAAATCACGCGCAGGGATTCTTTTAAGTACACTCTTGCACACAATTGTATGGTATACAAACATAACCTCACTTGATTTTTAAGTTAAAAGAACTGTAAAAAAATAATTTTCATATTTTGTAGAAAAAATATGACATTTTGACGTTTCATTACAAAAACCTCTTCATCTGACTCTGACTGTACTGTTAACAAATATGAATAACATTTTTTAGTCTGCAAACCTTGCCAATGTTCAACTTCTAAACAATCGCCCTGTTAGATGCACTTATGCGAAGTTCTCCGCTAGTTTTTACGTCTTTGAGACATAACAAAAATCAATACCATTCTAGTTTTCACACAAAATCAGCACAAATCCCCATTTTCCACTACTTGAATAATTCTTATATTAAATTTCATCAATATGAAGAACCCCAATATTTTAAATTGTAAGTTTTTAAGCTAACTAAGTACTCGCATTTGTAAAAGTTCAAAATTTACTCGAACGTGAGAAACAAATTTAAAATGCTTACATCCGCCTTAAATAGTTATTTATCGATTTATACATTTTCTTGAATAACATCCTTGATATTGAATTTTCTTGTGTATCTTTAGAGGAAACTGTTTAAATGGCAATTTTGTATTGAGGTTTTAAGTTTTATTTTTCCTAAAGAGTTGCAATTTTAAAAGTTTTAAGTTCCTGTAACTGTTCTTTCTTCCAGTGGTTTAACGCCAAAAATAAAATATTACGGTTCTAAAAGGTTTAAAGAAGCGGGAATTATTTCGAAACAATGTCACTACCATCATAAATTACACATTTTTTCACTAAATGTACGCGAACACAAAAAAAACATGTAAATTTAGCTATGAGCTGCCCTCCTCCACAAAATTCAATGCTAAAAACATTTTGTTTTGCTTTATTTTTCCATAGGAAGTTTCATCTTAAATATCTCGACCACCAATAAATATATTAACTTTGACTAAATGCTCTGTTGTATACAACACGATGGGGAACTTATTTTGTAGAAACCACTATTTCAGCATGAGCAGTCCCATCCCCAAAATCTTAAATGACAACATACCCTTTCTGAGACATTATTGCGGCAAATATGCAAAAGAAAATTTAAACCGATTTAAACCAATATCCAAATTTTGGTCATTGTTGTTAATATTTTTGGACCAATTTTGGCACACGTAAATATTGCTATAAGAGTTATAAATTTCCCTAGTTTCATGCCATAATAGTAGTTTAAACTAAAGTTATTTAAAAACCAACAACAACCCAATGAAGGCAGTTTAAAATTATTTTTAGGTTAGTAAACTAATATAAATTATTTTCAATATATTATTTCAATAATATAAATTATTTTAGTTGGGGAAATTTTAAAAAGAGGTTCCTAACAAATACAACAAAATTTTTTTGGTTCCGACTCGACTAATACAAGCGAAGATATTCAAAAACTTTTCCCAAAGTCTTGAAAATTTTGCTTCGTTGATTTTTGAAATTTTGACTTTCAAAAAACTATAACTCCGGTCACGGAAAAATTTTGCAATTGACACAAGCGCCCTTCAATTAAAAGTTATGTTGCTTATAACATAAAATATCCAAAAATTTAAAAAAATGGCGTTAGCCAATGTTGAGAAAGCCAATCTTCAAATTTTAACAAGCCCCTTAAAGGTAGGTAGAAATTTTTAAGCAATTTCAAAAACTGATTATATTACCACGAAAGCCTCATATTTTGTCTCTACAATGCCCTTTTAGATTTTCAAAATAATTATTAACGAAAAAGCTATAATAGAAAAATCAAGAAATAAGACAATAATAGTCATATTTGGCCGCCATTTTTAATTTAAAAATTGAAAAAATATCCAATTAATTAGTAAATCTAAATTTTGTTGAAATCCGTCCTAAATAAGCGCAACATTTTGAGCCATCCTATATGTACGTATTTTCCTATTTTCCATCCTATACAGGGTGATCATAAAGGTGAACATAAAGTAAAATATTAACATTACGTAACATAACATAACCTGAAAAGTTGTGAAAATTAAGAAAAGTACAAGATAGAATGTTGTCATTTGGTATCCGAATTTAGACAAGCCTACTGAGTAATATTTGTTAAAAAAGTGATAGGTCTCCCATAAGAAAATGAAAAGTTGTACGTCGCGACGCCTAGCGTCGATGTGATAAATAGTCGAGTTTGGTATCGTTTGATAGCTTTTTAGATCTCCTGAAAATTTTTCCCGAGAATTTTTTTTCTAAAGTACGCCATTTTGAAATTACAGTCGAAAAACGAAATTGCCAATTTTCCGTTTTTCTGCATTATCTCGAAAACCATTTTGAATTTTTGAATTTTCTAAACGGATTCTTAAAGATCATTAAAATATGCAACTTTTTGCTAATTTAACCAACCTCGTAACTCTTACGGTTTCCGAGATCCCAATGTTAGTACCACTTAAAAAAATCACCCTGTATGTTCAGGCGAATTTCATAAAAATCAGCTCACATCCAGACAGATAGATCTTAATGTTTTTTTGAAATTCTTTGAAACACCGTATATTTTATTTGGCACATCGTTGTTAAATTCGGTAACAAAAAGGCAGTCGAATCAACAAAAGAGTTAAATTGGGTCCATCAGAAAAAACAAAGTTGACTAGCGTGAAACAAAATCGAATCGATTTAGAAACAACTGAAATGGCAAATGCCAAATAGCAGCAGCATTCAAAGTCTTTTATTTATAAAAAACGCGAAATAATTTTAGAAAAAAATATAATTCGTCAATAATTTTAAGAGTTACTGCAAGACAGGTTTAAGTTGACGAGCGGTGAGAATGCGCATGCGCAGATACCTAAATTGATATTTATTCCTCCCACCAACGCAGCAGTAAAAGTATTTAAATTATTAAAGGGGCGTTGCCAAATCACAATTCAGGAATCTGTGTTGCAGTACTGGTGTGTAAAAAATATACCGAGTGTAGAGTAGTTTATGGTACATAGGCTACCATAAGATATTAAGAATGTTCTTTTTCCAAAATGCCATTTTAATGCCTTTTGATGGTAAAAGTCACAACACAATTATACAGAGTGGGTTCTTACTGTGTAGAGGGAGGATTGCTTCTTAATTATTAGAAAAATCCTCGAATTCACTTAAAAAACATTTAAGTAAATACAGGGTGATTTACAAAAAAAAATGCCGACCCAAACTTGTTTCTTAAATGGAATATATTGTAGATTTTTGCACACTTGCACACTCTGAGGTGACAGTTAGAACCAAACTTATATAAGGTTTTATTTGACTATCACTGACCGTTCTGGAGATATTGTCACTTTAATGTCAAGATAGGGTCAACTTTGGAGCCCTGCTCACATTTAATTCTTATGTAATATCAAATTACCCTTTTACGTATTTTCTTTCCTAAAAATTAATTAGAACATCAACGGTTTTCTAGTAAGTATAAATAAATTAAATGTTAAATATCAAAGTAGCTGTAACTTCTAATTTGAAGTAAGAAACTATGACAACAGTCTTGGGTACTTCCTATATATTTCATTTGAAATTATTGTAATAATATTTTTGCACAATCGTGTTCTATTCTGTACTTACCAACAATGTTTATACTAATAGAAAGTTGATTTTACCAAACCATTGTATGTGTCCATAGAAACAATAAAATAATGATTTCGAAATATTTAACCAAAAGCACAAGGGTGGTAAGTGAAACAGATGTTTGAGCTATTTGTTACTTTTATTCTTGTTACTGGGACAACATTGTTCTCCAGCGGTTACTATTTTGAATAAACTTTAAAATTATAAAAATTATTTACAACTGTCAACTAGTGTCAGTTTAAAAAATGAATTTATTATTAGTTATTTTTCACGATTGTGCCAAAAATAGTATGCAATACTTGGATCGTTAAGTGCTTTTCTTAACAAATCTCGAAAATTAGAAAAACTCTACCCTACGGGTCTCGTTTTGCTAACATTTTCTCGATTTGTTAACTCTGCACTTACCGACCATGTATTGCAATGTACTATTAAGTAGACGAGCGGTTATACCTATACTTCAATCTCACAATTAGAGATAGTGACTCATCCTAATATGTGTTCACAAAATTTAGCTAGCTATAGCGCGGCTTCTATTGAGATAGATGCAGAAAACACGTGCCGCTTTAATAGAATAACGTACTTTACTATAATTTGACAGAAGCTGACAGAAGCTTAGTAGTAGAAGTGGATCCGAGTACGAACGATTGTTCATAATGCTGTACCGAAAAATCTCGATGTAATCTCGTCTTTATTCTATAAATGACATAACTGTCTACATTTGTGAAACTGAACTATAAATAGGTATTTATCCCCACCAACGCAGTAGTCAACGTATTTAAATTATTAAAGGGGCGTGGCCAAACCTGCGCGAACTTACCTCAAGTTAAATTATTTTTACTGTACTCAACTTTATTACATTGAATGTATTTTGCATTTCACACAAAAACTTATAAAAATATAAAAACACCGTCAAGGTCAAGGCTGACAATAAATAACATAACCTCAAAATTTATTTTTTTTACAAAAATATGTATCCGTAGTAGAAAAAATGTAATACATTAAACCTTAGCGATGAGAAAATCCTTGGAGTGGTGCTCGCAGGCTTTGAATTGTCTCGAATGGCCCTCAAGTATTCAAAAACGACCTCGCACCAAAAAGTAAACTTTTTCATCTAGTCATGTAAATAATAATTATTTGTTTACTAGTCATAAAAGCACTACCCCAAAACGTCAACCCCTTAAATCTATAGCTGGTATAAACAAATTCATGAAAAACAGATGTCTGGATTACAAATTTACAAATAGCAAATGAAATCATTTTTTTGCGGTTTTCTGACGCACCTTTAGGTCTAATTTTGACTAACAAACAAGAAAACAAAATTTGTGCTAATGAGGAGGCTTTTTGACCTGAAATGATGAATAATTCGTTACTTTTAACTATTTATATTATAAAGCCTTTGTTAATTAATTAATTAATTAATTTAATATGGAAACAACGCAGTTTTGTAATACAATAATTCGTGTACGCTAAATTTCGATCAAAATTAAAATAAAAACAAATTTGATAAATAATTACTATCTCCCTATCTCCTACACATCTGCAATATGATACTCGGCTAGCACAAAACTCGTAACTATTTCAATTATCAAAGCTCCGACGTATATTTTAGTATTGGTTATGTTTATGTACTCTTGTAATTAAATTAAATTTTAATTATTTATTCAAATTTTTAAACATATAACACCAGTTCAACAATTAGTTTAAAATTACGTTTTGTTGCTTACCAGAAATTTATTTTTTGGTGGTCGTTAACACCTAGAGCGTCAGATAAAAAATCGTAAATTATTCCAAATTAATCCATCACAATATGTATTAAATAGTTTATAATTAATTACGAACGCACGTATTTTCACAAAACTAGATTTTATAATAACAATTAACAAATTATCACTAAATAATTATATTTTTATTACAATAAAGTAAACGACATGATTTACCGAGTGCGATTGCCGCTATAATAGTAAACAAAGTTAAAACATTTTAGTGAAAATTGCAATTGTTTTATCTTACATTTTTAATGCAGGTGTTCGCGTTGTTCATAGCAACGCTCTTTGATATTTTGATGGTTTGTAAAATTTTATTTGAATTTATTATTCATTATTTCAACTATAGATTAAAAATAATTAAATAAATCCCTACGAAATACTAATGAAGTTTTTTGAAAAAACCTTATTATTATTATTTAATAAAGCTTTCCAATTATTAAAATTTAAACAAAATAAAATAGGCTGCAGTAATGAATAAAATATAAACAAAACCGCTCCATAATTAAAATATCAATAAAAGCGTCCATTGTTACACTCACACCCCCTCTGGCAAAAATTGTAAAATATTGAGTAAGTAAACTGTGTTGTAATGTGTACAGGGTGCTTTAAATTAATTGTCCTAATATAGGATAGAATATTTCCCAGCCCCCCCCCCCCATAATTCAAACTTTAATGAAAGCGTCTATTATTACAATCAACCCCTCTAGCAAAAACTGAAATAAAAATAAGTAGGTAAACTGTGTTTAAACGTGTACAGGGTGTATGAAATTATTTGTCCCTATAGGATAAAATAAAGTATTCCCCTCCCTATCCTCCATAATTAAAATATCAATAAAAGCGTCCATTGTTACATTCACCCCCTCTGGCAAAAATTGTAAAATATTGAGTAGGTAAACTGTGTTGTAATGTGTACAGGGTGCTTCAAATTAATTGTCCTAATTTAAGATAGATTATTTCCCCATCCCCCCTCCTTAAGTCAAACATTAATGAAAGTCTGTTATTACAATCAACCCCTCTTGCAAAGACTGAATAAAAATGAGTAGGTAAACTGTGTTTTAATGTGTACAGGGTGCTTCATATTAATTGTCCTAATATAGGATAGAATATTTCCCAGGCCCCCCCCCATAATTCAAATTCTAATGAAAGCGTCTATTATTACAATTGATTACAATCAACCCCTCTAGCAAAAATTGTAAAATATTGAGTAGGTAAACTGTGTTGTACAGGGTGCTTCAAATGAAGTGTCCCTGTAGAATAGAATATTTACCCAAAACCCTCCAGTTAATGTAAGTGGGGGTGCCCACAAAATGCAGCATTTCCATTCACTATTTTTGAATGAAACTTTGAGAAAAGTTTGTGCTCGAATTACTGACGTTAGAAAGCGTAGAGAGCCAGCAAAAATTACTCGTTTTGGTCATAAAATATCTAAATATGCAATAATATATAAGGTGTCCCATTTATAAAATTAAAGTCAGATTGCGCCATCTAGTGGCGATGTATGTAACATTTATTTTTTGCCACAAAAGATTGTGCTACTAAATTCAATTTATTAAAACATTTTCATAATTTTGAAAAAGCATCCGCTCCCGAGATAATGAACTGTCCCATTCCTCGCTGAACACACTGTATACAGTATTTTTTAGCTAATTTAATTTTAATTCAAATTTATTTCACGTGTTTAATTTTTTGAGCGACGTTGCCAAATTATTTGAGAAATCCCAAAAACTTTAGTTAAGTACAAGATGCTATAAAACGCTGAGCTATGACGTTATTAAATTAAATTTAAAAAAATATATTTTGGTATGAAGACCATGAAGACAAGATTGGCCTTTAAATATCAAATGTGTTAAAATATTGTTTTAATATACAGGATGTTCGGAACACAAGTGCCAATTTCACAATTTTCAAATTCAATTTAAAAAAAATATTCAAATAAAACACCCGGTATTTTATTAGCACATTTTATTAGGTTTTAAGTCCTCTCCAATTTTCTTTCGAGCACTATACCTAAAATGTAAATTGTGTATCAAATTTTATTCCACCTTAACCGATAAAACATTGTCGTTCGGCTTTTTGTTTGTTTAAAAAAAATTCAAACTCCGCTTCAGAAGACTAAAGAAGTCAAATCTAAAGACAAAGTATTTTACTTTAAAAATTAGACGACTATTTTTCATTACAATACTTCCCCTAGTTTTACCCAGAAAGTGTTAAGTAGAGGGAAGCAGTTGATAAGTGACTTCCCACTTCTTATAAATCACCCGAAAAATCCTCCAAATTGAAGTGGAACCCAATAAAATTTTCTCAAAATACACAAAACAATTTCCACACAGTAAATCTTTTCATGTTACAAAATAACAACACAATTTATAAACTAACAGACAGACGTCGCTCGCCTATTATAACGTAAAAAAAGTTTCACAATTTTCCCGATGAAAAATTTACAATTACTTAACACTAATTGAATCCTTTGAGCTTAATTTCTTCTCAAGACATCCATCGAGCGATGTAACAAGGATTTTCGTTTAATTAAATGATTTTTAATTAAAGTTTTCAACTCGTCAACGTGTGTACGTAAAAAGTCATTATTAAAACTCATTAAGAGTTTTCACTAAAACAAAAAGCAGTCAAGGCCGCTGAGGCAGTCTTATGGGTTTTCCGATCCAGTTAAAATGTTACAGAGATTTTTCTATTAGAAAAACAATTGACAGCTTTCACTGCCCATATTTATAAAAAAATTAAGGGACACCCTACTCACTGACTCTTCATAGCTTTTGGACAAGTTGCGTTAGGATAAAACTAGAGAACTAGACATAACTAGAGAACGGATAATACGATTTTCAATTTTCAAAAACGACTGTGTAGAGAATTGAAATACCTTTGAAATGAAGTGCGACATGGCCACCTTTGCAATTTTGACCTAAAGGCGCTCCAGCGCCATCTTTGAATTATAAAAACTAATTTATTTTAAAAAAAGTAATTTACTGCATTCGTATGATTTAAAACGCGCGCTTTATATTAATAAGAGTTGTTGAAACGAATTTTTATTTAAATTGCACTTTTGATTGATCGACAAAAAAATCATTTTTTAAAGCGATTAAAACGTTTAACTATTATACGTACAATGCATAGGTGTTATGTAAATTTGTCATAAATTGTATTTAACATACCGTTGTTGGCTCTTATTATTACATTAAGTTATGCCATATTTTAGCACTCTAGTAAATTGTTTTTAATTAACATACGCTTCTAAAATTTAAATTATAAATGGCACGTATTAACAACACAAAAGTTAAAAAGCTATATAAAATATTTAAGTAAAATTACATAAATTTAATGCAATTATTTGTGTCGTTAATTAAGAACTTTACCGAGCGTTTAGTTTAAATCTGTTCTTAACAGTTGTTGTTGTAGTTGAAAAGTCAAATTTTGCTTATTATAAGTGAAATGGTACAGTTTAGGGGTTGGTCATGTGTTATTAAACTTGTCAAGTAAACGAAATTTTCATTTTAGTGCAAAACACAAGAAAGCTATGTCAAAAATTTTAAATTTAATTTAAAACCGTCTGCGCTTTTACTAATTTTTTTATTAAATTTTTTATTTAATTCTTTGATATACGCGATATACAGGGTGTTACTTTTACAACGGGGATTTCAGAAAAAACTCAAATTAGTCAAATTACAATAGTATTGTTTGACACACGAGCCGAAGGCGAGTCTCATAATTACCGACGTGCCATAAAAAGTCACTTTTCTTATTATTTTCTATAGTTATAGATGACGACAAATAATATAAATCACTGTGTACCCTTTTTTAAGATATGTTATTAAATTCGAGTTTACAAAATTGATATTTCTTGGCAAAAAGTAAAGAAAGAATAAGTGGCAATATTTGTAAGATAAATTTGTGTAAATTTAATATTTGGTGTGTCAAGCAATTTGTTTTTCCCCTTCACGACATAAATTACTGCACCATAGTATAATAAATGTTAAATAAAATTTAAAATATATTGTAATTTAAAAACTGTTTGTTCATTTCATGTTTTATTTTAATTTTATTTTGTATAATCAACGTTTGTGCTCTATTGTCTGGCTAACATTTCATTTCTCCTCTCCTTTATAGGACCAATTTGCATTGCTTTAATGTTTTTCGAAATAATGACTTTCATTTGTATGTCGTTGTTGCCATTAACACTCTATCGGAACTAAACCTGAACAAGTAAATTGGTTAAAACCTTGTCATTGATCTTTCATCAAAAGCCCGTTCGATTGCTCGCACAATAAATGTCCACATTATTCAAGTGACAAATTAAATTAATTTGTTTAAAAAATTAGTAGATAACGGATTTTGTAATAATATGTTGTATAATAATTAATAAGGTGGAAAAGTGATTAATTTCTGGACGGCAGTGGCAATCCCTGAACGAGGCGTTAGCTGAGTGCAGTAAAAAAAATTTAATTTGTTACTCAGATGTAAAACGTGATTTAACCAAGCTGTCTATAAACTTTTGAAAATCAACGTTTACAAGTATGACTTTCAAAGCTTTCTACAGACAATTTAGGAAAATTTTTGACGCAACTGACAACTGACAGAATTCGTTTAATTATAATTTAATTAATTTGTAAGTGAATTAAGCGTAAGTAACAAATAAAGTATTATACATTACACACAAGGTAACTGTTTTTACAGGCTCGAAGAAGTGACAGACTCGCCTTCGGCTCGGCAGTCTTCTTTACGCCAGTAAAAACAGTTTTACCTTCCTTGTATGTTAAATATTATTATTGTATTGTTTATTTACAAACGTCAGACTTGGTCTAACAGTAGATCATTTAGTTGTTTTTACATATTCGAATTTTACTAGAAATTGGCGCCCGAGCAGGGACGTTTAGAATCAAAATTATATAAGGTTTTATGTATCTATCACTAAGCGTGACGTGATGATGACATCACTAATGCCCAAAATTATCAGAAATAACAAAATTTAAAAAGTCCAAGTAATAATTTTTTATTAATAGCGCGAAAAAAATAATAACTAAAAATTGTTATAACTCCGCCATTTTTTATAGTAGAAAGGTGAAAATTAGAACATTTAATGAGAATTTAATAAGCTACAAAACACTATTTTTAGTATTTTTTGACCCGACTTACAGTATCTGAGATAATGTCCATTTTACCCTATCCATCAAAATCAACTCAAAATATTCGTCAAAAAAAACTTACCTTACCTCTGCCAGTTAACGAAAACAAGTGAAAACCGCTCATTCGACACTTAAAAGCTTGAAACGCTTATTTGGTCTCTTGAAAGACATTGTTCTATAATCAAATACCACACTTTGCAAAGATGGGCGTACCTGAAAAAGAAATTTTGTGTTAATACTTTCATGTGATAAATGCTATAAATACTAAATAAAACCAAAATCCGAATTAAAGGCAATTACAAGCTTAAAAAAATAATTACCAATATTTATTTAAAATATACATTTTTTGAGTTATTTTCACGCTCGGTTGCATAAAGACCAATTATATTTTAATCCGCGAGTTAGATTTATAATTCTTTGATATGACAACGTTAAATTCTTTAACGTCAAAGTTTGAAATTTGCAAATGAATATTAAAATTTTAGGTTAAGTTCTTTTTGTATTGAATTTTAAATACAATTTTTCAAATTTTGACATTTTTATTTAATTATTTATTAATTTATTGTGTAACGTTGCCATATTATTATTATATATAATTATATTATAAATTTAATTCTCGGATTAAAATATAATTCGCCTTTTAACAATCGAGGGTCAATTACTTGGGACAAACTGTATATTTCTCTCTAATGAAATCTTGCACATGTACACGTGAGAGCAAATCATTCTCGCTCTTAAAATCAATGTTTTAGTTTATTTGTTAATTATGAAACTATTGTTACCAAAGTTGGAAGTTACATAATAAGAACCGTAAAGTGCGTTGTTACACGGTCCGTTTCTGCAGCATCCTGCAAAACGGGATGCCGCAAAAACGGATGGCGTCACGATTTTGCACGTTCCTGCATAAACGGACTGCGGGAAACTCGCGCAGCATGTACAGACATTTGAATTTTGGATGTTGTGACTGCAAGGCATATCGTAAGTATGTCCCGTTTAAAGTTAAAAATTGTTTGTGCACTTGAAGCTGGCAATTTCAATTTCTCTCTTTGCATGTGAATCTTGCCCACTCTGGATACATACACTCCCCCACATTTACCCATGCTCTTTGCCGGCTATCTTTATTGGAGTATTCGGGCGCTGCTTTGTCCCACAGGGCTGGCTCCCCATGGACACTTTCAATAAATTTATCCGTATCAAACAAAATAATAATTTAAACGGTGCCGCACAACCGTGCCGTGTAGCAGTCTGCATTCAACTAAATGTGTCGCCGCTTGCTTCCCGCTTGCTTCCCGCATCCTTCAGTCCTGCACTGCGGCAGCATGCTGCCGCACATCCCGTCAAAACGGACACGTGTAACACCTACCATTTAAGCTCTTGCGTTGTTGCCATCCTGCAAAGCGGGACCCGCATTGAGGGACCCGCAAAAACGGACCATGTAACAACGCACTAATAGTTAGTTTTTGCTCGTTACGATTAACAGCATTAACGTATCAAAAGCAATACTAATAATCCTTAGAAATGTATCAGGTAACACGTAACTATAATTTGATTTTTATTTTATTATAAAACACATAATAACGTAATACTTAAAAGTTTGAATAGACTACTTATAATATAATAAATCGTTAAAGTAGAAAAAGGTTTACAAATATACAAAATCTTATTAATAAATGAAAATAAATTGACACGATCTGATATAAAATTAACCATTTTTTTATTATTATTACTATTATGTTTATTACTTGAATTAGTAGTTGAAAATTTAATAAGGTGCAATGTTCTACCTTTGTATAAAACGTTCTACTTATAAGGAACAATTTGAATAAGTTACGAACTTTTTATGCGCTTTAATACAGTACGCTATGAATATTTCATTTGAAATGGTTTTAAATTAACTTTATAGCTAAAGGTGCAAAATTTATTGAAAAATACGAAAAGTTTCCAACAAGCCATGTTTACTTCAAAAATAACAGAACATCGTACCTGTAGAATTCGACGTAGGTGATTAATTAATTTATAATAATTATTAAAAATAAAATAATCATAAAATAAGAGACAACCTTTGATGTGGCCATGTTTAATTTTAAAAAGTCTGAAAATATTTTTTTTAAATACTAAAACAATGATTACGCTTTAAGCGCAAATTATTATCAAACCTAGGGGAGAGTGGGGTATAATGATCCCTCTAAGAAAGAATGCCTCATAGAGGAACTAAAGTAAGTGTTAAAAAAGCGGATCTTTTTATAAAAGAAAGAGTATAGTTTACTTAAACTTCTGGTAAGGTCATTTGGGTCAAATGATTAAAGAGCTTTTGTAACAATGGGCATAATGCTAATGAAATTAGAAAATCAGTAGGTATATTGGCACCCATTTTGAATTTAAAAATTAAAAAAAAATGTTTATTTAATTAGACCTAATATGTATCAACTCAAGGCTGGGAACCTGTAATTATTAGCGTATTGCTACACTACGCTAAGCTACCTACCTTTTACCCTTCTTCTATCAATTTCCAAAAGCGTGTAGGAGAGAGGTAGGAAAAAGTAGATTAGCGTAAAAAATAGCGTAGCAATACGCTAATGATTACAGGTTCCTAGCCCATAACCAACTTCATATAATGTCAATGTAAATTTGCTAAAATATACCCAAAATAACCTACACATTTTGGGACAGATTGTATCATTTCATTTAAAAGCTTCTTTCCTCAATGGACTTTTGCTAAAGTGGATCAATTCAAATTTATTCAAAAATTGGTTTGGTAGTTTTTGCTTCATAGGCGTTACATACATGCAGATACACACACGAACAGACTTTTTCGCTTCTAGAACCCTCAAAACCTAAAAAAAAATTTTTTGAATTTACGATCAAATTGGAATGGACGTAAAAAATTTATATTTCATAAAATAAAGAAATTAAATTCTTTTGTATTTGGCAGTCCAATTATAAGCTGATTGGCAAGAAGGAAAAATGAACAAATTCCGGAAATTTCTGATTTTATTGTATTTTGTTTACCATTCTTTTAGCACGCAAATCTTATTGAAAGTTGAAAAAAGTTTTTGTCAGTTTCTATTATGCCATACTTATCCCTAAACAAAATTGGAACTTTTTTAATACGTCAAACACTTGAAAAGTAATTTAATTAGTATTTTATTTTATCCCAAAAGCTGTTAAACTCAAGTTAAATTATTTATAGAACGTAAGAAGTCTTAAAGAGGCACAGTTTGGAAAAAAACTGTAAATCAAGTATAAAGTATAACCGATTAACTTTCGACAGATAGTTGGCTCACGTCAAAATTAACGAAGTGCTAAATGACGTGTACATAACCTTACTTATTTTCTCAAAAAGATTACAAAAGCTAAGAGGATTAGAGATGATGTTATTAAAAATGTGTATTGGACTATAAAGACGTTAACTCTTAGGCGCAAAAGACTTAACTGAGTCACGTGTCGGTAAAGAAAAAAAAATCAAGTTTACTTCTCACACTAAATTAATCAAGAGTTTTTTTTATAGTAAACTTTATAAATGTTCATAATTTATTTTGAACCTTATTACAACTTTTAGTTAACCAAAATTACATTTAATTATTCCAAAAGTTAATTTATGTAAATTTGCGTGAAATTTGCATAAGTTCACCTTAAGAAGGTTTAGTAGTTATAGAGAAATCGTGTATAAAAGCCAATCTGATAACAATACGATAAGTACCGAAAAGAGGCTTTTCCGTTTCACGTTACGTCGATTTTGAATTATTTATCAACATTTTCGAAGTTACCACTTGCACTGCTATCTAACCTTCCCATTGACTCCATAATGAGCAACTATTTAGAAACTTTATTTAACTGTTCGTTAAAATTTAATTCCTCTAGCTGCTTGTTTAATTATTTTTAAATTTAACTCAAAAGATAATTATGCAATTCTTAAGACTGCTAAGACGTTTTGAGGTAAACTAAAGCAAAGTAGTGAACGCTTCTATCTTGCGACAGATCGACGAAACAAAGATAGATGCAATTAAACATGCATGTCTTGTTACGAAACTTTGACAACGAATCCGACATCAAATACGCAAGCAGGCTACTGAAACCCGAAGCTCAAGTTAATACAGCAGCACACAGAGTGTAAGGGCCGTTTTACATGGACTAAATGTCGTACTAGATTTTTAGTAGTAATCAACTCAAGGAGCAAAAGCAAAAGGAATCTGAGCTTTAACGTCGTGCACAGTCGTGCGTCGAAATTTCTACGCAAAGCTTAGATTCCCGTGCTTTTGCTGCTTGAGTTGATTCAGAACTAACAACTTAGTATGACATTTAGTCCATGTAAAACGGCTCTAAAGCTTTAAGGTTTAAGCAGTAAATTCAGAGGATATGTAGATTGTAGATGGCTCAAAGGTTATTAATTAAACCCACCACAAAGCTTTGTCATGACTTCCCAGTCGCCTGTAGGTGAAATAATGATTTGTCTTCACCGTCTTATATAATCCAAGAAAAAAATCCTTTCGCTGACATGTAGTCATAACCACCACCTTTCTGTAAACATCAATATGGACAAAATTGAAGTTAATTCGTGGAATTCTCCCATGCTCTCTCATACACTCCATGATCCGACGTTGACCACTCTAATGTGGCACGTGTGAAAAGGCCGTTAAGGACAATCGAAAATTTTCGTACAGTTGGCCCAAAAGAGAAAACAATTTTCAGTTCATTATCGAGACGACTTCAGAAAGAGAAAATATGTAATGTCCTGTTTTGTCTACAGATCAAAATAGGAAGAGGGCTGTGAGTCAAATGAGGATTTTTTCATGGTTTTTCTAAAAACTTTTCTAAACCTGATATTACAGTCTATTTGGTTTATTATGTCCGAGTGGAATGTCTTGGCTATTGTAAGAATTTAAAATATCATAGAAGAAAGTTCTTAGTCGCGTTTTATCTCAAATTCACAAAAACAAATGAGCATCAAATATTTGAGATGTTGTAAATACATACGAAATTTTAAAGAGAAAGTGCCCAAAATAACGCGACTAACAACTTTCTTATACAGTGTCTTTCAAAACTTTCTTCCTACTAACTCTAAAAGTGCTGGGTGCCATCCCCAATTTCTTTAAATAGCACATATTTTTTGTCGTATTCGATAGATATTTTTTCCCTCGTTTTAATGATGTATTACTTGCATACGTTTACCCAACAAAAAGATTGGCAAATCTGCTTTTTGGAAAATAGAAAATGGCATGCAGATAGCCGTATTTTAAAATTCGTGTTTGTATTAATAAATTTTTTCTATTTCGGTACTTAAATGCACTCCTTAACAGCTGTTTTGGTCTGAAAACAGTAGCTCTCTTAACGTACTGTTTCTTGGGATTTTTTTGCTGCTAAGTTCGCGTCAAGTTAAACTGACGTTTAACAAGTGTCAAATATATCAATCTTAAAATGTGTTTTTGGTTTGTTAATTACTTCAAATTATGCTTTTACAACATTTTTGAGTATTGTTTTTATTTTTTACATAATTAGACAAGATAATTTATTTAAATTATATCAAGAATCGATTATATAATAATTAATACAGCGACATCTATGAATAATAGAATCAAGGTTGACGTGACAGATGTCATTCAGTGTTCCCACCATTAACAAATAAAATTCCTATCACACGACAAATCTTTAAAAAAAATTTAATTTTTAATAAAATACCGAAATAGAAAAAATAGTATAGATAACACGTTTCATAAGGCTTGTTAACGTACTCGTCCTTAAGAAAACTCGCCGCAAGCAGCTCTTTTTCTAAACTTGGACTCGTATACGTTAACAAGATGCCTTATGAAACTAGTGCTCTAATATACTATTATTTTTCATTTATTATTTAACGTTCAACCGTTTCGTTTTTTCAATTTCCAATCATAATACCGAATTTCAAGATACGACACTCTGGATTAGATGAATTTGCTACAAAAATTCATTCTTTTTGTAAGACAGTTCTGAAGGCAAAAAGAAAGACGTACAGTCAACCTCACAATTATTAGCCACTCTGGATACACGCCAGGATGGTTATTAGCCAACAACGACGAAAGGACAGAAGAGGAGGTTGTTGATTTACTACTTGTTGGCAAAATAAAGTTACCCCTCAATTTAACTATGAGGTGTTATGATGGTTACATCTACAGTTCGTGCTAAACGTATAGCTAGGGGGGCCATTAATTGTGAGGCTAACTGTACGTCTGGGCTGTTTGGGTTATATCAAATCGAGTAGCATTATTTGGTAGCTCTTTTGTAAATAAAGATACAGAACGGGCTAAATGAACCAAGTTTTGCAGTTTGCTATGCTGATTCAGATGCTGATCAATGATTAAAAATTTTGAACCATTTCCAATAAAACTAATAAATTGTTTTTATGTATGCCCGGTTGCATAAAAGAGAATTATATTTTAATCCGAGAATTAGATTTATAGTCCTTGGATATGATAACGTTACATAAAAAATAATTAAAAATGTCAAAGTTTGACATTTGTATTCACAATTCAATACAAAAAAATAACTTAAACTCACATTTTAATATTTATTTATAAACGTCAAACTTTATTACATTGTATAACGTTGCCATATCGAAGGATTATAAATCTAATTCTAGAATTAAAATATAATTCTCTTTTATGCAACCGGGCATTAACGTTAAGTAAATAAAGTTACAAAACATTTTTTTTTGGCAGTCACTCGTTTCATTTAGGATGGAAGGTACTCGCAATAATTGTAGAACTTAATCAATTTTTTTCTGGCTTATAAAAATTTCTTTTTAAAATTGATGATGTGAAGAATGTTAACTAGGGCTGTACTTCCAACCTCAGGTTGAGTCAACCGAAGTTTGACTAGACGTTATAATACTGAGCCTTAAGGGTGGAAGGTACCCGCAATAATTGTAGACCTTAATCATTTTTTTTCTGGCTTATAAAAATTTATTTTAATAAACTGATGATGTGAGGAATGTTAGCTAGGGCTGTACTTAATATTTGTAAAATATAAAAGTCATAATCATTATAGTTTAAGAGATATTTTATTACAGTTATTTAGATATTTACGGCCTTAATAAAAGTTCAATTAAATCGGCGTTTAAGCCATGTTATAGAGAATCCTTCATTCTAGGGTATGGCATATTTTATAATTTTATTTATTATTTAGAAATTCATATAATGCAATTTTTTACGCTTCAATAATACAAAAGTAGTCATAATAAAATTAATAAAATAGCGATATACAAGTTTCCAAATAATTAATAAAATTATAAAATATGTCATACCCTACAATGAAGGATTCTCTATAACATGGCTTAAACGCCGATTTAATTGAACTTTTATTAAGGCGTAAGGCCGTAAATATCTAAATAACTTTAATAAAATATCTTTTAAACTATAACGATTATGACTTTTATATTTTACAAATATTAAGTACAGCCCTAGTTAACATTCCTCAGTTTATTAAAATAAATTTTTATAAGCCAGAAAAAAAATGATTAAGGTCTACAATTATTGCGGGTACCTTCCACCCTTAAGGCTCAGTATTATAACGTCTAGTCAAACTTCGGTTGACTCAACCTGAGGTTGGAATGTTATTTTACTTTGACATATAGTAAAATAATTTTTTTTTTACAATTTCAATGTTTGCAGTTGACTAACTCAATCGGAGGTTGCAATAAATTGTAAAAAAAATTAATTTCACTGTGTCAAAATAAAAAACTTAACCTCAAGTTCAGTCAACCTTTGGTTGACTTAGACGTTATAATACTAGCCTTAAGACAATCTTAAGATATAAGATATATTTCTCGAAAAATGTGTTTAAAATACTGAAAGTAACTTTCTTATTTTAAATGGACGCCGTATTGAATTTTGGCATAAATCGACACTTAATAATATTTCAAGTACAATAATACAATAATAAGTCCAATACCAAGAACAATATTGTACAATAGTACAATAATAAGTCAAGTAGCCATGAAAAACAATTAAAGTCTAACAAAAAACAACCCTAGTTGTGTCAGTGTATCAATTGTTTTTTGATAGACCCTGTATATAATTAATGCATTTTCAATTAAGTATAACATAATTATTGTTGTTACTTATTAGGTTTCATTAGAGTCGCTAATACATATTTAATTAAAAACGATAAACTGTAATTTAAATTGTTGTATATTGCCCAGCAACTCGAAACTACTGTAGTTTTGTTTTAATCAAAATACAATTTAAATTACAAAATCTACACTTTCATAAAAAGCATAGGTAATATATGGAAATTTTGATTGTTTTGTATAATATGTATTATTGAAAAGTTTTTTGAAAAAATGTAAATAAATCAAATACCCTCAAGTCGAATGCTTGGTACGTTTCTTGGTATATTTGTATAAATTATACATACCGAGCACGTTATTTACATTTACGTAACATCTAAACAATAAACAAGATTGCTACGATGTACCAAAATGATAAATACGAAATACCTACATTTACCTATGTATAGCTGCTACGTCTAGGTACTAAATCTAAACTTTAAATTAATTTTCAAAATCTGTTTTACTGGTAACACTTCAAATTTGTTTTAAGTTATTCGTAAGGGAATTATTTAAACAATTACGCAACTTAATAAATACGTACTAAACGGCTTAGTTTTAAATTGTAATTTAAGTCTCTGGGGTTAATTTTATCAGCCTTAAAGCTTTAGCATCACACGACGAAAATTTCATTTACTTACTACAACTAAATTTATCCTAAAACGGAATTCGATTAATTGCTACCAGAATTAAATCTATAAATTAAGCACTTTTATTTAAATTTTTAGCCATAAGTACAATTGGGTTGTTATATCAAAAATAAAAATTAGATTAAAAACAAAATAAAAGAAAAATTAATTAGTGTTGTAAAAGAAAAATAAAATAAAAAAGAAATTAATTTCATCTTAAGATTAATAAAGCTTTCGTAAACAAATCCGCCCCTAGAAAATTAAGAAAAATGAAATAAAGATATGAAATGACTACCATTCCCTAAATAATTTTCATTCGGTACATAAATTTTGAAACATTTACAAAAACAAAATAAAATTGATAGGTACTACTATTACAACAACTGAATTTCTAAATCCTTAATCTCTTTTTTATTTTCGCGAAATGTAACCTAAAGAAAATGGAAAATATCCCATTAATATCAACGTAGCACAAGTTGGTATAGTAATTGACATAAAGGAAATAACTCGCTCTCTCTCGCTTTTTCTTTTTTTTTTAACAAAACGATCCTTATAAGTCATTATTTGATGAAATCGTTTTAATATAATTGTTATGCTTAGCTATTACCCTAAAAACACTTCAATTAAGTAGTCTTTATTTTTTATTACGTCTTAAAATTTTAACTCAAATTAGCGCGAATAATCAAAGTGAGCTTTATACACGGAAAAGGAAGGCGCCTTCGATAGTTCCTAGAGAAGACATAAACTAAAAATTAAAAAAATTAATTGTTTATAACGTTCATGTCCATCAAACTTAGTTTTAAGTATGCAAAATGATAACATACAGGGTAAGACATCAAAATATTTTTTTTAAATTTAACACTAACAAACTAATTCATCTCTACAGGGTGTAGACACTGCTGTGGACGGGTATCTTTTAAACTTTTTAAATGGAACACCATGTATACAGTGTGTCCAGTATAACATGCACAGCATGGGGATCTCGGACACCGTAAGAGATACAAAATCGGTTAAATGAAGAAAATTGTGCACGATTTTATGGCCACTGGCTGCTTTTATTTTTGAAAAAATTTATTAGCACTCTAGATATTGAGGAAAAACTGAAAAATTGCATTTTCTTTAAATGCTTATAACTTTTTTATTAATGGAGATAATTTCAATTTTCAAAAAAAAGATAATAGACACTACTAAAATGCAAATAATTAATTCATAAAATAATTTTTTTAGTGCGCCGTTTTGGAGATATGATGCAAACTTATATTTTTTAAATACAAACCTAATCTCAATTTTATATTTTTAAAAAAGCTAATTTTTTTTCTCTTTTCAAAAATATAAGGGTTGATAAGTTTATTTTTTAAATTTTTTTAGAAGGTACTTTTTTTCGATTTATTTTGATCGTTTTTTGATATTTATTTATTTAATTCAGTTGTTTCTTTTTTATGAAATTGTTTCATAGCAAACTTGATTTTTAAAATTTATTTGAACATAAATAACAAAATATTCTATTTTAGAATTACCGTAAAGGAATTAAAGAAATCAACGCTATTAACCCTTATATTTTTGAAAACAGAAAAAAATTAGCTTTTTAAAAACACAAAAATGAGGTTAGGTTTGTATTTAAAAAAAACATAAGTTTGCATCATATTTCCAAAACGGCGCACAAAAAAAATTATTTATAATTATTTGCGTTTTAGTAGTGCCTATTAATTCTTTTTTGAAAATTGAAATTATCTCCATTAATAAAAAAATTATAAGCATTTAAAGAAAATGCAATTTTTCAGTTTTCCCTCAATATCTAGAGTGCTAATAAATTTTTTCAAAAAACAAAAGCAGCATCAAAGTGGCCATAAAATCGTGCACAATTTTCTCCATTTAACCGACTTCGTATCTCTTACGGTGTCCGAGATCCCTATGTTGTGCACGCTATACTGGACACACTGTATTGTTATACCTACAGGGTTAGGAGAAAGTATGGATCTATGGAAATATCTCTGAAACGGAAAGACTAAATGTAATGAAATTTCGGATATGACGGTAACGCTATGTGGCCGCATACTTTGGACATATTTTATAATTAAAATATATACCCATAATTATCATGATTGTTAAATGCAGAAGAACGATGACTATTGAAACATGCAAGAATATACAGGGTGTTCCATTTAAAATAAGAAAGTTGGTATCGTTTCCGGTTAAACCGGAAATTCAATCAAAACAAAAATATGCCCATCATATGCGTCATGTACCATTACAACTATGTCCAAAATTTCATTTCAATCACCATATCCACTTCAGAGATATTTCCATGGATCCATACTTTCTCCTAACCCTGTTTAAGTAATATTTGACTCTGGTGTTAAGTCG
This sequence comes from Malthinus seriepunctatus, assembly GCA_963924605.1. Classification (NCBI taxonomy): domain Eukaryota; kingdom Metazoa; phylum Arthropoda; class Insecta; order Coleoptera; family Cantharidae; genus Malthinus; species Malthinus seriepunctatus. The sequence goes on along the minus strand of OZ004603.1, from coordinate 32,618,165 downwards.
CCTAAACAAAGTAACTGAAACTCTTGGTCACAGGGATTCAACATGTAAAAACATACTTTGGTGATTTATTGCGTCCCATTTTTAAACGAAAAAAAAATTCAAATAAAAGTTTTATAGCAGGAATCGATCGACCGGTCGATCGCAGAGATTTTTAGTAGAGCATAGCCGATAAGAGACGATTTCAACACGCAAACGCAACTTAGTCATGACTCATAGAAACAAACGATCGTGGCTCCTTCAGTATCATATTATAGAACTTATGCCCGTTTTCACCGACGATTCTTAAAGTTAGGCATTGCTTAATCTGACATTAGCATTTTTTAAGTTGAAATTGCTCTTCACCACGTTTCACCACGCGCACCAGGGTTCCTAAATAAGATAATAAAGGTATCCATATATCGATATTGTAATGGTTAATAATTTTTATGCATTGGGTTAGGAGTTGTCTTAGCGTTAGGCAGTTCTTACGTAGGTAATTGCTTAGAAACCGTCGGTGAAAACGGGCATAAGTACCATAACATAATAAATCATAGCTGACTCATCAGGCATTTTTAGTCAAACGTCAAAGTGACGTTTGATGTTATTTGCACTCTGTAGTCGTGACTCATAGAAACAAACGGTCGTGACTCCTTTAATTACATATTATACAACTAAGTATTATGACAAATCATAGTTAACTCATCGGGCATTTTTAGTCAAACGTCAATAGTGACATGTGATGTTATTTACGCTCTGCAGTCGTGACTAATAGAAACAAACGGTCGTGGCTCCTTCAGTATCATATTATAGAACTAAGTACCATAACATAATAAATCATAGCTGACTCATCAGGCATTTTTAGTCAAACGTCAAAGTGACATGTGATGTTATTTGCGCTCTGTAGTCGTGACTCATAGAAACAAACGGTCGTGACTCCTTTAGTTACATATTATATAACTAAGTATTATGATAAATCATAGTTGACTCATAAGGCATTTTTAGTCAAACGTCAAAGTGACATGTGATGTTATTTACGCTCTGTAGTCGTGACTAATAGAAACAAACGGTCGTGGCTCCTTTAGTATCATATTATACACCTAGTACTATACAGGGTGTCTCACTTGAGCTGTCTCACCATGGGTAACTCGCTTATTTGAAGAGATAGAAAGGGGGTTAAATGAGGACAAAGTTGCTAAATATAGTTACTAACAATAATCTGCTACGAAAATTAGCCTACTTTTCTTATCTTCGCAATTACTTAAAAAAAACTGAAATTTGTGAATTTCGTTTTTGGTCTATAACTTTCTTATTTTTTGAAATATTAAAAATCTAAAAACACATTCTTAAAACAACTTATTATGATGCACATTAATCCATAGATAAATATTTTGTATAACGTTTCGATTTTTCGTAACCATCATCAACTTTATTTTTTCTTATGGACGCCATATTTGGTTTTTACACCAAAAGATAGACAAAAAATTACTGAATCCAATCATATAAAATACTTTATACTTTAGATTATTTAAAAATGGTCGAAATTACGATATTATTAATTTGGAATGCATTTTGTACATTATCCAAGTTGGCTTTGGAAAATAATTATTTTTGTAAAATCAAATGATTTATCCCATTGAAGAAATATTAAATAAAAATATAATATTGTTATCTATTTCTCTCAAAAAAGTATCACTACTGAGTTGAGGTTATTATTTTTAACGAAAACGTTTGATCTGCTAAATTTCAATTTTCAGATAACAATATTATATTTTTATTTAATATTTCTTCAATGGGATAAATCATTTGATTTTACAAAAATAATTATTTTCCAAAGCCAACTTGGATAATGTACAAAATGCATTCCAAATTAATAATATCGTAATTTTGACCATTTTTAAATAATCTAAAGTATAAAGTATTTTATATGGTTGGATTAAGTAATTTTTTGCCTATCTTTTGGTGTAAAAACCAAATATGGCGTCCATAAGAAAAAACAAAGTTGATGACGGTTACAAAAAACCGAAACGTTATACAAAATATTTATCTATGGATTAATATGCATCATAAAAAGTTGTTTCAAGAATGTGCTTTCAGATTTTTAATATTTCGAAAAATAAGAAAGTTATAGACCAAAAACTAAATTGGCAAATTTCAGTTTTTTTTAAATAATTGCGAAGATAAGGAAAGTAGGCTAATTTTCGTAGCAGATTATTGTTAGTAACTATATTTAGCAACTTTGTCCTCATTTAACCCCCTTTCTATCTCTTCAAATAAGCGAGTTACCCATGGTGAGACAGCTCAAGTGAGACTGGTGTATACTATACATTTTTAGTCAAACGTCAAAGTGCATCACTCTTTTAGCATCATATTATAGAAACGTCACAGTCACGTGTGATGTTGTTTGCGCAATGTAGTCGCGATTCCTGTTAAATTTTTCCAATAGAAATAGTTGCTTATACTCCCACTTATAAGGAAAGATCATGACAACCAATAATAATGTAATTTAAACGCGATAGAAGTCCAAACTGGCATTTCCGCCGCATTTTGGCAACAGTTGTCAAGGCTCGTTCCTGATGTTTTATGTTCTAAAGATCCTCGCTCCCACACACTCTCATATAAAACCAGTGACGCCAGATGAGGGCCTGGGTGAACACGGCTCATCCTGTTAATTGGAGTGCCCACCCAAACATTTTAGAGAGCACCTTGAGAAAAAATTCTAAACGGATACGATATAAAAAGACACTCGTAAGTTTGTGTGAGTTTTTTCAAAAAAAATAATAAGTTCGTTTAGCCTTTCCTTTCTTTCTATGACCCATTATCGGACGTTTGAAAATCAACACCTACCATAACTTATAACAAGTCAAGGGTTGATAAAGTTTTGTATATGAGTATGACTAAGAAGCTAAATAAAATTATTAGACAATAAAATTTCTTAGCTTTTCTTAAAACGTTGATCTTGAGGTGGCAAATTTTTTTGCCTTCCGCGCATTGAAAGTCCCCACATAGTTCTACTATACTTCAAACTAGTTCTTTAATATACTATTATAGAAATTATTTAATTTCAGAACATACAGGATAGATTAGTAGATAAGTCGAATGTTCTACCATTCCTTTTGTAAGCATTTTCCGAAACTCGACACCCTGTATTTAATTATAAGCGAAAATTGGATTTTTTTATAGGAAGAAAAAAATTAAATTTAACCTTTTTTACGTCTGATAGAAAAATAAAAACAATATAGAAATTGTTTATCTATTATCACTTTACAGCTTTTGTGTGGTTTGATTTCATAAATTGAATTTTTGTATAAAAAAAAAAGACGAGAAGAAATATTTTTTCACACATAAAATTTGATAAATGTGTAAAATAAAATTGTTTTAGAGGATAAAAATTTTCAATTCAAATATTTTTTATTTGCATTTATAAGGGTTAACTGCACGACGATAAAAGAAAAATTTTCTTGTTTAATAAATGAATATTTTTGTATCAAATTGGAAATAAGTATTTGTGCATTTTCTATGCACTTTTTCCCAAAAAAAATTTGTTGTAAACGCTAAAAGATTGACATTTAATTCAAAATTTCTGTTACGTAGCTGGAGGACTGTCGTTTTATAATTTTCAGCTTCTTTCATCTAATAATTGTTGGAGTACTAGTTAAAGGTGAATGTTGATGACTTAACGATAGTCGTTGCCTTTACATCGTATATCTTTATTAAAACTTTTAGTTTAAAGCTGCCTAACCCAGCTCTTAATTCAGCTGTGTCGTAGAATCGGTGATGGATCATCGTACGCGCATAAGAAGCGCGTGCTACGGTCTCAGATTCGGGAAACTTTTTCTAAACATTATTCATTTTCTATACATAGTATACCTAGTTTAACTTAGAAAAGAGAATTTAAAAAAAAATGAAATGCCTTAAAAATATACAGTGTGTGTGTAAAATAAGAAATACAGTGATTATCTCGACATATAAAAAAACTCGGACACGCCGATTTAGATTTTCCTTACTTTATACACACCACGCTGTATGAAATAGCAAATTGTTGAAAATGTGTACAATTTTGTACATATTTGCTCCTGCTCTGCAATTAATTTTAGCGTTGGCATCGGGGATTCCCCGACTATTCGGAAGCTCCCATTACTACGTACCAGGAGGCGTTAGTAAGAGCTCTTCTGATTCTGTCATTTTGAAAACTTGAATTAAACAATAAACAAGAGAGAGGAAGGAAAGGAAAACAAAGAATATATATTTTAAATTCAAAGTTTCAGCTTATCTTAAAGGCTGAAAAATGTTATTATCAAAAAAGAACGCAGTGTCTCAAGTTAAACCGATTTTCTCGTATTGACTTTCAGATATCTTATAATAGCAAAATTTAATAACATCGTAAGTCGAAAAGTAAATACAAAAAAAACTGTTCCTAACAAATACCAAATTTAAAATTGATTGATTGGTAAGCAAACAAAAAAATATAGGTACGCCGATAAATTTTGAGCAATTTTTCGATTTAAATTAATAAATTAATGACTAGTATTTTCGAATAAGAAACTCTCAAATTTTATTTAAAATTTATATTTTAGAAATGTTTTCAAAACATTTTCAATATTTATTTACTTGTTGAGGTAATTCCTTTACATGAAATCGAATTGTATGTAAAATGAGAAAATGCATTTCTCGATTTAAAGCTTCACTAACTCATAACTCGGTTTTCTCTAAAAAAGCGCTTGTATGTATAGTTCATTCGGTATGGGAAGAAAGAGCACCGTACTAAAGTTCAATTCCACAATTATAGAGAGTGACTCACTCCTAATATGTGTTCACAAAATTTAGCTAACTATAGCGCGGCTTCTATTGAGATAGATGCAGAAAACACGTGCCGCTTTAATATAATAACGTACTTTACTATAATTTGACAGAATTTGAACAAATCCAGGTAGTAGAAGTGGATCCGAGTACGAACGATTGTTCATAATGCTGTACCGAAAAATCTCGATGTAATCTAGTCTTCATTCTATAAATGATACAACTGTCTACATTTGTAGACAAACAGTATAGGTTGGGTTGTTGTGTAGCAATAAAAACTGAGAACAAGCGTGGTTTTTTTTTTTTAAATGAACAAGGTCAGAGCAAATTGAGAAATTCTGATAAAAACCCTTTTATATTGCTTGTAAAAAAATAATATTATTTATATCTGAATTAACTTAAGAATTAAGAAAAAAGACAATGCTATCACAATCACAGAGTGATTACGTTAAGCGAAATACAATTTTTCTCGTTTTTTTTCAAATGGAACACCCTGTATATTTTGCAAACTGAATACCTCGCGAACTGTAGATTATAAATACTACGAGGCTTCATAGCCATGAGACTTCTTGAGATATTGGCGCTATAGCTATAAAACCTATCATTTAGCACCTATTTTAAAAATCTTGATTACATTACAGCCCTGGCACCATAGCTACCAAGGCGACTCTATTGAGGCATTTAAATTAGAATATCTCAAGAACAGTTAGTGGTGGGTACATAAAACTATTTTCGTTCTAAATGTCCCAGCTTGGGCGCCAATTTCTACCGAAATTCGATTATGAAAAAATTACTAAATGACTCACCCTGTACATAAGGTATTATTGGTGGAAAGTCGAAAAAAATCCATGATTCTATAAGTTACGGGAGAAAAAACGTAAAATGGAACATACATTATACAGGGTGTCCCCTTCAGCATGCTCACCATGGGGATTGGGCCTTGCTAAATAGCCAACTCAATGCTGCTTTTGTTTCTTGAAAAAAGTTATTGGCACACACTTTCTTTAAATGCCCATAACTTTTTTAATAATCAAGATAATTTTAATTTTCAAAAAAGGGATAATAGGCTTTACTAAAACGAATAAATTTAATACACAAATTAATTATTTTATTGCGCTGTTTTGAAGATATGATGCAACGTTATATTTTTTTAATCACAAACCTAGTATTAATATTATGTTAGTGCAAATCTAATTTTTTTATCTTTTCAAAAATATATGGGTTAATAGAGTTAATTTTTCAAATTCTTGTTTGGTAACATGAAACTAGAAAACTGTTATTTTATGTTATTTTATCGCAAAAAAAATTTTTTAATTATCTATCAAGCAATTAAATAAAAAAACAATTAAAATTAAACGTAAGAAATTCAAAAAAATTGTAAAAATAACTCATAATAATAATAATAAGTAACTTTATTTAGTAATAGAACTATTTTGAAAATTTACAATAATTATTATTTAAATCTTAATTCTAGATATAAGTACACAATTATAATTTCCTGATTAGTAGTGTTGTTATACATATTCACTTAAATTCCTTTGAAAGTATTATACCATTTGTTTACTACAGGTTGCACATTCTGAAGGTTGCTGACACACATTTTTAAATTGTTTTCATTTTTAAATTGTTTTTATTTTTATTCCAGTCTTGCATATTTTGTTTAGAAGGTCAGTTTTCTTGTAACGCATTTTTCATTTCCTCGTGTAATTTCCTTGTATTTTGAAATATTTGAATAGATAATATCTTCATCTTTTTTTCGTTTACTCTAAAAAATCAATTTGATTTCTCAATTGATCCACTTTTCTTTTATAAACTGGACAGTCAAAACTCCAAGCTGCATGAGTTGTATCCAATTCAATTTTTAATTTCTCAATTGTATGCAAGCAATTTATACATTTAAGGTTGTCCTTGGTTTCTTTGCACTGAGTTACATCATGAGGTTCGGCACATTTTGGACACGCTATATTTGCTTTGCACTGACTTGCCTTATGATTGAATCCATTGCATTTAAAACATCTTGTGACCTCAATGGCGTCATATATTTTACATCTATCCCAGTTTATATTTAGTTTTTCCTGAATCATCATTGACCTATAAATATTTGCACTGACTTCTGCAATTGCTGTATAACCATTTTTTTTATTTCTTGCTTCTTTAATATGTACAATTTTTATACTTGCTTGGTCCAATTTTAGATAAGTATTTTGTGCCCAGATTTTCATTTCTATCTCCTCAAAAGATAATTTCTCGGATAGGCCGACAATTTTAACCCTAGGTGTCCTTTTTTTGGGAATAGTTACCTCGTAATTTTCACCAAGTTTTTAATAGCCGTATCTTTTACTTTATTCATTGCCTCTTTATTTTTGCACTCAATCAAAATTCCTCCATTGCTTACGTTTCGTAATCCTGAGATTTGCAGTTCTGTCGGGTCAATTGATTTCTTCACCTCATTCTTAGTTTCTATACTTTTCTGATTATGATTTTTAGGTTTCACAATTATTACTGGTTCATGTTTCTTTAGTTTCAATTTTTCAGCATAACTCGTACTGCTGCACGCCTCATTAGTATAAGTATTACTACCTTTATTTTCTTCAAAATCTTTTTTAAGTTCTTTTATAGATTCTTGCAGTCCGCTTACATGTTTCTCATTTTCAAATGCTCTATTTAGAGTTTTCATACAATCTAACATCCCGTTTTCTAACACTTTCAGGCACCGATCACACACCCACAAAAGATTTGCTCTGTGTTGGTAAAATATAAATTCATCCCCTTTTACATTAACGCATCCAATGTGAAATTTCTTGTCACAAAGACCTTTGCACAGTATTGATTTATCAGTTCTTTTAAGTTCTATATCACATTTACCACAATTTTCCATGATTAAATATTTTACAAGTCATCAACAAACTTGAACTTGAAAAACAGCAACAAATGCAATGCTTTACAAGCACACTCATGTGCTTGCAAAACACGTCCGTTCCGTACGAAGTACACAACACTCATCAAAAACTACTAAAACAATTTTGAAAATTTATAAACGTATAGTTTTGAAATTAGAAAGAAATAAGCTTTGCAACAACAAAAAGGTGAGGTTAGGTTTGCATTTAAAAAACTTTAACTTTGCATCATATCTCCAAAACGGCACAATTAAAAAATTCGTTTCTTTATTAAATTTATAGGTTTTAGTAGTGCTTATTATCTCTTTTTTAAAAATTGAAATTATGCTGATTAATAAAAAAGTTATAGGCGTTTAAAAAAAAAATTTATTTTTCAGTTTTTCCTGAATATCTCGTGTGCGAATAATATTTTTCAAAAAACAAAAGTAGGATCAAGTTGGCCATGAAAGAGGCTATATTGTCACTTAACCGACTTCGTATCTCTTGCGGTTTACGAGATCCCCATGGTGAGCATGCTAAGTGGGACACCCTGTATTGGCAGTCATTTTGAATTTAATAGTTTGAATAAATATTCAGTTAATTATGACGATTGTCTTTATATCCAATTAAACAATATTGTTGATGTGTTTTTTACGTACATCGTTGATGTTTTTATAGACCGTTAAATCTTAATATGATGGTACCTTTTCTTTCCTTTAACATCCTTAAACTTTAGTAGTTGACTTAGTTATAAAAATCTGATAATTTTATTTTATATCTGTGTGGAACTTTATATCTGTAACAAAAATGCCTTTAAAGGTAAGTAGTTCCATATTTTTCTACGATGCATTTATTTATACGCGAAAGCATTAAATTTATATCATTTTCCTTCGATTTATATCATAACTAAAGCTTCATAAAGGTTTATTGTAAATTGTTTTATGGAAAGTTTGAGAGAGACGATTAACAAATTTCTAGAAGACTTAACAAGAACGTTTAAGACTAAAAAGTTCATTAAAACGTCTTTCAGAAATGACATTGAATTGATATTCCTTAGAGGGTTTTCAGTTGAAAATTTTTCTTTTCTATAAAAACTAAATTTATACAGTGTGTCCGATTAGAATGATAAATGAGAGACGAGAAATTTTGTTCGTGTTTCCACAATCGTAGGACACACTGTATATTTTTTTAAACTTTACCCTCGATGTATTTTATCGTTTAGTTAGAAATCCTTTACGTTTAATTATTCTTCACCCGTAAAGCTCGAAATTACAAAATTATTTTTATTATAATAATTAGTATAAGGGTGGTTTATTTTTAATATTTATCGTCGGATGCTTAAAATTTAAGTAGATTTTTGACACTTTTATGAGCCTTTTTACTTTATACAGGGCGATCGGATTTGTAATAAAGAATTTTTTATGACACCGACACCATTTTTAATTATAGGGGTTGTAGTTTTCACTTTGATATTACGTAACTTGATTATGCAGGGTAATTCAGTGGGTTTCGTCTACTCTTATATCCCTTGTGTATTTCTTGAAGCTACCTACCTACACTACCAGAGCCTGAAGCTGCTCAAAACTTTCAAGTTCTACCCACCACGAATTTATACCACATAATGTGCATAGTGCATCGAGTGGTGTTTTGTTTACTAATTAATTATACAGCGTTTATTACGACAAGCGTCGCTTCGGTTAACCGTTTGATGGAAATGGAGCAATGCGGCATAACATGCAGTTTGTGAAAAATCAAAATTTCCTGATTATCACCACATTTATCGTTAAAAAAGCCTTTCCTTTAGATAATAAATACAATAGAAAATAGTTCAGAAGTGGGTATTAGAAGAACAGTGTTGTTAAAAAGACTTTTGAAAAATACGTATTTATACAGGTTGTGTAATTTGAAAAAACAACGGATGTGGCCATATTAGGAACATTTTCATGCCCGTTAAATCTTGTAATTTTGTATTTCTATTAATTAAAAATTAATTATCTACAGAAAACTAATTTTACGAACATTCAAAATATTTAAAAACATACAGAGTATTCCTAAAAAATTTTGATTTTTTTGTAATTTCCGGTTTAACCAGAAGTATTTTGTTAACCGAAAATATTATAAAACAATAGATATTCATGGGATTGATATACAGGGTGATTCATTGACATGGCGGTTTTCGATAGCTCCCTAGCCGTTGGAAATAAGGCATACATTTAAATACGAAAGTTATTCAACTCTTTAAGGAGCATAACCTAAAATTATTTTCATCTCTACAGAGTGTTGTATTACTGCTCGGCGAGAATATTTTTGATTTTTTTAAATGGAACACCCTGTATATTTTTCTATATTTCGACTTGGTGTTACGTCGCCTACATACCTATTTTAAAATTTTTTTTCTTTGCGGTGTTGCCAAGTTATCAATGTTTTTCTTTAAAAAATGCCCGCGACACGCGTTGCTTTATAAAATCGTACTAAAGCCATTTTTCAAGGAATAATAACAAAAATCTTTTTCTATGCAGCTATAATTATCCTCTATGCTATAAAATAGAAAAAGTTCGATTAAACTGTACAGAGTGTTCATTAAAACGATCCAAAGTTACTAATTTTGAAACGACCATAACTCGTTATTTTCAAATGGAACACCCTGTATATTTTTACATATTTGGATTCTTGGTAAAATTTAGATACTAAATATGCAAAAATATACAGGGTGTTCCAATGTAATTTTTTATAATTTTAAAAATAGAACACTCAGTATATTTTTGCATATTTAGTATCTAAATTTCACCAGGAATCCAAATATGTAAAAATATATAGGGTGTTCCACTTGAAAATAACGAGTTATGGTCATTTCAAAATGAGTAACTTTGTGACGTATTAATGAACACCCTGTACAATTTTTTCGAATGTTTTAAACTTTATAGCATAGAGGATAGTCATAACCACCTAGAAAATTTTTTTTATTATTTATGCTTGAAAAATGGCTTTAGTACGATTTTGTAAAGCAACGCGTGTCGCGGGCATTTTTTAAAGAAAAAAATTAATAACTTGGCAACACCGCAAAGAAATTAAAAAGTTTTAATATGGGTATGTAGGCGACTTAACACCAAGTCGAAATATAGAAAAATATACAGGGTGTTCTATTTAAAAAAATCAAAAATATTCTCGCCGAGCAGTAATACAACACTCTGTAGAGATGAAAATAATTTTATGTTATGCTCCTTAAGGAGTTGAATAACTTTTGTATTTAAATGTATGCCTTATTTCCAACGGCTCTAGAGCTATCGAAAACCGCCATATCAATGAATCACCCTGTATAAATCAATTTTGAAGTTTTCATTTTTATTAAAAAAGAAATTAGGAGTTTTTGAAGTTTTGTCATTCAAAAAATTATAACTCGGTTTCCGCTCGATAGAAGTTAATAAAAAAACAGGTCGATAGAGAATTACGTTGTCTGTAATATATCCAAAAATGAAGTAAAATATCCAGAGGATGTTTTAAGAAAATTCATTTTTAAACTGTCAACTATTTTTGCCCCTAAAAATAGGTAACTTTAAAACAATTTTATAAATCGACTGGGTTAGAACGAAAGCCCTATATTTTGGCTGTACAATGCCGTTTTGAAAATTTTATAATGATAATTACCAGCCAAGTTACAGAAGAAAAACCACAAAATGGGAGAGTCGTTCTACAAGCCGCCATTTTGAGTCTAAAAATTTTTAAATATTTTTTTCCATTTTTTCAAAATTTAAAAAACGATGAAAACTATTAATAAGCGTAAAAAGCTCAAATTTGTCAAAACTGATCTATTAATTACACAATTATTGTGTAATTATTCTAATTATTATCCTCATTCTAGCCACGCTATATAACCATTTCTAAAGACTCTTTAAACGAAAATTAAAAATTTTTAATTTAAAAATTTAATTTACGGGATAACCCAGATAATGTCTAACGTCTTAATTTAGAAGCATCCCAAGATAAATCTATCAACGACAAGCTATACGCTGCTTTAGCGTTGCGTTGTCCATTGCAAGCCGCAGCTAAATGAAGCTTATAGAGAAAAATCAATACACTGATCGGAAATAAATCCAACAAGATTTACAAAAGTGACAGGTATTGTAATTATATACGAAGAAGAAAAGCCAAGATTATTTGTAAATAAATAACATTATAATCTTATAATTAAAAAAGTTTGAAAATTTGAATAAAATTTTCGTTCAATTTGTATTTTTTAAATAAAATATTTACCTTACTTCCGGTTAAATCCGCAGCTTTATGCAGTAGGTTGACACTTTATCTGTATCTCATGTCTCATCTTGTTTTACATAGTTTGCCTTAAAATGTTTTTTTCTTTAAGGGTGGAAGGTACCTGCAATAATTGTAGACCTTAATCAATTTTTATCTGGCTTATAAAAATTTATTTTAATAAATTGATGATGTGAGGAATGTTAACTAGGGCTGTACTTAATATTTGTAAAATATAAAAGTCATAATCGTTATAGTTTAAAAGATATTTTATTAAAGCTATTTAGATATTTACGGCCTTAATATCAGTTCAATTAAATCGGCATTTAAACCATGTTATAGAGAATCCTTTATTGTAGGGTATGACATATTTTATTTATAAATAAGCCAGAAAAAAATTGATTAAGGTGTACAATTATTGCGGGTACCTTCCACCCTTAAACGTCAAAAAATTGACATTTTGTTACTGAATATGTAAGGTTCAAGCTCTACTTTTACCTCCTAGAAGATAAAAGTAAATTCTAACCTTAATTATTTACAACAAATTTTAACGTAAAATGATATTTCTCAGCATTTCTAACGTATAAAAGTTAATGTTTTTAATGTTAATGTAATAATTAGCTTTTTTTTTACAAGTTAATTTTAAAAAATATTTGACAATTCAACTGCAAGTAATTGACAAAAGATGGCGCTTTTTCAAAATTCTCTATTTTTAGTTTTAATAAAGTTTTACGTTTGAAGAAAAAATAAAATGTTTCATACAGAGTAAAAGTACTTTTTTTGGCTTGTCAGTGGTTGTCAGACTCAACTTCTTCTCTTCTGAGAAGCTCTACTGGCTCGCTTAAAAAGTGACACTTTCACTCCTAATAAAACAATATACTATTTTAACATCTTTTTGTTTTTGTTAAAAACAACGCTGCTCTTGTTTTATTTCATAATTTAAAAATACAAGACGATTTGATTAAAAAGTGTCACAGAGTTGATTTAAGAAAAAAACCTTAATTGTAGAACTAAATGGAACCAAAATTGACATTAAGATTATAATTATAATAATAATAACTTATTCAAATTGAGTTGAGCATCGGTTGAGCAATAAAAGGACAAATTAATTTCATTTAACGAGATGGCGGTGAAGTCGAACATTTGAACATCACATTTAAGATGTTTTACCATTTGTTATTCAACGATATGTAACTTGCAATTAGAAATCGTCTCGAATCATTAATTATTATTACATTTTAACGTTTTATTCGAAATTTTATCAAAAATCCTTTTTTATCTATAAATATTAATATTAAAAACTAACATTAATTATTAATTAATATAATAATAAATCCGAGTTTGGATAACGAAATAGTACAAAAGTATTGCGTGTTATTGTGGCATGTAAAATAATATTGGACTTAATCAAAAATTTAAAATGGCGTCCTTTAATTACCCAAGATTAGTTTTATTGGCTTCTAAATATATTATTAAAAGAGTATAGAGATACAACAGTTGTAGCAAACACGTCAAGAGCCACTCGAAGAAATAAATTACCAAGTCTGTCTGCTTAAAGATTTATACCCGATTGCTTCTATATAAACTGAAATTCTGATACAAATTTACTCCATTCATACCAAACTCGATAAATTAGGAGTCGTGACAATATACTTGAAAAATAATTGAAATAACAGAAAAAGATAAATAAGTAGATAAATAAGCGAACATACTGACATAAAATAGTATATTAAAGAACAAGTTTCAAAAAAGAGATTATTAACGCACAAATCCAAGTTTAAAAAACAAGCCGCGCTGCGGTGATTTTTATGAAGGATTTGAACCATAGAACAGATCATCTAAAAATTAAATGCAGCTTAAACTGACAAGAATGTCATTAATTAATCACCGTACTCGGTCGCAGGAAATTAGATCAATTGATAAATACTGTGCAACTATCTATAATACAAACCCTTTTAACTGTCTATTCAATATTTTGACCTAAAAACTCTATTTTTCCTTCCCCTCTATTTAAAACGTATAATACGTCATTAATTTGCAGATAATGGTAAGTTTTTTGGACTATTTCCAAAACGATCAGTTTTTGTTTGATTATAAGCCATGCGTTCAAAAGCTCAAAATGATTTAAATATCAAGATTGAATATCATTTAATAAAATTTTGGCCACTTTAGGCTAAAATTAATTTCGTGTGCCAAAAAATTATTAATAAACAAATATTTTCCGTTTAGATTATAATCAAAAGTCTGGAGAGAAAAAAAAAACACAAAATTAGTTAATTTCGAGTTGAAAATACGAAAACAGAAAATAATTTAAGAGTTATTTGAATAAATTATTGGGCAAAGAGACGTGGGCTGTCAAATTAAAATTTGTTTTAAAACAAAAAAATTTTCACTTTAAATTAAAGCAAAATTGAAAAATGTTAATAAACTTCGACTGTTGAGTCTGTTTGTATCGATTAATTATTTAGCTCTAGAAAATAGTGGTGAAAATTTCACTTGAAGTAATTTTCCTTCGAAGCATCACCATTTTAGATGTTTGCATCATCGTCCTTAAGTAAAGATTTATGTACGTTTAGAATTGAATTTTCAATTTATTGATTTGAAAAATAAAAATAAAGACAATTTCTTGGCAACTTACAGCATAAAAATAAAAAAACACTGATGTTGCTATCACAGGACTTTTTGTAAGTGTTAAAGCTAATTTTACACAGTTTAAACGTAATAAAAAATATAGTACAGGGTGTGTTAAAATTTTTTGAATATTTAAAAATAACTAAGAAAGTTAGACCCATTTCCGATTAAACCGGAAGTCACCATATAAAGTGTTTAGTATCATCGGAAAGCTAATTTTGCCGGATTTCAAAATATTGAAAAACATACAGAGTGTTCTATTTAAAATAAGAAAGTTGGCCCCATTTTCGGTTAAACTGGAAGTCAAGGTATGGAGCGTTTGGTATCATCTAACAGCTATTTTTACGAGCTTTCAAACTACTTAAACAAATACAGGGTGTTCCAAAAAACTTTTGATAATTCTCTAATTTCTGGTTTAACCGAAAACCAAAAATAGTGTCAAATGATAGACATTCATAGGAATAATATGGATATCAATTTTCAAAATTTATTGTTTTTCAAATAAAACGACCATTTTGAAATTTTGAATTTAAAAAGACATAACTCCTGACCTGGAAATTTTTAACTAATGAAACGTGCGAAAATCAATAGAGAAAGGCAATGTCTATAACATATCCAAAATTGAAAAAAACGGCACGAGCCGATTTGGAGAAAATCCATTTCAAAATTTTAACTAATTTTGGCCTTTTAAAAGTAGGCAATTTTGAAACAATTTCAAAAATTGATTAGGCTTAACGAAGTCTTATATTTCGGCAATAGAATGCCGTTTTAAAATTTTCATAATAATATCGGCTAAGTTCTAAGAGAAAAATAACAGCATAAAAATTAAAAAAACTCTGATGTGGCCAATACAGGACTTTTTGGTAAGTGTTAAAGCTAATTTTACGAAGTTTCGAAGTATTTAAAACCATACACGGTGTTAAAAACTTTTTAATATTTACAGATAAATAAGAAAGTTAATCCCATTTCCGATTAAACCGGAAGCCATAATGTAAAGTGCTTAGTATCATCGGATAGCCAGTTTTGCGAGCTTTCAAAATAGTAAAAAATATACAGGTTGTTCTATTTAAAACAAGAAATTTCGTCCCATTGCCGGTTAAACAAAAAGTCAAAGTGTGGAGTGTTTGGTATCATCTAAGCTTCTGACATTTCTTTAATTTCCGGTTTAACCGGAAACGTTTTGTTAACCAAAAATAGTGTCAAATGATAGACATTAGGAATAATATAGGTATCAATTTTCTAAATTTTATGTTTTACAAATGAAATGACCATTTTGAAATTTTGACTTCAAAAAGACATAACTCCAGTCTAGAACATTTTTAACCAATGAAACGTCCGGAATCGATAGAAAACTACAATGTCTATAACATATCCAAAATTGAAAAGAAACGGCCCGAGCCGATTTGGGGAAAATCCATTTCAAAATTTTAATTTTGAATAATTTTTGTGAAAAATTAATTTTTGTGGAAATCATGTTTTATTAATATTATGTATTATTATATTGATTTTCATCAAGTATTGGCCTCATCGATCAATCACTTCAAAATTTTAACTAATTTTGGCCTCTTAAAAGACGGCAATTTCGAAACAATTTTAAAAATTGATTAGGCTAAGACGAGAGCCTTATAGTTCGCCTATAGAATACCGTTTTGAAATTTTCATAATAATAATTATCGGCTAAGTTATAAGAGAAAAATAACGAAATGGGACAATCGTTAAATTTGCTGCCATTTTGAATTTATAAATTTGGAAAAGTATCCACTGAATTGGGGCAAGGTCTTATAGCCAAGTTTGAATAATTTCGGTCTACATTTCCAAAAAGATTAAAGATGAATTATCTCAACCCATTCGCAAGAACGGACGGCCTGTATAGTAGTCACGGGGATTAGTTAACAATAAAACGCTCCGAGAAGGACAAAGCGACGTAAAGGACATCCCCAATTATTCTCTCACATAACGTGTGGGAATATAACCGCTGATACTTGTTATAAACTCAAGTCACACGAAATTATTGAATTTATTAAAAAAATAGAGTTTATTAATTGTAAAGAGAATTTAGTTTTGAATCATTTGATTTGAAAAGAAAATTTATTGATATATCATTCGGTGATGTGATAATTGTAATCGCATGGCATACTTTGTGAAACGAGGATAAAATAATACGTCTTTATTATCAAAGTGCACGATAAACTGTTAATCCCATTTCCTAAATAATTATTTCGATTTTTATTTGAAGTGTCTACTATTCAATTAATTATTAAATTCATAGAATAAGGCGTAAAAAAGTCATTAAACAAAACGCACCCTCTAGTATACCTTATTCAAAAGAAGTTGTAGAAGCATAAATTATTTAAAATCCGTCTATAAAATTCAATACTAAAACCAACGTTTCAATAATTAAAACGTTAGCTTAAATATTAATTTAAATTTCGATAGAAAAAAATAATAGAAAATGGCTTCCATCGCTTCTCCAGTTTGTTGAAATTTTGCGATTATGTAATTCCTGACCTACTGATGATTGAAAGTTATTTTTGTCGCTATCCTCCAAAAGTACCACTTTTAGTTAGTTTAAAATGCAAAATGGCAGTTACAAATGGGAGAACGTTAAGTAGGCAACTTTGATAAATGTTGTGAGTTTTGGCATATTTGGCTTTTTAGGCCAATGAAGAAAAAATTTAAAAATTTAAAATAGGCAACTCAATTTACGTTAAGCTCAAGTTTTGCACACAAATAATTGTACAGGGTGGACCGAATTGGATGTTTTCGTAGAGTGTTAGAGAAAAACCGATAGCACGTTCTCAATGTTTTTTTCTTGTGAAACTAACAGTGGTAAATTCAAAACATAGCTATGTACTTTTGTTTTGTAGTTATAACATAACTCAAAATTAAAATTTTCACCATTTTAATTTTAGTCGATATTTCCCTTATTTCTCATTTTTTTTTTTAAAACTGTAAATATATTTTTGGGACACTTTTTAACGTAGATTCCAGTGGCGTAGACAAAAATTATTTTAATTTGTGCATTTTCGAGTTATTACACAAACTTTATTTTTTGAAATGCAAATCATAGACGTCTATGACTTCATTAAATAGGGTACTTTTTTAAATAATGTAAGGGTTGCTGTAAGTAATTTTAAATTTGATTAATATGCATTAAAAGCCGCTTATTATGATAAGAATTATGTCAAGGGATGCCATGTAAAAATATTTTGATTACAAAAATAAAGGTTTGGCATGGAATTTTTAGGATAATTAAACAAATGATTTGAACCTATAAAACAAATGAATTTTTCTAAATTACCGAATTCTCCTAAGAAACCATTCAACTAGATACTCAGACATCGGATATACCATTTTCTATTTCTCTCACTCGAACACTTTGCGTATGTTAGAAAACGCGGCCCCCATTTGGAAGCACCTTTTGAAAGTTTAAAGCCCCAAGCCCCCTTCAGATGTTGGATCCCCATTAAGAAGCCCCTTGTTGGATGCAGGGCCCCAAAATCCCCCTCCTTCAGTCGGATGCAAGGATCGAAGCCTCCTTTGAAAGTTTAAGTCGTTGCCCCCAATTTTACTTAGCAGTAAGACCCCCAATGTTTAAATCTTCCCACCTGTGATGTCATTTCCGTTACAGATTGTCACAACTCACTTACGGCCATTTTAACATCGCACTATCCCAATTCTCATATCCCACATACCACGCTACAAATTACCATAAATAACTGTGAGGGCCATTTTGAATTTTTAAATTGCTACTCCTACTTTCCACCTCTTTTTTAAATTCGTACGTCTATTTTTAATTTACACAACCACTTGTCTCCATATTTGAATTTCCCGCCATTTTTATATTTATAAGGATAATTTTAGTACTAATAGTGGAGCGAAAATGAGATCGTAAGTCGCTCCGTTCTCGAAATAAACTTTTTCGAGGTAGAACCAGATCGGACCTTATGGGTTTCGTAGAGTAGACTATTGGGCACATGAAATGGGCATTTACGACATTTTTTCGTTGTCGTGAACTTTTTTATTTCAAAAAAACATAAAAAAATGGCCATTTTTCAAATTTACGTTTTTCATTATTTACATCGTTCTAACTTCTAGTCTAATTGAGCTATAGACCTAATTTTTTTTTTAAATTGAAGTACAAGCATGCGCGCTTTCAATAGTGTTATTGTTATTGCCGAATATTGTTTATAATAATTTTTAAATAATACCTAACTTGTGAATTCTCTAAACGTGTAGTCACATTTTCACTAATCGACAAACTTTTTTATTTACAAAAATTTGTATACACATATATCGAGGCAATTGAAGCCAACATAAAGGGAAAGTTTTTGAAAAAAAAATTTTTGATCTAGAACTTTTGGTTTGTAAATTATGAACATTTATGTAATGTATTAATTTGGCGCGTACAAACAAGCAGAACTTATAACGCCGCGCCGTATACGCATGGACCTATCCTACCCATGTAGGTAACGCAAGCCAGACAAGCGCGAATGTTATTTTTGACTTTTTTGGTGCTAGTTATCGTTATAAGTTTCTTTAGATTTAGTAATTTTGAATTAACGTAATCATAATGGAATGTATTTATATTATACAGTGAATACCATTAACAACGCAACATAGCCAACATAACGTCGATTGTAAGATATTGTTACAGTTCGTTTATATGACAACCTCTGACAGCAATGCTAAATCGCGTTCCATTTAATTTGCAACACCAACATGCAGTTCATTAATTTCAGATAATAATTATTATAAAGATTGAAATTAGACGATCGCAAAAGTTGGTTTCAAAGTTTTCTCGTAGGTTCTTTGAGAAACTTCACGATTTACACCTCTTCTTAGACCAAAAAGTTTTTTTATAAGATTGAAAGAAATGAAAAACGTGAAAAATACAAGTCTTAGGTATCGTTATTGAAACCACCACAACTTATACAAGGAGATGAAGAAACGCTTATGGACTTCTGCTTTCCGACTTGTGGTCTGCTTTCTACGGTCAAAAGGATCAACAATAGCCCACAGGATTTTTAAATAAAATATTATTTATCGATGAAGCGAGATCTCGCCGGCAATTTATTTTACCCCCTCGTCCTATCCAACGACGTAGAAAAATTTGGTTTAAGTAATTTCGTACTGCCATTGTGTAGTGAGGTGGAGGCCCGTAGTGCTGAAACTAGATTTCATCCATATTCAAATGCAATTCTCACGAGAAATAATTCTATTATTCAGAAGAATATTTTCTTTCGTTTAAATTGCTTTTAATAAAGAATGGTCCTATTATATCATTTTCTATTAACCTGCCCAAACATTCACTTTTTAGGGTCTGTGGCTTCTTGACGTAAGATGCAGGTGCAGTTGCTCCAGTATCTAAAATTTTGGTGATTTTACCTCTTCACGTAAATTGAAAGTTATTGCTTCATCCGTAAATAATATGTTTAAAAATCGAACGTCGGAAAGCAAAAGTCCGTACGCGTTTCCTCCTCTCTTTGTGTAAGTTTCTGGTGGTTTTGAAAACGATAAGCCTCGTATTTTTAATGTTTTTCATTTCTTTCAATCCTCCTAAAAAAATTGGCCTAATGATGCGTATAAAGCTTTTTTAAATTAAACCTATGAGAAAGCCTTACAGCCTTACACCAACTTTTAAGATCGTGTAATTTCGATTTTTATAATTATTGTTATCTAAAATTAATGAACTGCATGTTGGTGTTGCAAATAAAATGGAACGCGATTTAGCATTGCTGTCAGAGGTTGTCATATAAACGAACTGTAACAATATCTTACAATCGACGTTATGTTGGCTATGTTGCGTTGTTAATGGTATTCACTGTATGTAGAAAAACAGTGCGTGATAATGATAAATCAGTAGTACAAAAACTGTACAAACTTTAAATGATATGTTTAGTAATCAAGAGGAAGCAGACACTCGCATAATTTTACATGTAATATATGAAAGCAAATTTAATAAAAAAATATTAGTAAAAAGCGGCGACACAGACGTCTTAATATTACTAATCCACTTTTATGCCTCTTCTCCTGCTTTAAATGAAGTTACTTTATATATGCAACTCGGACATAGTACAAAAAAGCGTTTCTTATGTATAGATAAAATTGTTCAAACATTAGGAACAGCCATGTCTTCCTCCATGTTATCAATACATTGTTTAACAGGGTGTGATAGTACTATTGGTTTCTACAAAATAGGAAAAAAGACTGCGTTTGATGTTCTACGGAAGAACGTTGATAGCCTTAAAGATATGTCTAACCTGGCACTACTACCTGAGCATGAAGCATTGAAGATAGCTACACGGTATGTTTTGTTGCTGTACAAAAACAAGAGCAACATAATGTTCAAACTTTTAACGATTTAAGACTAAGTACGGCAACTAAATCTAATAAGCCATCTTCGGAGCTTCCTCCAACGGATGATGCTTTTCATCAACATTTCTTAAGGTTTGTGATTTAAGTTCTGTAAATGTAGGTATACTTTAACGAATATCTACTAAAATTTCAGATGTATGCATCAGTTAAGAACATGGTACTCCATCAATATTGCACAAATGCAGCTTGAGGATGTTGGATGTTGTGGGTGGAGTTTAGTAAATGACTGCTGGAATCCAGTTTTTTCCGTTCAAGAACCGATTCCAGAAAGTGTTAGAAAAAGTTTAAGGCTTTATTGTTCGGATAAGACCTGCAATAGCAGGAAATGTAACTGTATGAAAGAAGGTGTGAAATGTTGTGATGAGTGTAAATGTGTGAAGTGTGATAATTGTGTAGAATGTAAGGATGTGTGTGAGAATGAAGAAGACATTTTTTTTTAAATTATTTTTCTAATCATAATTTATAAAGTAATTTTACAGGAAATACAGTGTTTATGTATAAAAATATTTTGGGACACATCGATTTTTCAATTGTGCACTTTTATAGGTACTAAAATAAGTTATACCAGAGTGGTCTATGTTTTCAAATATTTTTGTATGTCCAAGTATTTTATGCACGCTGTGCATAAAATCATCTTAGTTAAGATGGCCTTTAATGGTTTAATTTAAAAATTTACTTTTTACGTTTATTGTTTTTGTAATTTTTAATCATGTAACGTGAAGTGGAACGCCCGTACGTGGATTATGTTTGATCAAATGGCTCGCGCCAAATTAGTACGTTACATAAATGTTCATAGTTTACAAACTATAGGTCCTAGATCAAAATTTTTTTTTTCAAAAACTTTCTCTTTATGTTGACTTCAATTGCCTCGATATATGTGTATACAAATTTTTGTAAATAAAAAAGTTTGTCGATTAGTGAAAATGTGACTACACGTTTAGAGAATTCACAAGTTAGGTATTATTTAAAAATTATTATAAACAATATTCGGCAATAACAATAACACTATTGAAAGCGCGCATGCTTGTACTTCAATTTAAAAAAAAAATTAGGTCTATAGCTCAATTAGACTAGAAGTTAGAACGATGTAAATAATGAAAAACGTAAATTTGAAAAATGGACATTTTTTTATGTTTTTTTGAAATAAAAAAGTTCACGACAACGAAAAAATGTCGTAAATGCCCATTTCATGTGCCCAATAGTCTACTCTACGAAACCCATAAGGTCCGATCTGGTTCTACATCTAAAAACTAAAACGGCACATTTTGAGCTTAATTTCGCTCCACTATAAGTAAATTCTTAATATTTTGAATGTCTAGCAAAAAGTTCATCATCTTTAGAGAAGATGTAATTAAAAAGTCAGTAAAGTCACTTTTTATTTTGTCTTAGGCTGTTTGTAACGAACCGCTTCGAACGTGATTGATTAGCTAATGCAACCCTAATCAGCGTTAAACTAAGAGCACGTTAAAATAGGTAAACCTTAGATATAAGACTACATTTATCATATAGTATACAAAGTTGCGGCCTTCAAGGGCTCAAAATGTTCACAACTTAAAGGATATCAGACGACTCAAGCAACTTTGAGAGGTTTTGCTTTTAATTAATATTAAATTTTAAATGAAAGCAACGATTAAAACGCTATACTTCCAAATGATTAATTTTGTCATATAATTCAAATTTAAGTTATTACATGGCATCAAGTTATTAAATGAAAACTTTAACAATAATTGAAGGCACTGAAATGAGCGAAATGAAAGTTGGAAACAATCCAACTACGACGTTTAATATATTATTACCAGTGGCGTAACAAGCACTCCAGGGGCCCGTGTGCAAAGTTAATGGCAGTGGCGCTTAGGAATATTTTTAGGCTTCATGGTGCCTCGGATAAAAGTTCATCAGTGCATCTCAAAGTACGCGTGTGGAGGAAGCCTCAGGGATTTAACCCAAAGCGCCGCAGCCAAATATTTTTGATATCTGAAGATATCAACACGTTTTAGGGGTCGTTTATGCTGGCCGTTAACTTAAGCTTTACATACTATGCTTTAACCTTGAGTTGACTATAGGGAAACCGATGCTACGGTTCAAGGTTAAAGCTTAAGTTAACGGCCAGCATAAACGACCTTTTAGCGTTGTAAATTTCTGGCGTCCCTTAGATTTTGGCGCCTTGAGCTTTAGTCAGTTTAACCCATAGGATAAAACGGCAGCCAAAATTAATTTAAAAAAACTAAATTTGGGAGAATATGGCAACGGTGGGGGGGCCCTCTTAGACGGAGGCTCGTGCGCCTTGCACCCACCGCACCCCGGTAGTTACGCCTCTGATTATTACGTGCAATATTAAAATACGGCTTTAAAACCTCAATTTATTAATTTTCGACAAACTTCTTAATTAGTTTTGAGGTACTAAAAGTGCTTTTAAGAGGTTTTTAAACAGAAGGTAAACAGAAATGCATGAAATGGATGAAATTATGAGAAGCTATAAATAATCGTTCCATTACCAAAAGATAAAGATGGTGGTGTAGGGGGTTCCCCTAGTAGATTTTCTATCAGCCTAAAATACCCTATAGCTAGCTCTAAAATAGTATAAGACCTCTTATGTCAACCTCCTGTTTTTGAGATACTGCTAATGACAAAATGAAAACTCAGCAAATTTCATTTGTTTTCATTTTTTCAAGTTATTAGCCAAAATTTCAAATGCTTGCCATTTCAATTTTGATCGATATCGCCCTTATTTCTCAAGATATTTTAAAACTATCAAGACCAGAAAATAAAGATTTATCGTGAAATTGTATAAAAAAATTAATAAAATATTTCAGACCATAAAAATCGTCTTATATTTGCGTGTTCAGACAAGAACGATCTGGCGTTCATTAAGTCATTGGTCTGTGAAAGCCTTTCTAGCTAGACCTAGATCGCTTGATCACGGCCGTGGCCGCTACTGCGCTTAGTCGCGTGATCGCATTGGTCTGTGAGAGCCTTAAGGCTTCCACATACTAATGCGACCTAGATCGTGATCAAGATAGCGGCCGCGGCCGCGATAATGTAATACTACAGTCTTATGTTTGCGTGTTCAGACAAGAACGATCTGACGTTCATTAAGGCTCTCATTGCCGCGATCCAGCGATTTAGCTCTAGCTATAACACCGCGATAACGAACGCCAGATTTTTCTTGTCTGAACACGCAAATATAAGGCTGTAGAATTATCTTATCGCGGTCCCGACCGCTATCGCGATCACGACCTAGACCCCATTGGTCTGTGAAAGCTTTTATAGCTAGACCTAGATTGCTCGAATGCGGCCGTGGCCGCTACCGCGGTTGGCCACGTGATCGCATTGGTCTGTAAGAACCTTAAAGCTTTCACCCTATTTTAGGCTTGCCCTATTTTAAGAAAGTCATAGCTGCCTATGAATTATATTTAAAAAAGTGCAATTAACAACTCAAAAATATACCCAATTTAAAATATATTTTGACTACGCCACTTGAATCTACGTTAAAAATGTCTCGAGAATGTCTTTACAGTTTAAAAGAATTTTGAGCAATAAAAAAGATTTTGATCAAAATTAAAGTGTCGAAAATTTGAATTTTTAACTATAACTTGAAAACAAAAGAAAAAGCTGTGAGTTTTGATTTTGCTATTATCGATTTCTCAAAAAATAGATCGAGAAAGCCCAATTGGTTTTACTCTAATTCTTACATACTTACTTATCGACTTTCCTTACAAAAACATGAAATTTGGGCCACCCTGTACAATGTAGTGACCATGGACATACACGAATTTAACATGTAAAAATCATATTTTATTGATTTCCTGCTTGCCTAATTATTTTAGGAAAAAAAGCTTCAAATAAAAGTTATAGAGCATAAAATTCTGCTTCTGAAACTCAAAAAATTTATAATGTTTGGTTAGCCCTTTGGGCTCATTCAGAGAACGTCAACGGCTGAGATGTTGAGTAAATTATACTGTTTTGTGATGCGATTGGTCAGCTTCTCAGTCGCTATAGCCTTCCCTGAATGAGCCATTGACAGCATTTATTTCCCAATTTCAAAATTATAAAATTTACGAAAATAGAAACCCATAGTTATTTTCAGGCAATTTTTGACAGTTTCATATTTAAGGGTGCCATATTTAACAAATGGGCGGGGAAGGTGATATTTAGACATTCCGCTCTTAAGCTTCAGCGCCTTTAATACTCGGTTGATATCACTAATATTTACAATTCCTGATAGGGTAAAGTTCAAAGAAGGCACTAAGTATTTGTATATAAAAAATAAAAGCCTAATTAGTGAGAAAAATGCAGTTGAACTTGGTGAAATTTAAAAAAAGACAGGATGTTGTTTCTACCCAACATCCGTTGTTTTTTTTGAATTTCACCACGTTCAACTGAATTTTTCTCACTAATTAGGCTCTTATTTTTTATATACAAATACTTTAGTGCCTTCTTTGAACTTTACCCTATCAGGAATTGTAAATATTAGTGATATCAACCGAGTATTAAAGGCGCTGAAGCTTAAGAGCGGAATGTCTAAATATCAACTTCCCCGCCCATTTGTTAAATATCGCCCTCTTAATTTCTGTCGACTTCGGTGGAGAAGTTTTTGCCCTACAATTTTTATTCGAAGGTTTTGTTTCTAAACTAATTAGAGAAGGAGGAAATTACGAAAGTGTGATTTTACATGTTAAATTGTTTTGAAACGTTAGAAAAAAATAATGTATAGGATGAAGAAAAATAAATAAAAGTCGTATGAGAAAAAGAAGATTTTAAATCAGACCTTTTCAATTTAATATCCTTTTATTTGAAACGACAAACAAAAACAATGCCTAAAATCCGATGTTATATAGAGAGCAATCAAAACAATAAAAGTTTCGAGAAGATTGAGGATTATTATATTGTGACTATACAACTAAATAACAAAACTTTTGATGAAATAACAAAATTCTCGTTTCAACTTTTTCCCCGGCCTTCTCGAAGCCATTATTTGTATTGTACAGTGTATTTAGTTTAAAGTAAAGGATAACATTTTTGTTACCAACCCTTGGGCTATTTTATTTTCCATTGTTTCAATTTAAACTGCAATAAAATAGTATAGAAGATAATGGTTAAGCGACAAATCCAATTTAAAGCGCTTTTTTGTGTAATCCTTATAAAATCTTTAGACTTAAAATTGAAAAATTCAAAAAGTTTATTTTTAAAAACACTAAATAGGTCAAGCGACATACTTTTTTCAAACAACAAGAATTTATTTTGCTTAATGCATTCAAACTTCAAACTGCAACATCTAAACATAAAATGAAAACGACTCTCGGCGCTGATGTGAAAATTTGTTAAGGTAAAAGTTTTATAATTCATAAAGTTTTAAACTTGCGGTTCAAATCTTGTAATTTATTTTAAATTATGTCGTCGAGAGTTTGAACAGAAAAGAAGTTTTTTTAAAAATTAAAAGAAAATAATTATTAACATCCAACCTGAAATCCAGAGCACGTAGCAGCTGTATGAGGATGGGATGCTGATGTTGAACCATAGTTGAGCTGATAAGCTGTATCAAGAATTTTCTTGTGGGCTGACGCATGGGCCCTATAAGCTGATACGCTGAGCTTCATTGGCGTGAAAATTTGCTAGTTATTGACCAGCAATGGATGTCTCCCCTGGGCCGAGTCAACGGACCAGGGATTTCTGCAATAGTCATAAATATGCATTAAGAATCATCAATCACTTCATAATGTAAAATTTAAACGCCCTCCTCTTTTTTTTATTTTTATTTATTTAAGTCAACAAAACTTCCACGTTTTGTTTTTCAACAATTAATTTGCCCGTGTTTTTAACTTTTTCCAATCCAAGAAAAAGTTGTTGTAATCGAGAGATAAATAATAATAATAATAAAAATTTCATTTTTATTCTTTAAAATGGCGACCCTTAGAACGATTTTCCCATTTTGTGGTGTTTCCCTTATAACTTGGCCATTCAATATTATTATAAAAATTTTAAAATGGCATTGTACAGCCAAAATATAGGGCTTTCGTTCTAAAGAAGTCGATTTTCAAAATTGTTTCAAAATTGCCTACCTTTAAGGAGCCAAAGTAGGGCAAAATTTAGAAATGAATTTTCTCAAAAACTGGTCCGGCCGATTTATACAGATTTGGATATGTTATAGACAACATGATTCTGTATCTAACTGTAAATTTTTAAAGACTTGTATGATGCGGATTCGGAGTTATGATTTTTTGAATGTCAAAACTTCAATAATCTCTAATTTCTTTTGTAATAAAAATGAAAACTTGAAATTGGATATTTATATGAATCCCATGAATATCTATTATTTAACACTATTTGCGGTTAACAAAACGCTTCCGGTTAAACCGGAAATTAGAACAATATCAATTTTTTTTGGAACACCCTGTATATTTTTAAATAATTTGAAAGATCGTAAGGTTAGCTATTACACGATACCAAACATTTTATATTTTGACTTCCGGTTTAACCGGAAATGGAATTAAAAGGCTTAATTTAAATGGAACACCCTGTATATTTTTCAATATTTTAAAAGCTTGTAAAATTAGCTTTCGTAAGATATAAAATAATGTATATTTTGAACTTCAATTTATGCCAAATTTTACAAAAAAATGAAATTTTTGAAAAAGTTTATACCTAAAAATTTTAATTACATTCATACAAGTCCCAGGTTCAATTCCGGACGTAAGCAGTTTAAAAAAAACTTTTTTTTAAATTTAAAAAAAAAATTTTTTTTAATATTATGTAATTTACATTAACATAAAAGTAAATTTAATAATAAAAACAAAGGATGTGGCCATACAAAGTACTTTTTCCTGTCCGTAAAATATAATTTTATATTTTTTTTTTATTAAAATTTAATTTGATATCTTCTAAATGAAAGTTTTAAACTATAAACTTTTAAAGAAGTACACAAAAAAATACAACAGGAAAAAGTTCCTCGTATGGCCACATCCGTTGTTTTTTTCTAACTTTTAATCTAATTACATAATTATTTTAAAGAAGAAACATCAAAACTTAAGAAAAAGTTTTAAATTGGCAAATTAAACAGAATTGCATATTTTTTAACATAAATTTGTTAATTACATAGGTATACAGGGTGGTTGGTTTTTCATTGTCCAGATAATATATTCTAAAAACACATGGTCTACAAAATAGTGCAAACAATTTTCTTCCATAGCCTACTTATTTTCTGGAAAAATATGTAACTTTGTTTTTTTAAATAGAACACCCTGTATATTACTCCTGAATCATATTCTAAATCAATTTTTCTTTACAACGGTATGCCACAAGTGCTATTTTGTTTTCTAATTATGCCCAATATTTCAAAAAATAACAATACGAGTGTTGCAGAAAACATACTCAAAGAAGGCCTAAAAATGTTGAGTTCCATGGTAGACAATTTGAACAATCATTATACTTTATATGTAATACATTCAGTGGTGTGTTGTAAGCAACCGGTTATTTATAACGTCAGTGTTGAGTCGTTGAACGAAGCTGGATATATGTCTGTTGCATTCTGTTGAATAAAGAAAAAAGACTCAACGTTAACGTTATATTATAACCGGTTGCTTACAAAACACCACTGATTATGTATTAAATTTTGTTCCGAAATTTGTTATAGTTTGTTATAAAAGTAAGTAAATTAATGCCAATCAAGAGTCACTGATGCAACACATATTTCAGGAGATATTAGCTGGACAATGAAACGCCAACCACCCTGTATACACATATGGTGATTTTTTTTAATTGGTACAAACATTGGGATCTCGGAAACAAACATCAGTAAAAGTTTTGAATTTCAAAATTCAAAATGGTTGTAGTTGTATAACGCAACAAAACTGAAAATTGGCAATTTAGATTTTCTTTCAGGAGGTCAAAAGAGCTACCAGACGATACTAATCTCGACATTTTATCACATCGACGCTAAGCGTCGCGAAGTGCAACATTTCATATTCTTATAAAGACCTATTGTTCATTTTGCAGAGAATTACTCAGTTGGCTTGTCTAAATTCAGAGACCAAACCAGAACTTTCCATCTTATACTTTTCTTAATTTACACAACTTTTCTTGGTTATGTTATGTTGCGTTATGTTAATATGTTACTTTATGTTATTTTTTAAGGTGAGAAATAACGACTAAAGCTTAGTCTTTAAGTTTTATGCCGCTTCCCCTTAAATTTAACTCGTAGTTATGATTGTTGTTGCTTAGACGCCAGTTAAAAAGTCTACTGGAGAACAAATTTACGTTGTAGTTAGTAGGAAAGTGGTGCAAACGGATGTAACGGTTTTTAATTTATTGTGTGCATGAGTTTAGTGTGAATGGAATTTGAACGTTGGCGCGCGAAGGGGAGTAAGTGATATTTTGATTGAGTTGGTACGGCGAGAGTAGAAGGGAGTTGGGGGTATCGTATCGTTACCAGTGTCCGTTGGTTCATTTTTAAATCCAACGTCAACCTGACCGTATCGTATCCTCTTATGAAACCAAGTAGTGTTTTCGATTGATATTTAATTCAATCACCCTTAAAGGGGATTATTTTGTTACTTGGTATTAAAGCATAATTATTTTCAATAGTATTTTGATATTTATAGTGATGGATTGTTTTTTTTTGCTTTGATTTCTGCTGTCGGTCAGGTGACGACGCAATTAAAAATAGTACACTATAGTTGAGTTTCACAAATGTAGACAGTTATGTCATTTATAGAATAAAGACGAGATTAGATCGAGATTTTTCGGTACAGCATTATGAACAATCGTTCGTACTCGGATCCACTTCTACTACTAAGCTTCTGTCAGCTTCTGTCAAATTATAGTAAAGTACGTTATTCTATTAAAGCGGCACGTGTTTTCTGCATCTATCTCAATAGAAACCGCGCTATAGCTAGCTAAATTTTGTGAACACATATTAGGATGAGTCACTATCAGGAATTGTGAGATTGAAGTATAGGTGAGTTTGTTTGCCCGTTTATTTTTCTGTTGCGAATATTAGAGTGTAACACATTTCGTTTGTTACAGGCTGCTTGTTTGTGGTAGTTATTGTTAATGTGTGAGTTGCTTGTCTACGTTATTTTGGCCTTGATTACTCGCTGTTTGGTTTGATTGTTGCGTGATCAGCTGTTTTGGAGCTACTTGTCGTATGTGGATTGTTTTACTGCGCACCACGTGTCCAGCGTTACCCACGTGCTGAAGATAAGCGCTTCGCGTCCATTTTGAGTCGCTATCAGTAATCATTCGTGCCAATTCTTCAAGTCTCAGTGGCATCGTTACGTCTTTTATTGTGCGTCCAACTGGATTGTCTGCGATTTGGAGACTGGTCGATTGTGCTTTGGGTTATCGACAGTGGAGAGGTAGTCTGGTAATCTGTTAATTTTGTCAACCTTCGTTACATGCTCACAGTACCCGACGATTAAGTGGTGACAATTTAAGTTCATTTGGAAATTATCAACTTAGTTTACGATCAACACAACTACCAATAGAGTTGAATCCATGTAAGCTCTATGTTCACCAAGTTCGAGTAAGTTTGTAGTCACGAACATTTACCCTTTTTGGTTCGACTACGACATTTTATTATAACATTTTCATTAATCGAGGTTGTGCTGTCAGAGGTGCAATACTCACGTATCGTATAGAGTGACGATACCGTTAAATTTTGTATTTGTGTATTTATGTGTATAGGTTTGAGGCTTTGTGGAGACGTAGTCGGTGTTAAGTTTGTTTAGCGTTCTTTTTGTAAACATAATATTGGTTTACCTATTTTGCTAACCGTGAGGCTACGTCTACACAAAGCTTCGATTAATTTTGGGGTACGTACGACCATATTAGTTATTAAGTAAGTTATTTTTTGAGTGTTATTCGCTCCTAGTGGTTACGACATTGGCGTGTAATTTACATTTTGAATTTGTTTGTGTATTGTCCATTTACAATTTATATTTATTGTGCATTTTTCGACGAATGTTATTTGCCGACTCTGGCCTCATTGTTTTATATAGATTGAAAGTTGTTGTGATCCAAATTATTTTGGCATTTAATATTTTGAGGTTTATTAAACCATTGTTATTGATTACTTTTGGGTTTTTGATCGACGAAACGTTATATATCTTGTGTGAGACATTAGTCTGTTATTATCGTAGTAAGTTTATTTGTCGTTTGCTCAATTTGATAGTTGTGTTGAGTTTTAAAAGTCAAGTCAAGTTGCCCGATAGAAATTTTAAACTATCTGGCGCCCTTAATAGTCGTGTGCTTGCATTACACATCAGTGAACCATTTATTTTGGTATTTTGGAACCCACGACCGTCTCCTCTGCAAGCGAAACCGCGGCCATCGGGTCAATTTTTTTGTCCATTTAGATAAACTTACTTTCACATGTGGTAAAGCGTTACCTGGCCCGTAACACGGACCTTAGAAAGGCAAGTTCATTAGAAAATAAAATTAAATTATATTAATTTTATAAATACAAATTTTATTTAACTTTATTTTCTAAACTTGTCTAAAACTTGAAAAATTAAGCTTTAGTCGTTATTTTTCATCGTAAAAAATAACATAAAGTAACATATAACACAACATAATATAACATAGAACAACCTAGAAAAGTTGTGTAAATATGGAAAAATACAAGATAGAAAGTTCTCGTTTGTTATCCGAATTTACACAAGCCAACTGGGTAATTTTCTGCAAAAAGACAATAGGTGGCCATAAGAAAATAAAAAGTAAAGATAAAAAGATAAAATATCGAGTTTAGTATCGTTTGATAGCTCATTTGACCTCCTGAAAATTCTTCCCGAAAATTTTTTTTAAAGTAAACTATTGTCATACTACAGTCGAAAAACTAAATTGCAAATTTTAAGTTTTTTTGCGTTATCTCGTTAATCATTCTGAATTTTGAAATTTTCTAAACTTTAAAACCCATACCGTTTCCGATCAGATCCCGATGTTGGTGCCAGTTAAAAAATCAGCCTGTATACAGGGTGGCTCAGGGTTTTAAGGCGTGTTTGATGGTTTCCTTCTAGAGTCCCCTCTCGGGCGCCAATCGTAAAACTTCAATAAAATGCTGGGGTTAATGGGTTAACACAGCTTTGTTTGTTTATGAAAGAAGTATTTATTAAATTAAAAATCTGACTGTAGAATAGTTGATTTAATTCAAAAAAATCTGATTGACATGATTTTTTTGATAAAATCACGATTTTTATAAATCCCGTTTATTACTGGAACTATTTTCTTGATTTTTGTGGAAACTGGTGCACCAATTACAAAACCAAAATGTGCATTGGATGTAATTATTAATTCTAAAAAAATTGTATTTTAGTGTAGTCAACGAACCAAAATTTATCCTGATTTTCGGACTTTTTTTGTAACAGCGAGTTTTTTTCCTTAATCGGTCGAAACCATTCCTGTGAGTTTGTGTATAAAATGTCTCAACTCAATTTTGACCGGAAGGCCCTTATTCTTCGACTTTAGTGTAAAAGTTTGACTTTTTCAAGTTTCCGTTTCACTATTATTTGAATAACTTCGCTTGTATTGGTATGATCGGGACCAAAAAATTTTCCTTTTGTTCGTAATGAATCTCTCTTTGAAACAGCCTGGGTTAAAATTATTTATATTAATTTCCTAACCCAAAAAAAAATTTTAAACTGTTGTCATTGGTCGGTTGTAGTTTTTTCTAGAGAACTTGAGTTTTAATTAATGTTATGGTATGAAACTTTAGGAAGTTGTAGCTGATATAGTAACAAATCCATATTACAAGTTGGGTTCAAAAATATTGAGAACAAAAACTAAAATTTGCATTTTGGTTCAAATTTTCTTTTTCATATTTGTTGTGAGCAATTGGTGGTATCCCAATAATTCTTCTCTTGAAATGTAGAAAATTTAATGCTCTTTCAGATGAAAACAAAAACAATCACACCAGATCATTTTTTCTTCCGATTTCTTTGAAGATAAAAAGAAAATCTTTTAACTGTTTGTCTACAAAACCAATTTTAGTGGTCGAAATTTGATTCTTCTTTTACGTATTTTTGAAAATTAATCATGAAGAACTCCTATAAACTATTTTTGAACATTAAAACTGGTTTTAAAGTCAACCATTTCGACCACTAAAATTGGTTTTGTGGGTAAATAGTTGAAAAATTTTATTTTTCTTTTCAACGAAATTGGAAGAAAACTTGGTCGAATGTGATTGTCTTTGGTTTCATCTGAACGAGCATTAAATTTCCAACATTTCAAGAGAAGAATTATTACGATACCACCAATTGCTCACAACAAATATGAATTAGAAAATATGAACCAAAATGCAAATTTTAGTCTTTGTTCTCAATATTTTTGGACCCAATTTGCAATATGGATTTGTTACTATATCAGCTACAACTTCCTTAAGTTTCATACCATAATATTAATTATTACTCGAGTTCTCTATAAAAAACTACGACTCACTAATTTAATTTTTTTTGGGTTAGGAAATTAATATAGATTATTTTAACTCAGGCAGTTTTAAAGAGAGATTCATTACGAACAAAAGGAAAATTTTTTGGTCCCGATCATACCAATACAAGCGAAGTTATTCAAAAAATAGTGAAACGGAAACTTGAAAAAGTGCAAATTTTACACTAAAATCGAAGAATAAGGGCCTTCCGGTCAAAATTGGGTTGAGACATTTTATACACAAACTCACAGGAATAGTTTCGACCGATTAAGAAAAAAAACTCGCTGTTACAAAAAAAGTCCGAAAATCAGGATAAATTTTGGTTCGTTGACTACACTATTTTCAGTTTTTTTCGAAAATAGTTAGACCCACTTGTATATCTGTATGCGGTTTATGTTCTAATTACACAAATTTTGTTGTGTGTTACACGAAATAACTTGTTACCGACAATTAATAGATAATTAACGATAACTAATTGGTTTTAAATTACAATTTACTTAATAATTACTTTTCGCTTATTAAACTGTTTTAAACTTTTTACTTTAATCATTTTGTTTAATTTCCTATGAAATTAGTTATACGTATGTACTGTACTGTACACTGTCACTTAATTTTCTATCTGACACATAATTAATTGCAATTGATAAAATTCGAAACAAAATATAAATTTTATGGTGCCCTCTAGTTGAGTTCCAAACAATTAAATTCAATTTTTACAGCAAACAAAACAATCGCTTGTGAAATAGCAAGAGTGTTATGTTAAAACCCTTTTCACGAATAAGTGGTACGTTAGTAGATCAAGTGTGTGAACGAAAGTGCTCTCGTTCTCCATTAATTTATTAAAATGTGATTCAAGTATAATTAATAATAATAAGCCATTATTATTATTGTAATCTTAATTTAAACTACGGTATTCGTGCTTTGAAAATCTTAAATCCACCTTGACAGGTAACCTTTTGTACTTAACTAATAAAGGCACCGTCTATTTAACAATTGAAATGGGATTGTTGGATCATTGCCGTGTCGTCGTAATATCCACTTCCTCAAACAACAACGTAATACACTTAAAGCATAAATAAACCAAAATAAACTCAATTTAATTAAAATGACGACTAATTTATATTATTGCTTTAAGATTCTTCAAAATGTTTGGCTTTGATGGCTTTAAATGAAAAGAAAACTTTTGACGCAATTGAATTTTTCACAAAAAGAAAATTCGAACGTGCAATTGCAACCTTCCCGATCTAATCGTATGTAAATACAAACTAAATCGATTGCCTTCAACATCCAGTGCATCGTGTGGTTGAGCATGGTGCTTTGTATTCGAAAAAAGCCGTATTTAGCATAACCAAACTTAAGTAATCCTAATGTAGTCTAATTTCAACCCAATGTTCAACACCTTATAGTAGAAAGTAAGTCAACAAAACTCAAATAACTTCTAGACGACGCACCTTACAAAAAATTTAAAAAGGACCTTTTTTGTGCAGAAGTATCTAATACATTAAACAAAGTCACTTTTTATATTAAAAAACTAGTGACTTAGAAAATATTCTCAAAAAATTTAGCTCTCCCGTATCGTTCCTAATTATCTACGGCACCAACCAAACTATTTTGATGAAAAAGGCACGTTTTGTAGCACTTCCAATTTTTAATAAGTGTGCAAAAATTGAAACCGAAAGTTCATTTAATTTTTGAGTTATTAGGATAAAACCGTTTCAAAATTAAAACTCAGTAACGAAACATATTTGACTACGTGGTTATTGGAACTGGTTTTTGACTTATGAAACTTGACGACTAATCCTCATGTAGTCTAATTTCAATCTAATGTTCAACACTTTATAGCAAAAAGTAAATCCAAAAAACTCAAATAACTTCTAGGCGACACACTACAAAAAATTTAAAAAGAACCTTTTTTATGCAGAAATATCTAATCCATTTAAATAATCCACTTTTTATATTAAAAAACCAGAGACGTCCAAAAAATTCTCAAAAAATTTAGCTCTCTCGAGTCTTTCCCCATTATCTACGGTGCCGACCACAAATATTTTGATGAAAAATGCACGTTTTGTAACACTGCCAATATTTAATAAGTAGGCCAAATTTGAAACTTACATTTCATTTAATTTGTGAGTTATTAGGATAAAATCGTTTCTAAATTAAAACTCCGTAACAAAACATATTTGACTACATGTTTATTGGGACTTTTTTGACTCATTCCCTTTCTGTCATAAGCTGTTGACAACTGTTTTCTAAATACAGGGTGTATTCATTTTTAATTTTATCTTTTATAAGAGTTTTCAACAAACGCCATTTGTTAAATTGATATTGTTTCAACTTTTTTTTAACTTTTATTCGCAAATAATTAAACGCGGATTAGAGTTGAAACTAAATGCACATTTTATCATGATTAAAGCTTTTTAAAGTGGAAGTAAAAATTGATTGTAAGGGCCGTAATTACTTAATTAAATTCTAAATGTACTTTGGAGCTAAATTACAAAGTTGTAATGACATCCAGGAGGATGCACATAAATAGAGTTATTTATTTTCTCAGTTTAAATTAAGTCGTGCTGCGAGACGTAAGTTGAAGGAGAAATGGTCTCGTTTGTCATAAAAATGGAGATCTTTTTTAAAGGGTACATTTTGACGTGCAAGTGGAATTAATTGGTACTAAAAGATTTTTGTTTTTTTCTCTCTCTTAACATGTAACAATTCTAATTAATTTTTTTGCCGAGATTGTACCATAAAGGGAAAACCACGCTAATATTTTGGTCGTGCTAAAATCCATTGCGTAAATTGCGGTCCACTTTGGTTAACCGAGTAAAAGCGTGCCCAAAATTTATCAAATTGTTAAACAACAATTTTCCTAAGTGCATTATGTACACATTGAACTCATTCTAAACTGTTCACTTTTACTATTTATGTATTTTCAAATTTAGATTTTCTTTCTTTTTACAATTTTACAAAGAGACGCCATTTTATTGCACAATATTTAAATGAAAATCACTGATTTGTATATGATTTTCCTCAGAATGAACACGAGAATAAAACCAAATGAGTAAAAAATATAAAGCTTTTAGATAAATAATAACGGAATTTTAAATTACAATAAAATGCAACTTATTCATATATTTTAAATTCGCATTTAGTAATATACAGGGTGGTTCAAATTGCTTGTCAGCATGGAGTATCTCGGTTAATATAAGAATTAACAGAAAACTGATGAAACGATATTAACCTACTTTTTTGAGAAAGACTAAATGGTGAAATCAAAAATCTGATACCTTCTTTTGTTTTTGAGTTATAGCCCAAAATTCAATTTTTAGCATTTTAATTTTTGTCGATATCACTCTTATTTTTCAAGATTTTTTAAAACTGTTAAAACATTCTTATGGCACTTTTTTAACGTAAATTTTAAGAGGTAAGTAGTCAAAATATTCTATTTAATAAAGTCACAGTCGCCTATGATTCGAATTAAAAAACAATTGACGTTTGTGCAATCAAAAAATACAACTAAAAATTTTTTTAACTATGGGCACTTAAATTTACGCTAAATGGTGTACCAAAAATGTCTGTCTGACAATTAATTTGAAACACCTTGTACAGTGTGTTTCAAATCGTAACGAATATTATTAACATTTAAAAAGCTTTTGATATGCTGTAAATTATTATTTGGTAGACTGAGTACGTCAACGTAGGGACCCCGACCGTTGGTAAATCTCCGATGCCAACTCTAAAGTTAATTGCGGAGCAAGACTTCTCAATAAATAAAATGCTGTAATTAAATTTTGACGAGCTTTGCAGTTCCAACGTGCTAACGCTCTCCTTTAATGATTTTTTAAAGTTAAGTAATTAGGTTTGTCTAACTTACTCAAGGATCGAATTATGGGAATTAAAGCTAGTTTTATACGGTCAAAGAAATTGTTGAATTTTTCGACCTTGAATTTATTTGACGTGTGTAATACAAGAAATTCACAACAATAAATTCATGAAGAAATTGTAAAATCAGAACTGGTTCTAACTTTTCAACAATTTTTTAGGGAATCCCGGTTACACTGGTTTAAGAGTTAGTATCAGTTGTGAATAAAAATTTAATTTGCAGGTAAATCAACGTTAGAAGATTCGTCAATTTCTTCATGAATTTCTTCGTGAATAAATTGATGAATTTCTTTGATGGTGTAAAGCTAGCTTAAGAGCTTGTCTTACTTGACCCTAAAAATATTTATTTGAATTTATTTACATGTCTATAAATTAAAATATAAGCTCTACAACTAAAAATAAAGCTACGTCGGACACACTTGATCCTTTTATCCGAGGAATAATTTTCATTTTAAATTTTGGCTATGAAGGAGTTTATTTCCATTTTAGATATATTTCGTATGATCATAAAAGTTTAGTACAGTCAAAACCGCATTTTAAGAAATTTTATTATATCTATGAAAATTCTAATTTGAAAAATCTTTTGTTATACAGCGTATTCTCTTTAGTCTGAAAGTCATACCGAGTTTACAAAACCCCAATGGATGACTCCTGTGGCTTGGGGTGCTATTCAAGGATGCACTCGACGGCAAGGCCACTGGGAAATGATCAGTCTTGGGCCCATCAAGTGGAATACGTATTTTTAGCAATAAGTTGCTAAGTTGTAGGACGAATGTCAGCAACACTGATGTATAAAAGTTATTCGACTTGTTGATTACTAAACCTGCTTACCCCATATGGCACAGATCTGATAATCATTAGATATTTGATAGATTAGATAGTGCTAACACGACGATATTAACTGATTTCCCACGTTGTATCACGAATTGCAGCAACGCTGTATACCAGTAGCTCGACTTGCTGATTACTAAATCTGCGTACGGGACCTCTTTGGCCACTGCCTTGGCACGGATCTGATAATGATATGATTTTCATAGTGCGAACACGGCGTTAGAAGCGTTGTATTAACTGGTTTCTCACGTTGTATCAAGAATTGCAGCAACGCTGTATACAAGTAGCTCAACTTTCTGATTACTAAATCTGCGTACGGGACCTCCTTGGCCACTGCCTTGGCACGGACCTAATAATCATTAGATTCTCTTAGTGAGAACACGACCTTATAAGCGTTGTATTAACTGATTCCCCACGTTGTATCTAGAATTGCAGCAAGGCTGTGTACAAGTAGCTTACCTTGCTGATTACTAAATCTGCGTACGGGACCTCTTTGGCCACTGCCATGGCACGGATCTGATAATCATATGATTTTCATAGTGCGAACACGGCGTTAGAAGCGCTGTATTAACTGGTTTCTCACATTGTATCAAGAATTGCAGCAAGGCTGTATACAAATAGCTCAACTTGCTGATTACTAAATCTGCGTACGGGACCTTCTTGGCCACTGCCATGGCACGAATCTGATAATCATATGATTTTCATAGTGCGAGCACGGCGTTAGAAGCGTTGTATAAACTGGTTTCTCACGTTGTATCAAGAATTGCAGCAAGGCTGTATACAAGTAGCTCAACTTTCTGATTACTAAATCTGCGTACGGGACCTCCTTGGCCACTGCCTTGGCACGGACCTGATAATCATTAGATTCTCTTAGTGAGAACACGACCTTATAAGCGTTGTATTAACTGATTCCCCACGTTGTATGAAGAATTGCAGCAAGGCTGTATACAAGTAGCCCACCTTGCTGATTACTAAATCTGCGTACGGGACCTCTTTTGCCACTGCCATGGCACGAATCTGATAATCATATGATTTTCATAGTGCGAGCACGGCGTTAGAAGCGTTGTATAAAATGGTTTCTCACGTTGTATCAAGAATTGCAGCAAGGCTGTATACAAGTAGCTCAACTTTCTGATTACTAAATCTGCGTACGGGACCTCCTTGGCCACTGCCTTGGCACGGACCTGATAATCATTAGATTCTCTTAGTGAGAACACGACCTTATAAGCGTTGTATTAACTGATTCCCCACGTTGTATCAAGAATTGCAGCAAGGCTGTATACAAGTAGCTTACCTTGCTGATTACTAAATCTGCGTACGGGACCTCTTTGGCCACTGCCACGGCACGGATCTGATAATCATATGATTTTCATAGTGCGAGCACGGCGTTAGAAGCGTTGTATAAACTGGTTTCTCACGTTGTATCAAGAATTGCAGCAAGGCTGTATACAAGTAGCTCAACTTTCTGATTACTAAATCTGCGTACGGGACCTCCTTGGCCACTGCCTTGGCACGGACCTGATAATGATTAGATTCTCTTAGTGAGAACACGACCTTATAAGCGTTGTATTAACTGATTCCCCACGTTGTATCAAGAATTGCAGCAAGGCTGTATACAAGTAGCTTACCTTGCTGATTACTAAATCTGCGTACGGGACCTCTTTGGCCACTGCCATGGCACGGATCTGATAATCATATGATTTTCATAGTGCGAACACGGCGTTAGAAGCGCTGTATTAACTGGTTTCTCACGTTGTATCAAGAATTGCAGCAAGGCTGTATATAAGTAGCTCGACTTGCTGATTACTAAATCTGCGTACGGGACCTCTTTGGCCACTGCCTTGGCACGGATCTGATAATGATATGATTTTCATAGTGCGAACACGGCGTTAGAAGCGTTGTATTAACTGGTTTCTCACGTTGTATCAAGAATTGCAGCAACGCTGTATACAAGCAGCTCAACTTTCTGATTACTAAATCTGCGTACGGGACCTCCTTGGCCACTGCCTTGGCACGGACCTAATAATCATTAGATTCTCTTAGTGAGAACACGACCTTATAAGCGTTGTATTAACTGATTCCCCACGTTGTATCAAGAATTGCAGCAAGGCTGTATACTAGTAGCTTACCTTGCTGATTACTAAATCTGCGTACGGGACCTCTTTGGCCACTGCCATGGCACGGATCTGATAATCATATGATTTTCATAGTGCGAGCACGGCGTTAGAAGCGTTGTATAAACTGGTTTCTCACGTTGTATCAAGAATTGCAGCAAGGCTGTATACAAGTAGCTCAACTTTCTGATTACTAAATCTGCGTACGGGACCTCCTTGGCCACTGCCTTGGCACGGACCTGATAATCATTAGATTCTCTTAGTGAGAACACGACCTTATAAGCGTTGTATTAACTGATTCCCCACGTTGTATCAAGAATTGCAGCAAGGCTGTATACAAGTAGCTTACCTTGCTGATTACTAAATCTGCGTACGGGACCTGTTTGGCCACTGCCATGGCACGGATCTGATAATCATATGATTTTCATAGTGCGAACACGGCGTTAGAAGCGCTGTATTAACTGGTTTCTCACGTTGTATCAAGAATTGCAGCAAGGCTGTATACAAGTAGCTCAACTTGCTGATTACTAAATCTGCGTACGGGACCTCCTTGGCCACTGCCTTGGCACGGATCTGATAATCATATGATTTTCATAGTGCCCTTTTTGAGCCAATCAGCGGTGATTCAATAAAGCGAGGCAAAAAACAATAAAAAAATGGATTTTGATTTTATACTTTGAGTCATATAAGCGGCTGATTCAATTAACCACTGATTTAAATAAGCGGAATCTACTGTAACTGGTTTCTCACGTTGTATCAAGAATTGCAGCAAGGCTGTATACAAGTAGCTCAACTTGCTGAATACTAAATCTGCGTACGGGATGTCCTTGGCCACTGCCTTAGCACGGATCTGATAATCATATGATTTTCATAGTGCGAACACAGCGATAGAAGCGTTGTATTAACTGGTGTATCACGTTGTATCAAGAATTGCAGCAAGGCTGTATACAAGTAGCTCAACTTGCTGATTACTAAATCTGCGTACGGGACCTCCTTGGCCACTGCCTTGGCACGGATCTGATAATCATATGATTTTCATAGTGCGAACACGGCGTTAGAAGCGTTGTATTAAGTGGTTTCTCACGTTGTATCAAGAATTGCAGCAAGCCTGTATACAAGCAGCTCAACTTGCTGATTACTAAATCTGCGTACGGGACCTCCTTGGCCACTGCCTTGGCACAGACCTGATAATCATTAGATTCTCTTAGTGAGAACACGACCTTATAAGCGTTGTATTAACTGATTCCCCACGTTGTGTTAGGCATTGCAGCAAGGCTGTATACAAGCAGCTTGACTTGCTGATTACTAAATCTGCGTACCTCCTTGGCTTCTGCCCTGATAATCATTATATTTTCATAGTGAGAACATGGCGTTAGAAGCGTTAGATTAACTGATTTTCCATGTTGTAGCACGAATTTCAGCAACGCTGATGTATATAAGTTATTCGACTTTCTGAAAATAAATCTGTGATCTTTGGCCACTGCACTGGCACGGACCTAATAATCATTAGTTTCTCATAGTTCCAACACGGCTCTATAACTGTCCTCTTAACCGATTTTTTATTTTGTAGCACAAATTTTAGCAATGAGTTTCTCGACTTGCCGATTACTAAACTTTATACTTTAAACTTTATACTATTTTCCTATGTGGAAAACTATGTGGTTATTTAATAGACAAAGAGTCGAACGTTTACTATGTTCCATGAAAGTCGCACCCTGTAGATGCATTTGAGCATAACTTTAATCTAAATTCCTCCAAGTTATTATCAAGTAAATTTTGTGACACTTTAACGAAAACATCTTCTAATTTTAACATAATTTCTAGTTATCTCAACTTTGATACTGCCATGATCTAAATAAATAACTTTTACTTCCCTTAATTTATTTTAAACCCAATTTAATAATTTATTTTGGGCTATTTACTTAATTTATTGTAATCTTTAGGGAATTACTACATTCAATTAAATGTTTTTGTTGCAAAACCGTGCTAAACCCGATTTTTTTTTTAATATGTATAAATAAGATGAAAACAACATATTTATCGAGTTTAATTATTTAATTTAGTAACTAAATTAAATAATTAAACTCGATTAACTGTTAATAAATTTATTAATTATTATTAAATATTTGTTACTAATTTATTACTAAATTAATTTTTTATTGCGTTTTTTAAAGGTCACGTGTCGGTACAGATTAAAAAATTCAAGTTTACTTTTCTTTTAATTTATATTTAATAAATAACAACGCTTTTCACTTGTTTTGTGTTTTGTTTTTTAACTTACATCAAACTATTTATCGGGATTAATAAAGTTGTTGTAATGTATTCATAAAACGATTGTTTTCAGGATTATATCGTATTATTTCTCAGAGGTAGCTAATGAAGATGAGATAATAGGATAAGTTGATCTAAAATTTCGATACAAATTTACATTATCCCTTAAGACCCATATTGACATTTTGAATAAAAGGATAAGGTGATAATTAATTAATTAGAAATAATGATATTTAGTTTTATTACCCAAAGCAGGTAATTTAAAAATTTGCTGTGCAACACTCACACGATTTTTAAAAAGAAATTCCTAAAAGCACAATTTAATTTGGAAAATTTGTTTTAAATTCACACCGACATAAACTTTTTTTTTCTTTACCAACACATGACTTTAATAAATAATTAATTTAATAATAATTAACAATAAATGTAATAACTGAATTAAATAATTAAACTCAGTATACCGGGTGTCCCACTTAGCATGCTCACCATGGGGATCTCGTAAACTGTAAGAGATACGAAGTCGGTTAAAGTTGTATTCACACACAACCGTGATTGATCCGTCACGTCACGTCTCCGGTCAGTCAAAAATGGTATAAAAAATATCGTAAGCGTGCTTTTAAATGAATCCATTCACACTCATCAGTCATGGTTCGGAGATTTTGTTTTTGACGCCGTTACGTCTCCGGTCAGTCAAATAAAATAACGTCGACAACGTTATTTTTATAAATCCTTTTATAACTAAAGGTAAATGACGGATCCATGACTGATGTGTGTGAATCACGTCCGTCAAAATAAAATCACAAAAAATTTGACTGACCGGAGACGTGACGTGACGGATCAATCACGGTTGTGTGGGAATAGACCTTAAATGACACCAAATGTAGTCTTTTTTATGGCCAACTCAATTCTACTTTTGTTTTGTGAAAAATATTATTAGCACTCTAGATATTTACAAAAAAACTAAAAAAGTTCATTTTCTTTAAATGCTTATAACTTTTTTATTAATCAAGATAATTTTAATTTAAAAAAAAAGGATAATAGGCACTACTAAAACCTATAAATTTAATATACAAAAGAATTTTTTTATTAGGCCGTTTTGGAGATATGATGCAAAATTATATTTTATTAAATGCAAACCTAACCTCAATTTTATGTTTTTAAAAAGCTAATTTTTTCTCTCTTCAAAAATATAAGGGTTGATAGTTTTATTTATAAAATTTTTTTAGAAGGTACTTTTTTTCGAATTATTTTGATCGTTTTTTGATATTTATTTATTTAATTCAGTTGTTTCTTTTTTATGAAATTGTTTCATAGCAAACTTGATTTTTAAAATTTATTTGAACATAAATAACAAAATATTCTATTTTAGTATTACTGTAAAGGAATTTAATTTTTTGAAAAGAGAAAAAAATTAGCTTTTTAAAAACATAAAAATGAGGTTAGGTTTGTATTTAAAAAAACATAAGTTTGCATCATATCTCCAAAACGGCGCACTAAAAAAATTATTTTATGAATTAATTATTTGCGTTTAAGGAGTGTCTATTACCACTTTTTTGAAAATTGAAATTATCTCCATTAATAAAAATGTTATAGCATTTAAAGAAAATGCAATTTTTCAGTTTTTCCTAAATATCTAGTGCTAATAATTTTTTTAAAAAACAAAAGCAGCATCGAAGTGGCCATAAAATCATGCACAATTTAACCGACTTCGTATCTCTTACGGTGTCCGAGATCCCCATGCTGTGCACATTATACTGGACACACTGGAGGGCTCTATACAATTCTAAAGGCCTATCTATCCAGACTCGCCCTATATATGAAATAAGAAGTAAAATCAAAATAAGCGAATAAAACAAAAGAAGCGAATAAAAGAAAAGTGGATCAATGTGCAATTAGTGAAGCTATGCTA
This sequence comes from Malthinus seriepunctatus, assembly GCA_963924605.1. NCBI lineage: Eukaryota > Metazoa > Arthropoda > Insecta > Coleoptera > Cantharidae > Malthinus > Malthinus seriepunctatus. Next base: position 32,573,837 of record OZ004603.1, on the reverse strand, counting down.
TACTGGCTATACACAGCGAAACGTGGATCGCTTACGCTTACGGCGAAGATAACTTTGTTGACATCGAAAACTGGCGAAAATGGGCAGAATTTACTTAAAGTACATTTCATTCAGAATAGATTGTATTTTTAATTTTTTCTGTACGATGCGGTAATCAGGAGTAAGGTCAAATAACACCAAGAGTGTAGCTCATCAAAATATGCAACTTTTTGTTAATTTACCTAATTAATCTCGTAACTCTTAACTAGGGCTGGGCAAAGTATCGATACTTATTCGAAGTATCGATACCTTAGGTGGTATCGAATACCGATACCGAGGGTCGAAAGTATCGAGGTATCGAAAGTATCGAGGTATCGAAAGTATCGAGGTATCGAAAGGATCGAGGTATCGAAAAGATCGAGGTATCGAAAGTATCGAGGTATCGAAAGTATCGAGGTATCGAAAGTATCGAGGTATCGAAAGAATCGAGGTATCGAAAGTATCGAGGTATCGAAAGTATCGAGGTATCGAAAGTATCGATACTTTCGATATTTTCGATACCTCGATACTTTCGATACCTCGATACTTTCGATACCTCGATACTTTCGATACTTCGATACTTTTGAATAGTATCGATACCGTCGTGGTATCGATACTTGATACCTGATTCGAGGTATCGCCCAGCCCTACTCTTAACGTTTCCAAGATCCCAATGTTAATCAATCATAAGTATCACTCAACACATAAAAATATCACCCTGTATATTTAGTAAAAAGTAAAAACAAAATAAGCGAATGAAACATCGATGTTCCATATGCCACTGTGTATGTGTACTGTAGAAAAAAAAGTAAGCTCATTATAAATTGGATATCGTTTTGCAACAAGGATCTAACCCATACCTTGTTTTCTTGACATTTTTGTTTTAAAATGTCATTTTATGATGTCTTCTACAACAAACAAAATTAATTTAACCAACATTTGGTGATGGTGATACTACCTACTAAAAGACGATGTTTTCAAAACGTAAATTTACTAAAGCGTTTTTAACTGTTTTATTAATTTTTGGAAAACTACATAATTGTGGGTTAGATCATTGTTGCAAAACGATATCCAATTATGCTTTATGTTCACAAACGTGTTTCAATGTAATATAACACAACTAATTTAAACTTCAGGTTACAGGGCTGAAACTTTCTAACTTAATTAGCATTACATGCACTGTATTAAACAAAAACGAAACTTTTTATTAATCATATTATTAGCCATGTTTATACAGTGACCTAAAATTGATTCTCTCCTAAAGCGCTCTGAAATATCTCTCTTTTATTATAAAGGAAATCTCGCGATATTATAATTCAAGATTTTGCTACAACTTCGTTAGAGGATCTGTAGGCTTTCCATCACGCGTTTCAACTAAAACGGACTCTGCATACAAATTAGGATCAAGTTAATTATACCTACATTAACGTTACTGGAGGATACGGTTTGATATATGTATAATAAGTCTTAAACACCGTAAGGGTTGTCTTGACATAAACTTTATACAAATTTGCGGTGACATGTCATATTTGTAAGTGCAAACAAACACTTGAATAAACTTTAACACGTTCTCGTAATTTGATTTATAACTTGAATAGAAAAAAGAATTTTATATTTACTTTTCATTAACTTTCCCAAGATGCGTAAAAATGCTCAATGTAGTTTCCTAAGTTTGCTTTCTTACCCCAATCTCTCGAATTACTTTAAAGCATTATTATATCCGCAATGTTAACACTAAATTTTGTTTACATAAATTAAGGTTACAATAGAGGTAATTACTTTAACTTCTTAAATTTATTTGCTACTTAAACTTTTGAGTTATGTTGATTCTGCCTAAATAAAGAAATTTACTTTTACTTAAATTTTCAACTCAAATAAACTTTTTCCAACTTGTTTTTTAATATCATTTAACTTAGCCACTTTACCATTTGTTTTTGAACGATTACTAAAGAGATGAATTTTGGCACACCTTTTATAGTTAATATTTGTAAGTTAAATGTGCGAAGTCTCCCTAGAGTGACAAGCAGATAAACACATGGGTGGGCAGGCGTACAAAAAGACAGCAAAATAATGCTTAAAAATTTTAAAATAATAACAAAGTTTACCCGACTTTGTCTGTAGGATAAGCAATTACGCACAATAGCTTTAAAAGGCTTTAAAGAAAAGCTTGGAGCAGCTCATCTCTTGAAACGTCCAAAATTATGCGTATTTAAATAAGAAGTGGCATTAAAAAAGTTTTTAAAGTAATTTAATTTATTGCAAATTTGAAATATTTCTGCTGTTTTGTATCAAAGTAATTTAAGTTTCGAATTTGTTGTTCGTTTGGTATACGAGAGAAGCAAGTAGTATGCTTTTGTTAATTAGTCATTAATGATCAAAATCGAATAAATTTTAATTGCTAAACTAATTTTGATTAAACTTGTAGAAGTTTTAATCTATTGAGATATAATTTAATTAAATTTTATCAAACGTAATATCTATATTATTTCGTAAGAGCGCTCCATATAAAGGTAAAATTTAAAAAAATCGCTCCTGAAAAATAAGAAAAATCAACTTCAAAAGTTACTTTTATAAGTTCCAGTTCCAGTGTTCAAGCTCGGCATACGTGAGGGCGAAATAAAAATGACAAAAATGATCTAAAGTAGGCTGAAGAAAAAAAACAATTGAAAAGTGAAACCACTTCTTGTGAATTCAATTTTCAAAACATTAACAATTTGCTGAAAAAGAATTTTTTTTACTGCTAGTAATATCAATTTTCGGTTGAGAATACTATTATAACCCTCGCGCTGTGTGTATCCTTCGGCGCTTCGCGCATTATTATATAATACTTGCGCTAGGGTTATAATAGTATACTTCTCAACCTAAGTATATAATCTACTATTTATTTCATAATTTTGGGTGCAAATGCTTACGCGTTTAATAATTAGTAACTAAGCAACAAGTTTACGGAAAAAAAATTTCATAAATGCATGATGAAATTCTTATTAACATTTACTTAACTGTAACTAGTGAAGCACTTCTAGGCATTTGAGAAACTTCAAATTGGGCACTAATGTATATGAACTCCTCAAGGGTAATAAAAAAGTATTCAAGTCCTGAAAATCCTCTGGGGGCCGATTGAAGGAGAGGAGGAGGGGGGACGCCTCCCCGTACTTTTTAGAAGAAATTAGACCTTTCTAGGGATCCTTAAAGTGTAATGTACAATGACACCAAATTTCAAGTTCTTAGGATGCTTAAAAGTGATTGTGACTCAAAGTAACAAAATCACAAGAATCGATTAAAAAGATGAGAGGCAAATGCACACTTTTTTACAGTATAAACTTTTTAAGATTTCATTAAAATTCAATCAAGGAGTTGGTTCTTCTCAGTAATATTATTTTTCCTAAGATGATGTTATTTAGAGTCACAAGCATTTTTAAGCATCCTAGGAGCTTGTAATTTGGTGCCGTTTTAGAACACACTCTAAAGATCTCTAGATAGATCTGATTATCGCTAATAAAAAACGGGGATGTTGTCCCCCCCCCCCTTCAATCGGCTGGCAGAGGGTTTTTAGAACTTGAAGACTACTTTTATTAATCTTGAAGACATTATATACATTGATGCCAAATTTGAAGTTTCTGAGATGCCTAGAAGTGCTTCACTAGTTACAGTTAAGTAAATAACGATTTCCTAACTTTAGACATGGACAAAAAAATTATAGCAGGAAAATAAAAAACTATTGTTCGTTACTTGTGCCCTCTAGGTACTTTTAGGAAATTAGGATTTGGTACTTGCACTTGATTAGTTCTCATGTGTGCATACCAAATCTTATTAAAATAGGTTACAAAATAGTGTTTTGGTGCTCCCTTTTCAGAGCATCCCAGCACGCCCCTTAAAATTCAAAATTAGATAAAACAAAAAAATAACCTTAACACCTTAATATTAAGTAAAGTACCCCCTAAGATTTGTTCAAACAAAGTTCGATTAACATCCTGTATTTCTGATAATTTTAATAAATAAATCTCCAATCAAGGTCATTGAGGACCGTCTTAAAGTTTTCTACTAAAGCATTTCTACTAAAGGGGCTGCAAACCAAAAATTAAAGTGTAGTACAGAAAATTCTAAGAACAAATTTTTAAACCGCACATCTCTGTGATGAGCCGTTCAAAAGATATAACGTTTTCAAATAAAAATGCGTGACGTCACACAGCCGTATCCGCTATCGATGCATCGGTGGCATAGCAGCTAGCCTAGCAGAGTAGTTTCATATAAACAAAATAGAGTGTGCTGCGTGCGACGGCTAATATTACATTTGTCCAATGTCAGCTACGCGCTTACCGGGTACTTGCATACGAATGTGTGACATCTCACGCTTCAAACACAGGGCTGGACTGGGGGGAAAATTAGTACCAGAAAATCTGATTTTCAGGTTTATATTTTTGATTTTTTTCAATTTATCTAAATTTTTGCAATATATTTTTTTCATAGTCACATCACGGGCCACCGGGAAAGTCCCAGTAGCTCTCGGGGTCAGTCCAGCCCTGTTCAAACCTAAAAGCTTATTATCTCGCTTAATATTTGTGCTAAAGATGTGCGTTTCGCACCGTTGTTCTTAAGATATTTTTTAGCATTATTCTATCAAAAAGTTTTACACCCCATTTAAAAAAAAATTTGAGAGATGCAACTGCCCATATTTAAAAAAAAAATCCTATTCAAATAAGGACCACCTATGTACGTACAGGGTGGTTTGAAGTTTTACATTAACTCGATAACGCGCAACTAAAAAAATTTTTGACTACGTTACTGAAATCTGCGTTAAAAAAGTGTTGTAAATGTTTATGCAGTTTTAAAAAATCTTGGGAATAAGGGAGATATTGATCAAAATAAGCGACGAAAATACGAATTTTGAACTACAACTCGAAAACAAAAGAAAGTATGACATTTTTTATTTGACCATTGAGTTTGTCTAAAAAAAATATATCGAGATTGTGTTTTTTCCTAACTCTTAAATTAACTGGCGTATCTAGCCCATATACTGACAAGCAATTTGAACCACCCTTTACCCAGTTCATGAAGAGATGTATTGTTAGGTAAAGTGTTTGAACCGGCTATATGAGCATTGAGCATACAGTGATTTTTCCTATTCCAATCCTATTAAAAATTGTACTTTTACCTAACATAATGTGTGCAAATATTATCGTTAACAAGGTACTTACAATTATTTGTGCTATCAAAGACATCTAAAGCTTCACATATTATTTCAATTAGCGTCAAGCTTTGTGTAAAACGAATATTACATTTTAAACAAACAGTAGGTACGTACTTAAAGTTTTACGAACAATAATAATTATAATCTCAAAGTTTAGGTAGGTATAGTGTATAACAACATAAATGGAACTCGTAAATCAAGAGCGGCAGATATAGTAAAGAATATAACATTACACTGATAATCTAATCTCGACTTATCGTTTGATGGAACGACCAGGGAAAACATTGCTTCAGGAGCGTACTATAAAAATTTCGAAACTCTTAATTTAAATTCACTTACCAAGAAAAATAATGTCACTTCCTCCTACCAAACAGTCATTAATTACCAAATAAGTCTGTATCACTATCGCTATCTTCATTTATGTTAATTATCATTTCAGTAATTTTTAGAAATTTTAGTAATAAAAGAGATTTAATTTAGTTTTGAAAATTTTGATTTGTTTTGCATGCAGACAAAATTTGAGATCCAACTCCTAAAGTTCTTGTGGAATTCAAGCTAAGACAAAACTACTTTTGGTAATCACCACCAGTGATGATGATTAATCAGTTTGCTATTGGCCAATTCGTAAAAAAGTATGACATTTGTGGTTGACAAAGAATGCGTTGAATATCAGTGTAATCTTATATTCTTAATCATATTTTAAAAGGCGGCGGCTTCACCATTTCAGAAGCTCTTCAATATTGTTAATGCTCTTAAACAGAATACCATTATGTCTTATCTTTAATGTATGTAAATTGTAGAAAAATTAAAATAAGCAACTTATTTGATTATCTTATCCACGGCAGGTTATTCTTGGTAAGTTCGGCAATATTTATGTTTTAAAATTAGCAAGAATTATTTTATATTATTTGGATATCAAATTTTGTCTGCATGCAAACCAAATCAAAATTTTCAAAATTAAATTAAATCTCTTTTATTACTAAAATTTCTAAAAATTACTGAAATGATAATTAACATAAATGAAGATAGCGATAGTGATACAGACTTATTTGGTAATTAATGACTGTTTGGTAGGAGGAAGTGACATTATTTTTCTTGGTAAGTGAATTTAAATTAAGAGTTTCGAAATTTTTATAGTACGCTCCTGAAGCAATGTTTTCCCTAGTCGTTTCCCATAAAGCGATAAGTCGAGATTAGATTATCAGTGTAATGTTATATTCTTTACCATATCTGCCGCTCTTGATTTACGAGTTCCATTTATGTTGGTATACACTATATATCAAATATTACGAGCTTTCAATATACAGGGTGTCTCATAAAGAATGGGACAACGCTCAGTCGCAATTTCTGTAGTTTAAAATAAACCGATTAAATCAATACATCAAGCGTTGTCCCATTCATTATGAGATGTATTTAAAAATACACAGGGCGTTTCTAAAAACTCGAATATTTCCTAAATTTCTTCTTTGCGAGGTATGTATTGGTGTACGTCAAGTTAAAACACTCAACCTGTATTTTTAGGGTGTTCTTACAAAATGTTGATATCTTAATTTCCGGTTTAACTGAAAACGTTTTTTTAACCGAAAATAGTGTAGGATAATTGATATTCATGGGATTAATACATGTACCAATTTTCAAATTCTCATTTTTATTACAAGAAAAAGACAAAATTTTTAAATTTAAACTTTCAAAAAATCATAACTTCGGTCTTGGAAATTGCTAACGATTGAAATGCATGACAATCGATAGAGAACTCCCATGTCTATAACATATCCAAAAATGAAAAAAAAAAGCCTCAACAAATTTTGAGAAAAATCATTTTAAAGTTTTGACCGACTTTGGTCCCTTAAAGATAGGCAATTTTGAAAAAGTATTAAAAATGGATTAGGTTAGAACGAAAGCCCTATATTGTGGCTATACAATTTCGTTTTGAAATTTTCATAATAATAATTAACAGCTAAGTTATAAGGAAAAACCACTAATGGCACATATTGGTCACCATTTTGACTTTGAACATTTGAAAAAAAATCGATTTGGACTAAGATGTAATATCTATGGCAACCCTGATATCAGTAAAAAGAGAAAAATGCCCTATTTAATGAAAAATTATTAAAAAATGAAGTTGATGTAATAACTCGAAAATTGCCCTAATACTAAATATTAAAAAAAAGTTAACCAAGCCATTGGAATTGACGTTAAAAAGTGTCTTATTTTTCGAATTTGTCACATTAGCACCAAATTATCTTAAAATCAAACAAACGAGATAATTTGTTCCGTACTTTTAGAACACGATGTATACAAAAATGTTGAACCGAAAATTAGTCAAAAATTGTAAATTAAATTTTAATAAAAGTTATTTAACAAAATATTTAAATATTATTCAATGGGAAAGAGCTTAACTGATTTAAAATGAAAAGTAAAGCACATAGCAAATTAAATTACCAACATTTTACGTTAACAAAATTTGCTTTAATAAAGCATATTATTACTCTTAAGTTAAATATGAAATTTTACTTAAAAATAAAGCAAAATTAACTTTTGAAGAAATAATAGATTGTACCTAGGTACACATAAAAGGATCTCGGGTAGTATATTTTCATTTTTACTTAAAAAAAGTACCTACAAAGTAAAGGGAAACTTTTGTAAAAGATAATTAAAATTAGTTTTTATTAAAAATAAGAAATAAAAACTATCGTTTTTACACTCTTTGATAACATGGCATGTAAAAATAAAAAATATGTACGAGAAAATGATTTAAAGTTAAGAAAAATAGGTATCTTAGCACGAGTTTGTTATGACACTGTTATCCTTCTAATGTAATACTATTATACATCTAGAACAAAAGTTTTAACTTTTACAATAAGTTTAAAAGCAAAAATAAAAAATAGATTTTTAAGAGCACAAAAATTAATTAAAACCCAAGACATCACAAATAGAAAAACCTAAAATTATAATAACTCATTTGCAATGACGTCACCCCCTTAAACTTCTTATATAGTGTGTTCAATAATGATTGGAAATAGTTGTTATGCAACCCAAAGTACGCTCCTAAAAATTTCTTTCGGGTATGCAACCAAACCTACCGGGGACAATCATTATTGAACACACTGTACTTCAATACTATTAAAAAAACTAAATTTTCTTTACTTAACCAGGTAAAATTTTCTATACAAACTGTAATTTTCTTAAATTATATAAAACCCTGAAAGAAATCTCAAAGCAACGTGCAATCTATCAAGGTATGTACCTACTAGGTTTTGCGATTATCCTTGTACCTTGATCCTTGACCTTGACATTGTAGGAACTTAAATTTATGACAGATAACATACTCGAGAGATTCTAAAATGTTAAAAACTTTTATGCTCAACGGTTGACAATCCACTCATCCACATTAGCTACTTATCGTTCGCCATATTAAAGCCGCCATTTTACGTTTTTTACTTTTACTTATTGTAACGATGCAGAATTTTATCCAGATGCTGGACCAAAATACTGGTACAGTATTACAGCATCTTGGAAATTTTGTATCGTTTAAAGCAGCTACTTGTCATTTTTCTCTTTAGTTTTCCCCTAGCGCCAGCCCTGAGATCAAAATGGAGATGAACTCGATACGCCCTTGTTCAGCTCTTCAAGCGATTTCATTTGAGCCCAATCTCGAAGAGATTGGATGAGAATTACTCAATTTAAATTTTTATATTTTTATTATCAGACTTATCATTCATAACGCAGCTGATTCAGGTTAACTCCCGAGCCAGACTACCTAGAGATTTTATTTTATTTTTAGTGTGACTCTAGGGTAATTTTTAACCTGTTTTAATTTAATTAACCCTTATCACTTCATTATTTTGTAATCTAAACTTTTTAATTATAGTTTTCTAAAGTTATTGAATATTTAAATTTATTGTTAAAACACGTGAAGTGTTAAAGTTAGTGATAGGATGTAGTTAGTAGTTTTTTCTTTTACTTTCATGATTCATTGACACCCCTGAATATTTTACAGCCCTTAATTAATTTTTAATAAACACTTTAAGGGTGAAACTTTAATTTATAATTACAAATTTTAGACCGATGTTCTTGTAATTTTAGTGCGGTTCCATTGAGCTAATTTTTATACTCGAACTCGGGCTAATTAAAAAGTTATTAATTTATTTTTAATAATTAACGGATAGTCGCTCTTTGATTCAATTACTTTTGCTGCTTTCCTATTGGTTGTCGAGAAATCCGAGTTGGTCGCCGGGTTTCCAATAAAAGCTCCCACTCCGTTTTGATAACGGACTTCCACCTTCACCATCGTGGTGAGTGGAAGCGCGCTTTTATTAATTTTTCACCTCATTCAATTTCCTCTTGCCTTCAGCAAACCCGTGTTGATTATTTATTTTATTTTAGTCCTTTTTAATTATTGTTTTTCCGTGTTAAATTAATTAATTAATTTAATTTAATTAATTAATTTTTATTTAATTTTCCGTGTTGCCTTCAGCAAGCCCGTGATTTTCCCTCGTACACTAGGACTCAGTGGTCTCTCCTTTCATAGAGAGGTCTCGGGATCTGGTGTACGAAACCCTCTTCGTTTCCGGGACTCAGTGGTCTTTCTCAACAGAGAAGGGTCTCGAGGTCTGGATAACGACTACCCTCTTAGTTTCCGGGACTCAGTGGTCTTTCTCGTAAGAGAAGGGTCTCGAGGTCTGGAAAACTACCTTACCCTCTTAGTTTCCGGGACTCAGTGGTCTTTCTCGTAAGAGAAGGGTCTCGAGGTCAGGAAAACTACCTTACCCTCTTAGTTTCCGGGACTCAGTGGTCTTTCTCGTAAGAGAAGGGTCTCGAGGTCTGGAGAGTTACATCCCCTCTCAGTTTCCGGGACTCTGTGGTCTTTCTCGTAAGAGAAGGGTCTCGAGGTCTGGAAAACTTCCCTGCGTACACCGGGACTTAGTGGTCTTTCTCGTCAGAGAAGGGTCTCGAGGTCTGGTGAACAACTTCCCTGCGTACACCGGGACTCTGTGGTCTTTCTCGTCAGAGAAGGGTCTCGAGGTCTGGTGAATAACTTCCCTGCGTCCACCGGGACTCTATGGTCTTTCTCGACGGAGAAGGGTCTCGAGGCCTGGTGCACGACTTCCCTACATTCACCGGTACTCTGTGGTCTATCTCTTAAGAGACGGGTCTCGAGGTCTGGTGGAAATCTAGTGGCCGAGTCATATCAGTATTTATATTTTTATTGGGCATTTATTAAGCTTAGTTTTAGTTTAGTCTCAACTTCTGAGGAAAACCGTAAGGTTGAAACAATATTGTCAAGTTTTTTAAATAAATTTGTGGAACTCACAAGTGTTTACTCTTTTTATTTTAATTTAATTTAATTTAAAATGTTCCATCAAGCGCCCACCGCGGAAAGCATCAATTTAATTTATTAAGCATTGTATTTTTTTTTACTTTTTATTTTGTACTGGTACCTAAGAGTACTAATAATTATTTCTTTTATTTTGAATAAATATTTTTTTATTGTTGGCCGTGTGTTTTATTACCGACGAACCCTCCCTTCTTCACTAAGCTACCCAGGGTGGTAAAACCGATGTTACATTATAATACGTAAGCAGTGTCAACCAGAGACAGTTGGGACAGTATTACGACCTACATCAACTGAAAATGTGTTCTTATGCCCTTTTGAGCTTTGATAATGTTCCATTGTTTGTAATATTATTTTTAATTGTTACTCAATTGTATTTTATTGTCATTTAACCAAGCTGTCTTTAACTTTTGAAAATCAATGTTTACAAGTTCGACTTTCAAAGCTTTCTAAAAACAATTTATGAAAATTTTTGACGCAACTGACAGAATTCGTTTAATTATAATTTAATTAATTTGTAAGTGAATTAAGCGTGAGTAAATATAAATTAGTATGCATTACACCCAAGGTAACTGTTGTTACAGGCTCAAAGGGATGACAGGCTCGCCTGCGGCTCGCCAGTCATAATCCTCTTTGCGCCAGTAAAAACTGTTTTACCTTGCTTGTAATGTATAATAAAATACTATATAACTCTGGTAAAAGAGCAAAATTTTTAAATTACACAAATACCAATAATTAGACATCAGTTTATACCATTTATTTGCTTATTTTTCTCATTTAACCACCAACTTTTCTCATAACAAAATTAATTTACTTTTTATACAAATTGAATTTTCTGTTAAGTTCTTATATTTTTTTAACATAAAAAAAAGTTTCATATTTAATTATAAAGTTAAGAAAAAAGGCAGGTTGTTTTTCAACTACCAATATTTTGTTATTTTATTACTTATTATTCTTTGCAGAAATGTTTTTGGTGTAAATATTATTTTTTAATGCACAAAACTTTATTTTTATTATTTTTCTTCTTTTAATAACAAGAAATTTGAAAAAATAATAGTGACCTTTCAGTTCACTACATTTAGAAATCCTACATTGAAGACCAACGTGCTCACAATAGCCGCTCGTATATGGTCTGTTTACAGATAAATGGCCACTATTGGCAACGTCGCGTCATTGTTTTTTGAGCTACGCGACTTCGATAAAATAAACACACTATATAGTAGTATTTTGTACGTATGGTGAAAGGAGAAAAACAATTGAACATACGATTTTCGAGTTATTTTGCAAAAATGGCTTTATTTTAAATGAAACACCCTGTATATTTTTATATATTTCGAAAGAGAAAGAAATTTTTAACATAAATCTATTCATAATCCCAAAATAAAAAACAGAATGTCATAGGGAATGCGCAGTAAAGTACGAAAGAGACATTATAGAAAACAAAGAGAATGGAGAAAGTAGAATAGAGATTGGTTTAGAGCGATGGGGAATGGGGATAATTTGTCTTCTAAATCCAAAATATTGATGACCAACAATTATTAACAAATCTTAAACGGTAAAACTAATATTTTAGGTAAAATTCAAGTAACTAATAAACTTTCAGAATCTTTTCATAAAATAGTTATGGAGGCAAACCTGATTTGAGTCTACATCTACATTTATGTCAATAATTATTATTAACACTCAGTTTAATAAAGTACCTACATAAATCAATTATCAAATTCCAAAAAAAGCAATTTAAAAAGACGAACGATTTAAATTATGAAGAGCATCGAATATATTTTTTTACAGAATACATAAACGAATATTAAAAAAGCGTATGGACTTGTAATCGAAAAGATTTTTTTTTAATATTGCAATACTTTCAAATTAAAAAAATTTACATCGAGCACATTCAATTAGTTTTATCAACCATGCGATTTTAATGAAGCACTTACAGACCCACAATTAGAGCTTTTTTTTAAAGAAATAATTTATTCGAAATAGTCACCTATTTAAACAATTCTTTATTTACCTGTGATGAAAGTTTAAAAATAACCTTTAAAATAGTTGAAGACGTAAATATTTTATTTCTATTTAATTAAAAATTAAAAAACGGTTTGAAAAGAAAATTCAAAAGCTTCCAGCAAGTTTCATTGTTATTTAAAAATAAAATAAAAAAGTATAGAAAAAGATGATAAAAATTTTAGAAGAAATGAATTTATAAAGTATCGATTTAAAAATGAAATTGGGTTAATATAAATAAGAAAAACAATAATAATAATGATGATAATATTTAGATAGGTAGATATCGTATAAAGAAAATACACTTTTAATACAATCAATTATTCGTCTTTCTTTGGATATTTGAACTTAAATCAACGTTGAGAATAAACAAGTAAATAAGTATTTAATATTAATATAAAATCTTTATGATGATTTGAATATTTTATAATTCGAGGATATTTAATTATTTACAATTTCGCTTTCACGTAGCTACCTACTTAAAATAAAATAAAATAAAATAAAAACGCATTTTTAAAAATTATAATATAATGCTTTTAATTTACTAATTCTTCAAAACAAAGAAGACTAAATAATTTGTTTCTTGGTATTCAAATTAGGTTCATCATCTGAGATAAAAGATTTCAAAAATGTAAAACTTTTACAGTGTTCAATTTAAAATAATTTCTGGTTACACCCTAAAAGTTGCAATATAATATAATATTAAAAATATACAGGGTGTTACATTTAAATTAAGAAAGTTGTGTCCATTTCCGGTTAAACCGGAAGTCAAAATATAAAGTGATTAGTATCGTAGAACAACTAATTGCACGAACTGTCAAAATATTTAAAAATATACAGTGTTTCTAAAATTATTTGATATATTTGTAATTTCCGGTTTAACCAGAAGCGTTTTGTTAACCGAAAATAGTGTCAAATAATAGGTATTCATGGGATAAATTTATCTCCCAATTTTCAAAATTTCATTTTTATTACAAAAGAAATTGTCGGTTTTTGAAATTTTTACTTTAAAAACATCGTAACTCCGGTCCTGGAATTTTCTAACTACGGAAACCGCTGCGTTAGATAGAGAACGGCGATGTTTATAACATATCCAAAAATAAAAAAAATTGTTTAAGCCAATTTTGAGGAAGTGCATTTTAAAATTTTGACCTCCTTGGATCCCTGAAAAAAAGGCTATTTTAAAACAATTTTAAAAATCGATTAGGTTAAAACCAGATCTTTATATTTTGGCTACAAAATACCGTTTTGAAATTTTCATAATAATTATTACCGGCTAAGTTATAAGGTAACAGCAACGAAATGGGATAATCTCCATTTTGAGATTAAAATTTTGAAAAAACATTCAGTCAGTTTTGAGACTAAGATGTACTAACTTATAGTCAAGTTTAAATTGTTTAGGTCTAAATTAGCAGAAGTGCTCTTAAAATAATAAACCCTTTATTTTGAGCCACCCTGTAGATTTAATTTTAATTAAAAGCTTCTTGTGTTGAAGTTTTGCTAAAAGCTCAGATCAAATTTCATCTTGGAGAAATTTGGTGTAGAAGGCAATAACTGATTCATCTTAATCAGTTGTAGCCGTGACTGAGATAAGAAGAAGTGGCAATACAGAGTGGCCCATCAAAAATGAAACAAGCGTGTTTTATCATATTATAACTTCATTTTTTCAAAAATCGTTCAGACCTGTCAATTTTATTTTCGAGGGGGACAATTTTATTTCCTACTTCGAAGTTTGAACACCACCACTTTAACCCTTCAACAGTGGTGCAATCAACGCCAATAGTTTTAATTAAGAAGAGGGCTGAGCGGCATATCATTTTAAAGCCCTTTATATTCTCTCTTCAACGATGTCTCCATTTCTAAATTTGGATCAATAATTTTGAAGAAATTGAGTTGCTATTGTAGTACACAGTTTCGAAAAATATCGAATAATCGAATAATTAACCAATAGCACAGGTTATAATACTGCTCAAAGAAAATTTTTGCACAATTTTCACAAAAAAATTGTCACTCTTTGAAAACTAAAATAACTGTCTATTGTTTTAAAAACGCAATTTCTTTAAAATTATTAGCCCAAATTTACAATTAAGGACGTGGTTGAAAAGAGATTTGAAAGGGCTTTAAAAGTTAAATGTGAGAAAGAGAAAACACGCTTGTTACGTTATTAATGGACAACACTGTATAATTTCTTGATCGTGAAAAACATGAAAAATAAAATTTCTGAGTCCATGGATAGAAAGCTAAACTATTAACTATTTCGTTGACTTAAAATTAACTACAATAAGTGCTCGAGTAATTAAAAAAAGAATTAAAAATTGGAAAATTGGAAAATCTCATGATTGCGACAACTTTTTCTTTTGGTTAAATAACGAAGAAGAAAATTCAAACAGAAACACTGTATACGAGTTGATTGGAAATTATTGCGTAGGAGTTGGGAAAAGTAAGAAAATCGATAGTTTTACCCAAAAAAAATTGTTCCTTTTATCACTAGGCACTACAAGTTTGCTATTAGTGTTAAAGGCAATTAATTTTTTTTAAATTCGACGTTTAGGTAATTTAAAGAAATGACGAGAGGTATTAATTTTTTATTGACAAATTTTGCACTAGTAAAAATTTTTTAGGTAGGATGGAAAAAGATCAATTGAACAAAGTTGTTTGAGTTTAATAATGCATCTCTCGGGGATTTAAAACTCTTAAAAGTGACAAAGAAAAATATGGTTTTTAAAAGAAACTTGAGGAGATACGACCATTAAGGGTTGAATTGGCTAAATTTATAATATGACGAAATTTTGTAATTTGGAAGAAAAAAATAATTTTTTAAATTATAAGGATATTAAAACTACGGAACGGGAGAAATAATGTAAGTAAATAGAAAATTTTCTTTTTTTGTTTAAGTTTGAAATGAGAACTACTATTATAATTGCAACTTTGTATGGTTTCCAAAACTTTCCGTTTAATAAGTTTTTAGTAAGTATAATAAAACGTT
The DNA here is from genome assembly GCA_963924605.1 of Malthinus seriepunctatus. Lineage (NCBI taxonomy): Eukaryota > Metazoa > Arthropoda > Insecta > Coleoptera > Cantharidae > Malthinus > Malthinus seriepunctatus. The sequence continues at coordinate 32,558,306 of OZ004603.1, read as the reverse complement.
TATGATAAGCTTTAGAATCAGTCCCGATGGAATCTTTTCGGGCTTTCCCAAGGGTGTTTTCACCAACAATTGCGAAAGAAAAATTGTATTTTTACCATTCGGCACATTTCGCTCTAATGAATCTACAAATTAACTCTTTTTTCACTATCTACTAAAATTCTAGTGCCCGAAAGGCACCTTTCAAAAATTGTGTAATAGTCGCATTTTGTTTTTTCCAAAAAGTTATTTACAAAACTAAACTTATAAGAGAAATCAATAAACTTCCTTAAAACTTTTCAAAAAGTCCCAACTAACGCAAATAGAGCCACAAATAAAACAAAAAAAAAGAAAAAATATAAAATTTGCACAAACCTTTATATTTCAAGTTTACATCCATTTATAAAACCAATAATTGCACTAACCACTAAAATTCGCGTTTTTAAATACACGGTTTTTTAAAATCATCCCTTCGTTCAATTCAGACCACGCGTCGAGTTAAACTACGACAAACCGTTCAACCCACGCATGTCCTATACATTCGCATGCGCTCGATTTTTCCTCTTCGAAAAAAAGAGAAAAAGAAAAGAAAATGCTTCCTGATTCTTCAACTTACGCAAAATTTATATTTTTTTCTCAAAAATAATAATAAATGCAACTCGAAAAAGTAAAATCTCTTGTGTGGGAAGCTTTAAATCCACAGGCTTAATAAGCCTCTTTCAAAATTTTTCTTCATCACCTAAGATTATAATCTCAAAAAAAAACGTTTAATAGCGTTCATGCGATAACATTAATTTTGAGTCAATCCAGAGTTAAATTAAATGAAGAGAATAGCCATTAATGGGAACTTAGTTACTGTTACTGCAAGTATTTGTGTGAAAGATTCGTTTAATTAAATGTTTGTAGCGATAAAATTAAAATGTATTAAAATTAATGCCTTTAAATTGGAGCATATTTAATAAATAAAGTTAAAAATTAATTTTTCGTTAATTAAAAATTTATGTAATGGGATCTCGGTGTAGTGTATCAAGCGAGAGGATTTAATTTCGTAGCTTTCGAAAAGCCATGCTCAACATTTATCTTTTTTGATATTGGCCTAAAATTTTCTCTTGATATATTTAGGTCTATATCTATGTTTAATCAGCGATAATAAGGGAAAACGCGCTATAATTTCAGAGTTTTGGGATTTGAGTGAGTCATTTTTCATATAAAATTTATTTCTATTATTTTTCGCTAATTGCTTTCTTGTCGTTAAGCGTTTACGTTTTAATATAAATATGGAAAGAGATTAAGTAGGGGATTTATGTTTATAGAAAAATACAGTGCGTCCCTAGTGAGTTGACTATTAGGTACCTTTAATCGAAAAACTTCATTTTAATGTTTTAAAAAATCAAGTTGCCATGATAAATGAAAAAGAACTATTTTCTCTTCAGGTGAAGGGTCTTTTTGGTTAGTAATACGGTAAAATGTTATTTACAAAACTTGTTCAGAATATGAATTTTTCTATTTCGGTACGTTAAGAAGCCTATAAGAATACTGTTTTGACGTCATAATAGTACGCTTATAGAGTCTATAACAGCACTGTTTCTAGGGAATTTTTTTCAATGTGCAGCACTGCATGTTGACAGATGAATTATATTTGACAGTTATAAAATTAATATCATTGGACAGATTAAACTAAAGGCTGGCACCGAGGCTGGCACACAATGAGACTTAACGCTTAACGCTTAAAACGTAAGACTTAAAACTTAAAATTCAACATGTGTTATACCTAGGGCAGTGCACACAATGTGAACGTAACGCTTACGACTTAACTTAAAATTTTTTTATTGTGTAAATTGTAAAATGTGTAAAATAAAATGTGTAAATTGTGTAAATATAACCTTAAAATGTTAAAATTGTATAAATATAACCTTAAATTAGCTTAGCAGCGTAACGCCTTGTGTGTATATGTTATTTTACGTTTTACGTTTTAAGTCTTACGTTTTAAGCGTTAAGCGTTAAGTCTCATTGTGTGCCAGCCTTAACTTTCAAACACGAACGTCAAACTTTAGAATAAGTACTGCCAACATAAATAAATTTAGGCATCAAAATCCTAAAAACTATGTTTTGACATAATTTTATTACCATTTTTATAAAATAATGCAGCGAAATAGAAAAAATAGTATAAAAAACACGTTTCATTAGGCCCTTAACGCATTCGTCCCTTTAGAAAACGCGCGTTGCGCGCTTGTTTTCTAAACTTTGGACTCATACGTTAAGAAGATGCCTAATGATACTTGCTTTTTAATATACTATTATGGCTTTGTCCAAAATTTGTGTCGATTAGTCAACTCAATCAACTAAATTTTGAATACTCAAAATTCTTATTTCTTTAATTTATTTGTTAGTCAGTGCGTTCGTTAATGTTTGATTCGTGTATGTTTAGTTGTAAATCTGCAACGACTTTTTAAGTTGGCTAAAAACAAAAATCTCTAACTTATTTAAATATCTGAGTTGTCATTAATTTAAATGACATTCAAATGCAAAATTTATCAAAACTACATACTTATAGTTGTAAATAAAATGTTGTAGGTACTAGGTCTCAAGTTATAAGAAAATAATCGTAAAGCTGCGTACTAGTTCAAAACCGTTTAAAATCGTAGAGGGGTATTAAACTGTGTAATTTCATTGGTTATTTAACTGACAATACGTCCGATTATGAGTTAGAGTTCGGCATGCGCCGGAATTATTTTCTTATAACGTGAGACCTGTTGTATTAAACTGGCATAATGGCTAAATTATACACTCGGATGACTATAACACTCGCCTCCGGCTCGTGGTTTAAATTTTATCCTTGCGTAATTATAAAATTATGGTTATTAAATAATATACTATTACGGACCTACGGCTTACAATGTATAAATATACATACGCAATTTTGGTTTAATACCTATACAAACAGCGTACGTTAGGTTGCATAACAACTCGGACCAAACATTAATGGACGCACGGTATAACATTATGATAATGCTATAATGAACAATAAATAGTAAGAGTTGTAAACTAGCTATTGAGAATGAAATGACAGGCGGCTTGGCAGTAAAAGAGTCTCTATGAGCGCTGCATGTTGACTAGAACCAATCAGAGGCACCGATTAACTTTTAGCCCAAGGCAAACATCCCTAGAGCCACTGTTTTTAAAGAGAATCAAAATGTATTCGGAACATCATTTATTTGTAATGAGCAGCTTCCTGACCTTAATTTTAAAATTTATTTTCTTTCTAAAAAATATGAATAAAAAAATTATGTATTAATAAATAGAGGCCCCCACCATTAACTTTGCACGCGGGCCCCTGGAGTGCTTGTTACGCCACTGAGTACAAGGTACCCTAAACTGTCTTGATGCTTCATGAACCCCAGTACTTCCACTTCTTACAGTTTGTACTGCTAAAGTTGTTCTTCTTTCCACGAAGCTCTAGAGCAGCTTCCTTTTCGTTTGTAATCGTTAAATCAAAAAATCATTAAATCAGATACGTTATTTACTTAACAAAGCCGGGTGAAATGGCGCAAGCCATCTCACCCAATTACGTTGGGTAAGATGGCGCACGGATTTCCCTTTCACTTACACTTCGACTGTGTTTTTAGTCACCTAAACAGCCTAATCAATAAAATATTTCACTGCGCCATCTCACCCGCTGCGCCATCTCTCCCGGTTTTACTCTATTTATATTTATTTACCACATTACAGGAATAATTTTTTTACGATGGAGAGCGGTAGGGATAAGTTTGCGCAGGTTTGGCCACGCCCCTTTAATAATTTAAACACGTTGAGTACGTTGTTGGATGGAAAAAAATACCAATTTAAGTATCTGCGCATCCCTTCAGCTCGTCATCTTAAAAAATTATACTTAAGTAGTATTGCATGGGCAAAAACAATTTTCATGAACACGCTTATACGAGTACTATAGGGTGTTCGAGATATTAATAGTAACTTTATATTACATTAAATAGACGCCATATTGGATTTTTATATAAATAAATTGAATTTATCCACGACCGTCCAATAATACGTTCATTACTCTACGTTTTTTGACCAGTAACGTGTGTCATTACTCACTAGTTGCAAATCATTGAATAATATACATATTACTCAATGACTATTACATTACTCAATGGTTTACCGGGCGACACAGGGGCTGGGAAAACTTATATAGCTCCGTTATTTGTCAACGTATCAAAATGAAATTTGCTGTGAGTTATAGTCATATAAATTGCAATTTGTTTAACTACTTTTGAAAATTCTTCCACTTCCGATTTCGCCGGAAATGAGGTAAACTTTAGATTTTTAAATGCAACACCATATATATTTTTACATTTTTGAATTGCACATTAAATTTTAAATACATTTCCATAAAAAATTAATTTTTTAAAATAAACAAAAATTTTTTTTTCAAAAAATACTCGCGTATTCAATGCATATTTGGTTTATAATATTTGCAGTCGTGGATAAAGTATAGTATCCTACTCGCGGGTAATGCTCATTACTCACTCTAATGATTACGACACTCGCCATATGGCTCGTGTCGCAAATTAATTCTTGTGAGTAATGAGCTACATTACCCGCTCGTTGGATAATATACTATTTTAGTCTTATTTCAACGATGTCTGATAGTTTTAAATAAGATGGTAAGATTGGAATAGGTATTAATTATTTTTATTGAATCAAGTACCCATGATAAGAAAAATAAGTTTTAAAACAAAAGAAACCCCGAGTTTTCAATTTGAACTGTACTTTTTAATTGTTTTTTCATAGCTACTTGACTTAATACAAATTTCTAATATCAAATATGCGCCGCCATCTATTGCTTAAAACATAGATTGTTATAAAAATTTACTGCTGTTCTAAGCCAAAATAGTTAATTATAATAAAAGGACGAAAAATAGAATTTCTCGGACGAATACGTGAAATTGCTGAAAGAGGCGAAGCCGAGTCCAGCAAACGTATGAGTCCGAATAACATTTACGTTCCTGTGTCATACAATATTTTTTATTCGATTGTAAAAAATTCTCAAAAATATTTAAAAAATTTAATTTAGTTATTGTTAATCTGACATTTATTTTAATTTAATTACATCAAAGTCTGTCAATTAACAAATTTTACACGCCGACAAGACCATTTTGGTCCTTGGACGAAAAGCGTTACCTAGCAACACAGCAAAAGATGGTACTTTGATGAAAAAGTTAGCTTCTCGTCCAAATAACTTAACCATAAAATGCCACTTTTTGACACAAGCTCTTAACCCTACAGTAAATACGTGAAAAATAATCCCACCGGTGCATACGTGAGGCTCGTCAAGCCTGTAGTTTATTAGCTCTTCCCGTCATAGTTTGATAATTTTTTTAAAACTTTTTATGTAGAAAATGATCATTAACATTTAGAAACATAAAATATTTATTAAAATTGGTTAATACAATTACAAATTAATACAAAATGGCATTATTATATAACATGCTCATAACTTACACTTTTTTAATTTTTGTTTTAAAAAGTGACTTTGAATGTTTGAATTTTCAAAACTAAAAGTTTTCGGAACAGCTAACACAAACAAAGTCCGCATGTTCCATGCAAATACATGTAGCACATATTTTACAATAATGTTTGCTTTTGCGCCTCTTACAAAAAGTGCAATATTTTCTCTTATTTTCTCTTGTTTTCTCTTGTTTTATAAGCGGCATTCCAGAAAATTTTCTTGCACTATTTCGAGTTTCACGTGGTAAGTGCATATTTTCGGCTCTGTCCATCAACTGATTTTTCATTAGCTCTAGGCCTAGTTTTTTTTGAAAATATCTCCTATTGAGAATTTCTGTTTGATTCGCATTGTATATTACTGACGCATTTAGCCCAGCCACATTTAAGATTCCATAAAATATAACTAGTGGCCATCGCCTAGTATTGCGTGCACAATTATATTCACCACAGAGCTGATCAGCGGCATCTACCGCTCCTTTGTTAAGATTGTAAAAGGTTATAATTTCAGGCTTTCTTTTTTCATTGGTTTCTTTATCGATCTCATCGTCATGGTGTAAACTAGATGCCATTAGTACACATTTATTCTTTTTTGGAATATATGACAAAATGGTAATTTTTTCAGAAAATCCAAACAACGTGGAATATATTTCCCTATTTCTAGATTGTATAAAATCATTAGGAAGCTCTTTCGTATTTTTACGTAAAGTCCCAACGATTGTTAGTTGATTAACCTCAAGCATCTCGTGTATAATGTCCACTCCTGTAAACCAGTTGTCCATAGTTACATTCCTTCCAGTATGGAAAATTGGTTCACACAATCTTCTGACAACGTCATCGGTTTTGTTACTTATTTTGTAAGGCCCTTCTGGCTGCGATCCTGAATATATTTCAAGATTTGTCGTGTAGTATGTTCTCGAATCAACCAAGGCAAAAATTTTTAAACCACATTTTGCTGGTTTATTTGGAATATACATCCGAAAACTGCATCGTCCGCGAAATGACCACAACATTTCATCTAATGTCACATATTCACCCACATTGTAAGATAATTTACAATTAGTGACAAAATCCTCAAAAATATTTCTTACAGCAGTTATTTTATCTAATGCTTTTCTTTGCTCTCTAGTATTCTTATCGTCAAATCTAATACATTTCATTAAAAACCGAAATCGATTTATACCCATAGCAGCTGGAAATATGGCATTACCAGTACCGTCAGTAGTCCAGTACTCAGAAAGATTTAATCTGTTTCCATGAAAAACTCCAGCTATGTACAATATACCAATTACAGCTTTGATTTCATTTATAGTAGTTTCTTTTTTTAAATAGTTAAAATCCTTGTTTTCTGTTATTATACGGATGTATATATTTGTATTTTCAACAATTACATTTAACATATTTGGGGTAACTAATTTTAGCCAGCATTCTAAAGGTGTCTGTGCGTCTTTGGCATATGGCTTTACGCCAGGTAGATAACTTATGTTTTCTTGCCTGGTACGAACATTTTTTGGTGGACACTGTTTTCTCCACTTTGTACCGTCTTTTCCAATATAAAATTCCTGTCTACTTCTTTTTCCTAATTCATTAGTGTTTCCATCTTCCGCATCAATAATATTTTGTGATTCTTCAAAATTTTCATCTACATCTTCTTCAGAATCGGTGTTATGATCACTCACTTCTAAACAATCAGAATCTGCCTCCGAGTCATCATCGTCTAAATCGTCAATATCTGTTGGGACTTCCTCAAACATTTTTTGTAATCTCTCGATTTCCTTTCGGTATTCACACATGTTAACTGAAAATCACGAAATAAATAATAAATACAAATTTAGAATAATCATTATGATTTTCCTTACCTTCAAAGATACAACAATAACTAATTAAAATAGTGCACTTTTAAAGTTTGAATAAATTGTTAATTTTATATAGATAAGCCACACACAAATAACTACTCACATACACCGTTTAAATCTAAAACGTAACTAAAAAATATATCTTGAATGAAATGAACACTTAATTTCATAATACTCAGCTAAAATAAATTACGGGAGTTCATACGTGAGACCTGACAAGTCCTTTTGCTGTTCTATGCGAAATTTAATATACTTGCAATAATTATTTAATTGTTTTTATTATATACGAGTAATCTTACACTTACAATCAAAGTCGAAAGGTATATTAAGTTTCATAAATTTAGTTTAAAAAATATTCATGGTACAACAAAAATAAAACGGTGTAAGCTTCTCAGGCCTCACGATGCTCTGCAGCTGCAGGGTTAAATGGGGGAGGTTTGTAGGAAAATTCAATAAATGGATAATAATACGCCTAGCAGAACTAACAGATAGACAACCAGTTATGCTGCATTAATAAGAGCTCCGACAGATCGATTCCATAAAAAAAAGTGAACGTCACTTCGGAGCGCTGTCGTACCTTATAAACGTCACAGTTCATAGGTTAGGTTCAAAATAACAAAAACTAAACAAATTTGATAAAACTGTTTAGTGGTGATTTTGCTATTCCAAATAATTACTGTAAGTATAGTCATACCTGGGCTTTTTCGATTTGACTTTATAATCCTTATACAAAAGGGGTTAAGCTTTTAAATATTCAACAATAGAAAACACACTAACAATAGTAAAAGAAATTGAACCTACTAGACCGAACCCCCGTGGCGTGACACAGGGGTGCATTTTCTCTCTAGTATGAAGACTTAAAATAGCAAATTCAGGTAAATTTTGTTAACGTTGATGCATACTTAATATTTACTAGAAAAAAAAATACGACCCTGCTTCAAGAACTAGCATTTTTACAGGTAAATTAAAAATCATTTTACACCTTTGGTAATTTGTTTCTTTTTGTGACATATTTTTCTTTTGTGAAGATTACAAAAGGATTATAAAGTCAAAATCGGTAGATAGAAGTTACTACTATACTTGGAAATATTACAAATTATAATTTATAACGTGAAACTTAAAATCAATAAAAATGTTTTAGATTATTATAAATATTTAACTTTTAGATAAATATGTAACTCGTGTGTGTACAAAATGTTTCAGGGTGGTGTAGACGCAAAATTATAATTTCTTTTAATTTTTCTTAAAATTTAATGAACTTGAACTCAAATCCGTTAACCCCCGTTAACCCTATTTTAATTCTTTTAAATTTCTTGAAGGTTAACATTAAAAGTAAAAGTATGTGAAGGCCTTTTCCCTTACATAACCGGCTTTTTATAATCGTCCGAAATTAACAGAATTTTAAAAATTTGGCTTAAAAATGGAAATTTCTAATTTTTTATTTTTGTACTTACAACTTTTTTAAATTTAGATTAGGTAATTCACGAATTTAGGTCAAATTTTTATTTATTTTTTAAATTAAATATTGTAACATAACTGTATAAAATCAATCCTTGAGATTCTAAAATTGAGAAAATTTTTTCAAGAGAAAATTTAAAACAGTAAATAAACAATTTAACAATTTAATTTAAAATTTTTAAATTTTGTGGTAATGAGATTACAAAAATTATTACCATTTTCGTATTTAAATTGTAAGTGATGACCCCTAAATCAAATTAAATAAAAATATCAAAATCAAAAAGTGTAAACAACACATAATTTAAAGATAATTTTGCAAACTTTTTTTTTTAATTTTTGACCCACTGATACACAAAAATTAAAATATTTTTAAAACTAAAACACAACAATTGATTAATTAAATTTATGTAATATTTTTAAAATAACTTAAATATTACATACACACAAGTTTTGGAATGAAGCTATGTTTAAGCTTTATAATAAAACTTGGAAATTTCAACATGCAGGTATAGTGTACAAATAGATATAAGAACCCGACTTCTAGAAGTCAACAGTTGCCGATCAGCTTATGCCAGTACACAATAACCAACCCTATCGTAAATCATGCACCCATTGTACTGTGACGATTGTTAAGTTAGGTACCCTTTTAGATATTTGCCAAAGCAGGTACGTAGACGAAAATACTCATTATCCTTTATTTTTATTTACTTTACCTGCTTCCGCAAATATCAAAAGGGTATCTAACTTAACAATCATCACAGTACAATAGGTGATGGTGTATGATTTACGATAGAGTTGGTTATTGTGTATTGGCATAAGCTGATGAGCAACTGTTGACTTCTAGAAGTCGGGTTCTTATATCTATTTGTACACTATAAATGCCGTCCCAAACGATGTTAAAATAACAGAATTTACAACTTTACGAGTTTCGACAGTCTGTTTCGAAAAATATGAATATTGAGGTATAATAATAATTATTTAAAAGCACAGTTCAAAACTTTTTCTCATCTACATAAATGTAAGCTGAAAGCTGGTTTTGTAATCGGAGATTAAAAGATTATTCGCAGATTTTAGAATTAAACCCCGCAGTTTTATTTGAATATCTAACATAACTTCTAAAAAATATACAGGGTGTTCAAGATGTACTGGCACACAAAACAGTTTTTCAACGTGCTTGATTTAAATTTTAAAAACATTCTTTTTAAATTTCTCAATATTTTTAGGTAAAATTTTGTTAGAAAAGGATCACTAAATAGAGGATTAACATCATAATTTAGGGGTATTTTAACATGCAATTTAGCTTAAAGATCAAGATCCTCGAAAAAACATCACTAAATAGGGGTTCGACTGTACAAGTGTACAGGGTACATTGCTGATATTGCTGGTCCCTATGGAATATCTCTGTTATACGACCTCCATCTACTTTTTTGAGATAAACTGGACAAACTCAATGGTAAAACAAAAAATCTGATACCTTCTTTTGTTTTAGAGTTATAGCCCCAAATTCACATTTTCGTCATTTTATTTTGACCAATATCTCACTTATTTCTCAAGATTTTTTAAAACTGAAAAAACATTCTTTAAACACTTTTTAACGTAGATTCCAGTGGCGTAATTAAAATTTTTTTTCGATGGGAAGTTTTAGAGTTATTACCCAAACTTCACTTTTTTTAAATATGAATAATAGGCGGCTTTGACTTTATTAAATAGAGTATTTTTTTGCGCTTGTATGTAAAATGTAATATTTATTGAAATTATTTTTAATAATAAAAACAAACAGCAGTTTGTTTAAGAAATTATGAATTAACTTTGAAAGCAAAAGACAATCTAATTTTGACATGGTAAACAAATGCTGTTTACACTTGCTTATGTCATTTAACTAAAAATGAAATACCTTTTTTTATTTAAAAAAATTTGAAAAATTTGAAAATTTCATTAAATGTCATATTTTTGAAAAGTGCAAAAAAATACTCTATTTAATAAAGTCGTAATCGCATATGATTCGTATTTAAAAAAAGTGAATTTTGTCTAAAAACTCGCAAATAACCCATCAAAAAAAAATTTTGACTACGCTATTGGAATCTACGTTAAAAAGTGTTTTAAGAATGTTTTTACAGTTTTAAAAAATCTTGAGAAATAAGTGAGATATTGATCAAAATTAAAATGACGAAAATGTGAATTTGGGGCTATAACTCGAAAACAAAAGAAGGTATCAGATTTTTTGTTTCACCATTGAGTTTGTTTTAAAAAAGTAGATCGAGATCGTCTTATTAGTTTTCTCCTAACTCTTATATTAACGGAGATACCCCATACGGACAAGCAATATCAGTCACCCTGTACATATATACAAGGTGAGTTTTATCTTGACATCTCGAAAATAATCAAATAAAAGTTTGAAGTAATGAAGTAAAAGGTGTTTAACACAAAATAAAATAGCGTTCTTTATTTTTCCATTGGTGAACATTTAGGGGGTCATTTGGGGCTCAACTTGTTTTAAGTTAATAGGAACCTATATTTTTGCTTACGGCTTATTATTCTGCATAAAAATATGAACAAGTTTTGTAGGAAAAGTTCTCTTCTCAGACATCACATTTTTTTAATCCAACAAAGTAACTACAGAAACTGTCAAAAAATACAGGGTATTCCATTTAAAATATATAAGTTTTTTACGTTTGAAATTTGCTCTAAAAGTCAGCACGTTTTGAACATCCTGTACATTATTATAAAAAAAAATTGTAACATCAGAGCTTAGTCTAAGGTTCTTAGAAAAATATCTGAAAATTGCGTAGCTCCTGTTATCATCATAACGTGAGTATGCAATTTTGAAGAAAGGTGCGCAGTTGAAAATAGGTGTAGGGATATATCATGAAGTTGGATTTAGAATATTTCCCAGAATCCAGAAATGTAATAAAAAATATAGTATTTCGTTTAAAATAAAAGTTAGTGTTACTTCCGGTTTAACTGGAAGTGATGTGGTTTTGAAAATATTTTTAATCAATAGATCAGTAGCCATTATACTGAATATGAAATTTTCAGATCAATCATACTATTAGAAGCTCCAAAACGTCTAACCTACGGTTTCCGTGAAACACCCTGTATAATGAGGGTCGATCGATTAAGAACTACAATGGCGATAACACAACATATCTAAAAATTAAGTCAGAACCAATTTTGGACAAATCCAATTTAAAATTTTGACCAACTTTTGCCCCTTAAAGGTTCAAGGTATCTAATTTTGAACCAATTTCAAAAATCGATTATTTTAACACTAAAGTCTCGTACTTGGTCTACAAAATACCGTTTTTAGATTTTCATAATAATAGTTACCGGCAAAGTTATAACAAGAAAACCAACCAAGAAATGAAACAAGCGTTTGTATTGGTCGCCATTTTGGATTTAAAAATTTGAAAAAATATTGATTTAATTAGGCTCAAGATGCACTAACTTAAAATTATTAGTGTTAAAGCCAAGCCCGTTCACACCACTCTGTCCACCGTCTTGTTGCAAGCATGTGTGCTTATAGAGCTCTGCTTACGCCTCGTTGTGCAAGCAGCAGCACGCTGGTGCGGAAATAACGCTCTTTTCCCACCAGTTACATAAATTATTTATTATATTACATAAAAGATACCTATTATGACCGATAAGCTCCCATCCAAGTGATTTATTGTGTAAATAAACACACGAGTATATCACACCCATCACGATTCTAGAAATAATAACCATTCAATAACTAAGTTCGCCCATAAAAGATAAAACATAATTAAGTCATATCATACGTAACAACGTACCGATAACAATATTAAACAGCAACAAACCTAAAATTACTTCTTATCAAAGTCTATCGGTTAAGTTGCAATAACCTTCCAAGGTCTCCTTCTAATTGACTTTATACCACAAATCTACATAAATTTATTTGAAATTTTGTCAAGTTAAAACAGTTTTGTGTGTGAAAAAAATTTGTGTGCGTACGTCCGACCAAAGTAAATTGAAACTGGTAAAAATGTTTAAATTTAATGTTTACAAGTAGCCACTCGTTTGCTTTAAAAAACGAAATTGAAATAAAACTTGGGCAATGTGCCACTCCATTTGGGAGTTCTTTTTTTAAATAATACATTAAACATGCCCATTAAGCCGTCAAGAAATTACTCACTTTTATATTTACGTATACCCAACGCAAGCAAAGAGAAATTTTTTAAATTACATCTACGTAAGTAGCATCTTAATGAATGGAAAACAGGGGCGTTCGTCGACAATGAGTTGTAAATTTAATTCAAAAATTACGAATGAATAAAATACAAAGGATTTTTTATAAGACACCCTCGACCCTCATAAAATCAAATTTGTTATCATTGAAGATTTTTATTGTTAACAAAAATATCTAAATTTAAATTTTTTTTCAGAATAAAATGAATTCGAAACCACAGACTTTCAATTTTCCATTTAAAAGGCCGTGGATGGTTGACAATGGAGCTGCTGCAGCAGCTGGAGGAGGAAATATTGGTGTTAAGGGAATAATTGCAGGTAATTTGAAAATTTTCAAATTTACTGATAGGTGTTTGCTAAATTCATTGCTAGTAATTAGAAGGTATCACTTGCTATCACCGAGTGATGTCTATTCTATTATTTATTGCAACACTAAGAATAAGAACGGAAGAATTGCTATAATTTTCTAACCGATAACAATTATCTCAGACGGGGTTTGTTAACCTGTTAAGTAAATTTATAAATAACTTACACAACAAATCAACAGTTATTTAAAATTAACAATTTGAAGAGCTAATATTTACTGTATCGAGATCAAAACAAATTGAAGAGCCTCTTTTAAAATAAAGTATTGGATCATAAGAATTTATAAGGGACGACATGCAAAAAAATCAATGAAGCAGAACCTAATATTTAACCGTAAATACTTCAACTTTAGTATATAAATGAGATCACATAAAATGCAAAGGATTCCTTATTGAGGAAAAAGATATGCTAAGGTCGAAAACTCCTCATCGTAACAATTACTATTACTATACAAAAAATGTTACAAATTCTTAAAAAAAGGTTTAAAAAATGACATCTTTTGAAAATACGTAGCAACAAAGCTTAAGCCGCTTAAAACTACCCCATGAAGTAAAGTAGTGTGACATAAATTGTTACTATATTGGTTATCTTCGGGTTTTCATAAATTTCAAAAAAAAATTTCTCATAACTAAAATATAATGACATCCCTGAAGTGGGTCTTACTGGTCTTACCTACAAACAAAAATACTTGTTAATAAATCATAATTTTTTTTAAATGTTAATTTACCTTAAATTCTGCTGTTCTGAAGATTTCAAAGCTTGTTTGCGGTTTCTTATCTCCCCCATAACCCAATTTTGAAATAAAAGAATCGAAAAGTTTATTGAACTCATACTCACTGCTGATGGATTAAAAAAGGAACCTGAAATAAGTAAAAATTAAAATATTATTATTGACTGTTAAAATCGCTTTAAAAGTCTCGAAACGAATTTTTTAATGACAAAGAACTTGTAATCTTTAATTGGGACACCCTGTATATTATTGCATATTTGGATTCTACTTTCAATGAAGATCAAAATGAGTCTCAACTAAGGTACTGGACCACCAAAAGTGTAAATTCTTTATCTGCCACTACAGAGCGAGCAAAGTTGAACTGTTTTTACCATAAAACGCTCAAGATCTTAGTCCAGGCTTCAAGACTCATCAGGGATATACCTCATTATGAGTATGATTAAAAGGAGAATCCAAGTATGCAATAATTTATACAAGGTGTACCATTTTGAAACAACTTATAAAAATTCAAACTATTAACGACAAACAGAAAATTTTCTTATTGAAGCTATGATGAAGTCAAATTTATATAAAATAAAAACGATTTGTAATTGACCATTTAAAAATTAAAACTTAAAGCTCGTACCAAAGAGACTTTAAACAGTTTACACAATTTAACGAAATTTAACAAACGGATTTAACTTGCTGAAAATTGAAACAAAAAATGTAAATATTTGATATTTGCGACACCTGTGGTTCAATTTAATAATTAATTTAAAAAAATGACACTAGGTGGTAAAGTAGATTTCTATTTTAAAACCCAAAATTATAATTTTAAAAATTTATTTCCAAATTTGAAAAATTTTATGTTAGAAATAATAAAAAATAATTCTGAATTAATAAAATCGTTTTAAATATTTCTATCCAAAAGATCTTACCCATTTAACAGCTCAAGCCTAATGGCGGCTTTGGCCGGTTTCTTGCCGTTTTTAAGATTTACTGATGAGATCGAAGGCTTGGTCTTGGAAAGGTCATCCTTTCATCATCAACGTTGTTATTTTTTTTAATATTCTTCCAATTTAAAATTTGTTATCAATTAATTTTCGTAAAATGCCATAATCAGCCCGTAATAACATCAGGCAAAAAGTTCTTACAAATGACGAATGGCGTAACAAAGTTAAGCATGCGCAGTAGACCCAAGAGAATGGAGGTACTTTTAAGAGTTATAATTTCAATTTTGCTGAACGAAAAACGAATTCTAAGAATGTATAACATCACAAGTTGTATTCAAAATTTCCTCACACTTATTTTTTTTAATTTCAGGTGGTATAACAGGTGGTATCGAAATTTGTATAACATTTCCAACCGAGTATGTAAAAACACAATTACAATTAGACGAAAAAGGTGGTCAAAAGAAGTATTCTGGTATATTAGACTGTTGTAAAAAGACTGTTAAAAGTCATGGAGTTTTGGGGTTGTATAGAGGCTTAAGTGTATTACTGTATGGCTCGATACCAAAAAGTGCAGTTAGGTAAAGTATGCACATTATTCTAAAACAAACATTCTTAACACAAAGAATTTAGGTTTGGTGCCTTTGAAGCGTTCAAAAATGAAATGAAAGATGAACGAGGAAACTTATCTGTTGGGGGTCGTCTTTTATGTGGTTTAGGTGCTGGTGTTGCAGAAGCTATATTTGCCGTAACACCTATGGAAACTGTTAAAGTCAAATTTATTAACGATCAACGTAGTGCAAATCCTAGATTTAAAGGTTTCTTCCATGGAGTTAATTTAATTGTTAAAGAGCAAGGTAAAACAAATTAAACTGAAATTTTCATATTCAATTAAACGTTTGTTTGAAAGGTTTGGGTGGTGTCTATAAAGGTGTAAGTGCTACAATCATGAAACAAGGTTCTAATCAAGCAATTCGATTTTTTGTAATGGAAACCTGTAAAGATATGTACAGAGGAGGAGATAATAGTAAAACTGTACCTAAATTAGTAGTTGGAGGATTTGGTGCTGTTGCAGGTGCGAGAAATCTTACCAATAGTTCTATTATTAAAGCAATAATTTTATTAAATTTTAGGAGCGGCTTCGGTGTTTGGAAATACCCCGATCGATGTAGTGAAAACTAGAATGCAAGGACTGGAAGCTCATAAATATAAAAACACCGCCGATTGCGCAATGCAAATCTGGAAAAACGAAGGAGCAGCTGCGTTTTATAAAGGAACAGTACCAAGATTAAGTCGAGTGTGTCTCGATGTAGCCATAACTTTCATGATCTACGATAGTTTCATGGAACTATTTAATAAAGTATGGCCTTAATATCACTTTTTAAAAGCAATATTTTGTTAAGTTTTGTAGTTTATCTTCATATTAGTTGAAAATTGTTGTTAATGATAGTGCCTGTAAAATTTGAGATGTTAGTTGGGAGTGAAGTTAAACGAGTAGGAAATTGTGAAGTCGTTTCAAATTTACTGCATTTCTTTATCACTATGTTTAGCTAATTCATTTTGTAATTTTAGTAACTTTTTATAACTGATTATTAGTTTTGTTTAAAATTAGAGTTCGTCAATTAAGTTCGAAAGATTTGATTAAATATTGTTCTACCATATCACCTCAGCTATTATTGACTGACAGTTGCAATTTAAACTATAGTAGTGCGGATTGGCATAACTATTTTTATTGATCTTTTACAACAACGAAAACTAAAAGTATACAAAAAATTTGGACGTTCTCTCTTACGAGTATTTTTTAGTAGAAATTTGTAAAAAAATTATAGTATGAAAGTTTTTCCACAAATGTTTAAAATAGTGATAGGTAGAGGACGTTATTTTGAATAGAATGATAGGTTTTACATGTAGTTAATAAGCTGAGAAATATAAACAAATGTTAGGCTTTTAATTTTTAGCGCCAAGCGTTAAGCTTATGATTTTAAAATTATGTTTTTTTATTAAAATATTTAAACAATAGTTTTGTCGATTACAGTTTGTTAAAGAATGCAATTGTTTGTTTTAACTATTCGACGCTCACTTGGCCGAGTTTTTAGACTGACCACTTTGTAGTCACCTGTTTTGGATTTCTTTTTACATAACGAGCGTTAAAAATTTAATTCTAACAGCAATCTTCAGTAGTTTTTGCATTCCTTTATTGCGGGTTTTTATTTATAATATTTTTTGTGTTTATTTTCTTTTATTGTATTGTGAACTGTATTTTTTAAATAAAACTAGAAAAATCACCTACTTTCGATTGATTTATTATACTTACCTGATGATCACAGCTATTATAGCGCTATAATAGCACAAGCACATGAGCGCCATGGAAAATCTACAGCAATTTTTTGACTAATTTTATTTTTAATTTTATGAATTTTCAAAATATTGAAAAATATACAGAGTCAATGAAATTTTACTAAGTGTCGTGTGTCGTGCAATGGTATAATGTCACATCATGTCAAAGTGACGCAGTCAGACACAGTGACATTTAAAAATTACACTGTAGAAGTGCCCTGCTTTAATTTTGATTACAATAGTATTTTATCTGGTAAATAAATTAATAAATTACTTTTAAAAATTACTTAAAAATTAATAAACTAGAAAATAATCAACTTTAGAGTTTAAATCACCGACTTCAAATCGAAGAACCTCTGGTTCTCCGGATTATATACAGGGTTAAACTCAGTTATAAAAGAAAATATCTCAATAAGGGCTTGTTTATAATGGATGTATTCTGTTATCCTAATCCTGTTATCCAATTAGAAAAATATGTCTCTAAATTTAATTCCTACCTCTAATAGTTTACAACACTTTTTAGTAGCTTTTTGATTTAGCGCTACTTTAAAGCCCGGTCCTGTCCTGTATGAACTAATTAAGGCGGTGACACTCGTGAAAGGCTGTGCATGTTTCTCCAACTTTATTCTTGTTTCAGAGTGACCTCTTTAGTTTCTACACCTTTCATCTTTATACTGTTAAACTTACAAACAAACATACTAAAATAAATATGTAAGTAAATGTTATTCTTGTTATTCCAAAACTTATTCCGGAATTCCGAGTTTAAACTTTAAAGCCAGAATTCAGAGTTTAAAGTCCGAATTCGAAGTTTTAAAGTCGAAATTCCAAACTTAAACTTTAAAGCCAGAATTCAGAGTTTAAGTTTAAAGTCAAAATTCGGAGTTTTAAAGTCGGAATTCCGAATTCCAAATTTAAACTTTAAAGCTAGAATTCAGAGCTTAAGTTTAAAGTCAAAATTCGGAGTTTTAAAGTCGGAATTTAAACTGTAAAGCTAGTAGGTATTCGGAATTTAAGTTTAGTGTCAGAATTCGGAGTTTTAAAGTCGGAATTCCAATTTTAAACTGTAAAGCTAGTATTCGGAATTAAAGTTTAAAGTTAGAATTCG
The DNA here is from genome assembly GCA_963924605.1 of Malthinus seriepunctatus. Lineage (NCBI taxonomy): Eukaryota > Metazoa > Arthropoda > Insecta > Coleoptera > Cantharidae > Malthinus > Malthinus seriepunctatus. Next base: position 32,539,838 of record OZ004603.1, on the reverse strand, counting down.
AAGATTTAAAGTCGGAATTCCAAACTTAAACTTTAAAACCAGAATTCAGAGATTAAGTTTAAAGTCAAAATTCGGAGTTTTAAAGTCGGAATTCGAAATATAAACTTTAAAGCCAGAATTCAGAGTTTAAGTTTAAATTCAGAATTAAGAGTTTTAAAGTCGAAATTCAAAATTTAAACTGTAAAGCCAGAATTCAGAGTTACGTTTAAAGTCGGAATTCGGGGTTTTAAAGTCGAAATTCCAAATTTAAACTTTAAAGCCAAAATTCAAAGTGAAAGTTTAAAGTCAGAATTCGGAGTTTTAAAGTAGGAATTCCGAATTTAAACTGTAAAGCTAGTATTCGGAATTAAAGTTTAAAGTCAGAATTGGAAGTTTTAAAGCCGGAATTCCAAATTTAAACTTTAAAGCCAGAATTCAAAGTGAAAGTTTAAAGTCGGAATTCAGAGTTTTAAAGTCAGAATTCCGAATTTAAACTGTAAAGCTAGTATTCGGAATTAAAGTTTAAAGTCAGAATTCGGAGTTTTTAAGCCGGAATTCCGACTTTTAACTTTTGAGGTAGAATTCAGAGTTTAAGTTTAAAGTCAGAATACTAAGTTTTAAAGTCGGAATTCAGAGTTTTAAAGTCGGAATTCTGAATTTAAAATTTAAAACCAGTGATAAGAGTTTAGTTTAATGTCAGAATTCAGAGTTTAAAAGTCGGAATTCCAAATTAAACTTTAAAGCAAGAATTTAGAGTTTAAGGTCAGATTTCGGTATTTTAAAATCGAAATTCCGAATTTTAACTTTAAAGCCAGAATTCAGAGTTTAAAATCGGAATTACGAATTTAAACTTTAAGCCAGAATTCAGAGTTTAAAGTCAGAATTCGGAGTTTAAAAGTCGGAATTCTGAATTTACAGTTATCATTTTCAAATGAATATTGATGTGTCTTTTCTGCCCTTTTTTCGTTTTCCATGCAGTTGGTCACTAGTTTTTATTAAATAAACTTTTTAATTTAAATTTTTTTCAGAACAAAATGAGTTCGAAATCACAGACGTTTAATTTTCCATTTAAACGTCCATGGATGGTTGATAATGGAGCTGCTGCAGCAGCTGGAGGTGGTACAGGTCTTAAAGGAATAGTTGCAGGTAATGTAACAATTTGGACGAGATTTGTTGATGCAAATTTCCACTAGAATTTGAATTGTGACTGTAATTAAAATTTATTGATTTCAGTTTACCATGATAAATACTACAGACTCCATCTCTCTATTTTACTAACACTAATATGTCTACTTCTGTTGATAAAGGAAAACTGCATTCCATATTTTAGCAGTATTGCTCAAACCGTTTTCGTTTTAACACAAAAAAAACATTTATGATTTTTCCCTTTTTTAGGATGCACAACCCAATTTTGACCGGAAGTCACTTTTTCTTAAATTTTGAGTTTTTAAATTTTGAAGTGCCTTTGAGTTAAAACTGGGTTGACAAAATTAAGAATAATTATGCTTCTTTGCCACACATTTCCTCCTATAAAGAGTGTATAAGGATCAAAAGTCACAAGTCTTATGCTTATTTTTTCTAGGTGGTATAACAGGCGGTATCGAAATTTGTATAACATTTCCAACGGAATATGTAAAAACACAATTACAATTAGACGAAAAAGGTGGTCAAAAACGGTATTCAGGTATAATGGATTGTGTTAAAAAGACCATTCAAAGTCATGGAGTTTTGGGGTTGTATAGAGGGTTAAGTGTATTACTATATGGTTCGATACCAAAAAGTGCAGTTAGGTAAGGTAAGTACTAATCTTAAAACAAATTTTCTTAAAATAAAACTTAGATTTGGTGCTTTTGAAACGTTCAAGAACGAACTAAAAAATGAAAGTGGAAACCTAACTCCTGGAAGAGTCTTTTTGTGCGGTTTGGGTGCTGGTGTTGCTGAAGCTATATTTGCTGTAACTCCTATGGAAACAGTTAAAGTTAAATTTATTAACGACACACGTAGTGCAAATCCTAGATTTAAAGGTTTTTCTCATGGAGTTGGTTTAATTATTAAAGAAGAAGGTAAAAAAATATTAGTTAAATGGCAAATGAAATAATGTTTATTCGAAAGGTTTTGCTGGTGTTTATAAAGGTGTAGTGGCAACAATCATTAAACAGGGTTCTAATCAAGCAATTAGATTTTTTGTAATGGAATCACTCAAAAATATGTACAAGGGGGGAGATAATAGTAAAACTGTACCTAAACCGGTAGTTGGAGGATTTGGTGTTATTGCAGGTAAAGAACTTTACTAATGTTTTATTATTAAAGTAATTGAATAATTCTATTAAATTTTAGGAGCGGCTTCGGTGTTTGGAAATGCCCCGATCGACGTAGTGAAGACAAGAATGCAAGGTCTAGAATCTCATAAATATAAAAACACCGCCGATTGCTTTATGCAAATTTTAAAAAATGAAGGACCAGCTGCACTTTATAAAGGAACTGTCCCAAGATTAGGTCGAGTTTGTCTCGATGTAGCCATAACTTTCATGATCTATGATAGTTTCATGGAACTTTTTAAGAAAATATGGCCTTAACATGGCTTTTTAAAATGTATAGTAATTTAAATTAGGTTAAATTAAATAGTTTTATTTTAGAATTATGTAGTTGTAAGTTGTTCTTAATGATAGTGTCTGTAACATTCTGCAATGGTTTTTGCATTCCTTTATTGCACGATTATATTTATAATTTTATTTTATTATCTTGCAGTGTATTTTTTAAATAAAACTACCAAATCTCCTTTATTTGTTTGATTTATTATTTAAATAACTTTTGATTACAATTTAATTAGTATAATTAACATTAATTCAAATCAATTTCAATGAATCTACTACAAAATATATTTTCTTATGACTTTTACATAATTATGGGGAATGTTTTCTACGTAAAATTATGTAAAACTATTATAAAAATTGATACAATAAAATGTACACTGAATTTTTTTCACACCAATACAATGAAGGTAAATTAATAGAAACATAAAAATATTAAATTTTTATGTTCTGAGATAATCTATCTGTTTCTTAGACAAATTGATGTTGGTACATTTTATTTGATCTTTGGTTATGTACAATGGACAGCTTTCCTGAAACAAAACTTCGCAAAGTTACTTTTTTTGGAAAAAGAAAATATTATTTTTTTTTATAAATGATCACAACCTGTTTATGTAGCAAATAATTTATTGCAATAATTTTTAATGTGAGTTGATTCGCATTTTTCAAAATAATTGACCATCAAATGGTTCAAGAAAAATTCTTCAAGCTCCAAAGAAAATTTATTGCAAAAAATGTCAAGACACTACAAAGACAGGAAATATATTTTACTAAAAGCATGCCATTCAAGATACAATTGGTCCTTAAAGGTTTTAAATAAACGCTTCAATTGCAAATTTTAATACTGAATTCAAATAGTATATAAAAGAATTACAATCACACAATTAAAATAACAAAAGATGCAAACTGTTTGAGCAATTATTAAGTTACTTTAAGCCCTAAACATAAATAAATATACAATTCCAACAAATACATTTAAAATAATACATGTAAAAATTTTATAATTTCGATTAAAATCGCCATTTTAATAAAATGTTACTTTTAAAATAAGATCTTACAATATTTATCTAATTTACTCACAAGGGCTAATACTTTAAAATTTTAAATTCCCAACTTAACATGCAGATAACTACCAAAAACAGTAAATCATTTACCATCCAGGTGTGGTGTTAGCGAGACGACGAATTCTTCGAGTATTTCTATCTTGATCTCGGATTTTCTTTTCCATTTCGGCGTCAGTTAAAGTTTCCAAGAATGGAGCCCATTGATCTGACTCACTCGCAGCACGAAAAGGAACCTACATAACATTCAAAAACCCATTAATAAAAAACTCGTCTAAACTTTTACAACTACCTCGATGGTCGATAATGGCGCTTCACTAAATGCATAAGTGCGTTGATGCCATGATAACTGCCCTCGAATTGAATAAGCTATAGCCGTCACAAATTCTCCACCTAATCCTAACTCTGAACACAACTTCAAAGCAAATTGTTCAGGGTTATTTTCCTTCTCAGACATATCCCACTCGACCTAACAATTCACAATTTAATCGGAGTTAAAATAACAACAACTTAATTGTACCTGATCGACAAGTGAAGTATTTCCTACGTGAATGTTAAGTTTAATTATAACTCTCTGATCGCATGAATCTTCTAATATGCCAGTTGTTTCGGCAGGAAATGCTTCGAGTTGCTGTTTAATCGACTGGCCAATTGCAGGAACAAATGTAAGCGGATTTAAATCTAAGTCGTCACACAGCACTTCGGCAAATTGTTCTGGGCTGATCATACTCTCTAAAATAAAATTTTAAAATCGACTTACTTAAATATTCTACCACTTGCCATTTTTATTCCAAGTAAAAGTGTCACGTAATTTTTGTCCTTCAATTTCCATATCCAAACGTATCGGTACAAGAAGTTCGCTCTTAATTGAATTTTCCATATTTGTTTGGGGCTCTGTGTCATCGAAACAAAATGGAAAAGTACGAACCTACAAATTTCATCTTTAAAACTAACCATTAGCCATCCTGACATCAAACCTTTTTATTAGAAACGCGATTTCTGTTAATTGGGGTTGCTTGTGGAACTGCATCTAAATGACTAGAATTAGGTAAAGACGGCACCCATTGAATCGACTTTTTAGCTTTGCCCTCACGAGGTAAAGGTGGTTCAGACGTGTGCACAGAAACAGCTTTATACCTTAAAAATAAGTTTATAATTCAACATCTATCTAAACCACTCTAAAATCTTACTTATCGTCATTTCCATCAATTACATCTTCGACTTCAGTAGAACGTAATAATGAAACACTGCTAGCTAGAACGTGTTGACTCAATCCGAGTTCCATTAATTTTTTGCGTTCGTCATTTGTTATCGTACGACGAAACATTCCAGGGTATTTTTTGTATAAAGAACCACGAAATAAACGAAGGTAGTTACCCACCTAAACAAAAATCAATTAAATTGAGAAAAGCATTTAGAAAATATTACCTCCGATCCCACACAATAATATTCCCCATTTTCTTCTAATTGAAAACTTATTGGTTTGTCTCCAAAAGTTCTAAGTGCCATTTTTTGATCTTTTTAATTTATTTTAAAACGGTTTATTCGGGTTTAGTCAACAGCTAACGTAACAATAGACGCGAGACGCCGAAATGCCGAGGGCAATAATAAATTAAAATAATTTGACATAAATATTTTTGACAGTAGTTCAATTGTAACTTATATTTGAACTATCAAAGTAAGTAGTTCAAATGAATTGCGTCTGGAAGTTTTAAACATAACCTATTAACGTCAAATTTCAAGATTTTACATTTAGAAAAACAGAATTAGATTTTTTACGTAACAAATGTATTTTCTAAAATTAGTTTAGAGTGAGATGTGCGAAGAGGATGCTAGGCATCTTATAGATTCGAATGTAATTTTATCGTCCATATATGAGTTGTTTGAACATCTTTTAACGAGTGTGAGAAATTATACAAAAGAAGCCGTGGAGCACTTAATTTTAATTTGCATTGTGTATATGTTGTTTTGCGTGTTTATTTATTATTCTGTTCTAAAATGGAAATTTATAATATTTCAAAAAGAGATACCCAATCCGAAAAGAGTTCTAGTAGTTATAGCACATCCGGACGACGAATGTATGTTTTTTGGGCCAACTATAGTTAATTTGACAAAAACTGAAAAATGTATTGTGTATTTATTATGTTTATCGACAGGTTAAGATAATTACTGCAGTCTATTTATGTAACTAATTTAGAAATTTTAGGAACAAATTATGGAATGGGAAAAGTAAGAAAAAATGAATTATATAACTCCTGCAAAGTATTAGGTATCGATGAGAGTCATATCATCGTTCAGAATCATACACTTTTACCGGATGATATGGAAGCAAGGTGGCCCATTGAATTAGTATCTGATATCATTCTTCATCAAGTAGAAACTTACGGCATAAACACAATAATTACATTTGACAAACATGGTGTGAGTCGGCATTTAAATCATTGTAGTATATATTATGCACTTGCGTGTCTTTCAGTTGATAAAGTGCTGCCCGTTGGTAAAAATAAACTTTAAGCTTGCAATAAGTCATTTTTAACTTATTTTTTTAGACTGTAAAGTGTATGTGTTGGAAACAACAAATTTTATTCGAAAATATTGGTTTTTTTTAGATTTACCTGTGAGTTTTCTGTCAAGTATTAGGTTGGTTTCTTAAATAATGGTAATAAACTAATATAGTAAATTATAAAACTTTGCAGATACATTTTATATGATGATGAAAAAGACACTGTCGTGCAAGCAATGAAGCAACACGTATCACAATTTTTATGGTTTCGAAAGCTATATTTCTTTTTTTCGAGGTTTGTTTTAGTAAATACATTTGAAGAAATGGATATTCTAGAAATAGAATTAGATTTAGAAGGAGATGATTAAATATAAGAAGTACAAAATCTAAAAATATTTATAAATTTGCTTATAAAGCTTTTTATTGTGTTATTTTCCCCAATTGATAGTCATATTATATAACTGTGTTCTTCCATTTGAAAAATGTAATTTACATTTTTGTAATAAATTTGTAAATATTACATTTATATAAAGTTATAATGTATTGAACAAAGGGTTTCATTTTACATATAATTTATATTGCCTAATTAATTTATTCCCATTTTTTGTGAACAACCAATTACTTTTTTAAATTTACAACTTTTATAATACTATAAAATTTCATATACAATGATGTATATACAGAAAAATAATTACAGCGTGAAAAATAAAAACAATTAAGTTTAATGAACAAAATAATTACAAGAATGAATTTAAGTTATAAAAATGTATATAATCATGAACCACCAACAATTTGAACGATTTCCAAAATCACAAGTTTAAAAATTTCACCAGTTCATTAGTTTTTAAACTTCACTACACAACTCGGCGTACTTCAAAAAATCTCTTTAAGTAGTAAACTTGTCCTAATGTCATAGCAATAAGAATAAGAGCTTCAAAAAATGACCACATAACAACCCTCGAATTTGTATTTTCGCTAATATTTCGATGAATACGGTCTCGAACTTGCATATATTCTTGTTCATGTTTTACACCCGATAAAGCACCTAAAATATTTAATTACGCAACAAAGACATCAATTTTTAATACGTTACTTACCACTTAATTCGCGAATCATATCTTCTAATTTAGTAGTCGATTTTCCTTCTTCGTGTTTAACGGGTTCACCTATTTGCATGTTAAACATTACAACTTTCGGAGTCACTGTTGACATTTTGTTGGAAAAACAGTATGTGTAAATTCCAGGCGCGTGAGCAGCAAAAGTATACTTCCCAGATGTCTCACGTTCGCCAAAATATATAACTTTACCATCGGGTCCCACAATACGAACGTCTATATCAAGAAAACCACCTTCTGATATTTCGAATGTTAAACCTAAAAAAGACCTTTATAAAGAAACAAGATATCCTGAATATACTAAAAATATTACTCATTTTTGTGCCCGATTCCACTGTGTCGAAAAAGCATTCTTCAGCATGTGCATCAACTGTTATAAAATAAGCGAGGGTGGTTGAGAACGTATAAACTAAAAAAATAAATAAGAAAATAAAATACTTTTCTAAATTATACATTTTTGTTAAAGCCGATAAAGGCCACGTAACCTCTTATTTTTGACAAGTATGAAAATACGAAAGCAAGCAAGCCTAAAAAAAGCAAACAGCATTTCCCCGAACACGCACTACATCGAAAAATTAAATACTATAAATTTTTTATTTAAATTTAACAATAAACTAGTTTCTAGCGTTAAAATAATACTGTGCCAAACTGCCACTAAATTATTTATTTATTTTTGTATAAATAAACAAAAATTTAGAAATATTAAATCCACAACCAAATACTTTACATAATTCGATGTAATAGTTTTCGATGTAACACGCGCCACATTGAATTCCTAAAGAAAATTCATTACAAATTTTTAAGCAATTAAATTATAATTACTGAGACTGCTTTTTATGAGTTACTTATGTTTTTAGATAATTAAAAATGAGTGTAGTAAGTGAGCAACATAAAAATGTATTAGATAAACAGTTAGAAACTATAATAAACAAAGAAATTATAACACCAGAAGATGTACTGAGAATACCAAAAATTACAGATACTTATTTGTGTTCACCTGAAGCTAATATTTTTGACATAGATTTTACCAGATTTAAAATACGTGATTTGGAAAGTGGAGCAGTATTGTTTGAAATTGCCAAACCTCCCATTGAAAACGTTGAAGAAAATCCAGATAAAAATTCGGATGTCGAGGAATCGATTGATCCAAATGCTGGACGTTTTGTACGTTACCAGTTTACACCACAGTTTTTGAAGCTTAAAATGGTTGGGGCCACGTAAGTTTAATCCAATTTATCGTAATATTTTTAAAATTTATATTTTCCCCTTTTAAGAGTGGAATTTACTGTGGGAAGTAAACCTGTTAATCGATTTCGAATGATCGAAAGGCACTTTTTTCGTGAAAAGTTGTTAAAAACGTTTGATTTTGAGTTTGGTTTTTGTATTCCGTTTTCAAAAAATACGTGCGAGCACATTTACGAATTTCCTAGTTTGGCTCCTGATTTAGGTAATTTGTGTTTTTAGTTTAGTCAAAATAATCGTTTTTACTTTTTAGTGAGTGAAATGATCGCTTCACCTTTTGAAACTCGTTCTGATAGCTTTTATTTTGTGGAAGATTGTTTGATTATGCATAACAAAGCAGATTATGCATATAATGGTGGTATTTCTACATAGTGCTAGACTAATTAAAGAAGCAGGGTTGTAACAATAATTTGAATGTTTAAAGTATATTACGATCTGAGGTTTAGTGATATTTTAAATATGCTTTTATTGCAAGCTTTAATTTTTAATCTACGCACAGGTTTTTTGTAGCAAGCAAAATTTTCACTTATTCAGGGGCATATTTAGGGAGAACAGGGTAATTATCATCTCTCAAAAATTGCGTTGGTTGGATTATTGGTGTACTAGAGGATTTTTATAAATGTGTCCCTGCATTTTTCACTTGGATAGAAGATTGTGACTTGTATGCAATAAAATATTAATGTTTTGTCTTATATTGTAGCGCCATTTAGTGCTTTACACTCAATAATTGTTGATCAAAAATTTTAGCTGAAAAATATGTTATAGTGATCTCATTAATAATTGTTAAGTCATCTTTACTTATTCGAGTATTTTACATAAACACGTTTTAAAGCTTTATTTAACACCAAGACTTTTATGTGATACTTTACTTTTTGATTTTTTTGTATTTTTTAAATTTATTTTTATTATATGTGTGTGACTTTTATACCTTTTTGTATATCTTCTATGTCATTAAATGTACATCTTGAAGATAATAAAATATTATTCAAATATTAATCAAGCCGCATTTCATATTTAAAGCAAAAGTATTAAACACTAATCTTTATTTAAAAACGTAACGCAAACAGACATAAATTCTCGTGGATTATCAGCATGTAGCCAATGACCCGCTTTGTTAATAACGTGAAAGTCGGCATTAGGAAATATTTTTAAAATTTCAGGATGATCTTGTTTCCTATTAAAAAAAAAGTATTAATAACTCAATAAAATATGATTTTGTGGTCATTTACTTCACATAGTCTGATTGTCCACCAGAAATAAACAGAACTGGTCCTGCAAAAGATCTCTGTTCGTGTGGAAAACTATTAATGTTATCATAATTATCTAATAAACATTGAACATTTGCTTTCCAAACAAATCTAAATTATTATACGTCAAAGATCAACTAATTATAAACTTAAATCACAACTTACTTTCCTTTATTTCCTGGTACTAAATTAGTTTCTAGGAACATACGTAAGTTTTTATCACTAATGTGAACAGCTAACTGTTCATCAACTTTGGTTCTTCCAGGTGCCTCAGGGACATTTCTTGGCATGTCGACACTTAATAAAATCTTAAGAATAGTGGGAATAGAAGATAAATCGTTATTTTTTGAAATAGGTGACATATCGGCAACTATTAATTTATCAACTAAGTCGGGCTGAAATTCTTCAGATAGGAATTAGTTTTATTATAATTTAAAAAGCTTACGTATATTAACGCAAAATACATCATGGCACGACCTCCCATTGAATGCCCTAACAAGGAAGCTTTTGCTATGTTTTGCGTAGATAAGAATTTCTTTATATCTTCAGCTATAATTTTGTACGTGTGATCTAACGAATGTGCACTATCTCCATGATTTCTAGCATCAACTACATAAACGCCACGTTTAGGTGTAGTCTGTTTCGTAAATGCCATTCCTAAAGAGCCCCAATTTCTCTTCGATCCTAAAAGGCCGTGCATTATTACTAAAGGAGGACGTACTTCTTTTTCAACCTGAAAGTAGTTAAAAGACATATCTATAGGTTTAGAGTTTGCACTTGACCCATATTTAAAAAATTGGCTAAGTAAAACGGAACGTAAAGTTTGCTTTGGTATTAACATATTCTTCCTCGATATAAAGTTTAACAAATTATAAGATTTATGTAACATATTTTAGGTTATGTTGTTTTTAAACGTCAGTTGTGTCAAACTCAAAAAACGTGCGATCATCGAAAATATATACAAAGTGATTGAAAATTTTTAATCTTAATCTTTATTATGGGTAAGAAAAAAATCATTTAAAAAATTTATTTCGAGTCATTCTTCATATCTTCATTTAAAAAGTCCGTGCAAACTTTTATAAAGTCCTGAGGATATTCCATATGCAGAAAATGAGTGCCATTTTCTATTTCTACAAAATGGGCGTTTGGAAACAATTCTAAAATTCTAGCAGGATCTTTCCTGTTACAAAATATTTTTAAAAATGTAAAGGAAAAGTTATTATACGTACTCTACTTTTGCTGATTCTGAGCCTGTGATAAACAAAACGGGTCCTGTAAATTGTTGCAGGCATTTTGTATCCGGAAACTTGAATAGTTTTGGATAATCATTAAAAATTACCGGTATATTTAGAAGCCATAGATAACTAAACATGAAATTAATAGGTTTTAAATAACTGAATTAATGCACATTACTTTCCAGTGAAATTTTTTCCGATATTATCAAGAAGATAGTTAAAGATTTTTGGATTTAAGTTCGATTCTGCTAATTGTTTTTCTACATCTTCTTTTGCTGCCGCTATTGGTATATGCCCTTCTGGAAGTTTTATTTGTGTGATTACTTCGAGGCAATCTTTTAGTACCGATTCAGCCTCAAAATCTTCATATTCTCTGTAGGTTGGAGATACATCACCCACAATTAATTTTTCTGTTAATTCGGGCTGTGAGACAGATAATGTATTAATTGTACAATACTTTTTAATTTAATTACATATTTAAGTGCAAAATGCATTACAGTACGACCACCCATACAGTGTCCATATAACGATGCTTTTTTGATATCACTTTTTAAAAGAAAGGTTTTTAAATCTTCCGTTAAATAATTATAATCAATTACAGGTGCTTGAGGACTGTGTCCATGATTTCTTGCATCTAATGCTATAACTGTACGTTGGGGATCTGTATGTTTGTGAAAATTTTCACAAAAACTTTGCCAAGCTTTCCGACAACTAAGAACAGAATGCATTACCATTAACGGTGGAACTGTATTGTTAATATCGCCATATGCAGTATATGCCATATCTATTGGGATAATTGTTGACTGTTTTGAATAATTTCTTAAAAATTGTAAAAGAAATGTTTTTGTAAATCCTGATGACATTTTGTTTAATTTAAAAACAACGGATGTGGCCATACGGGGAACTTTCTCCGTCCGTCAAATCTTGGAATTTTGTATTTTTACTTTCCGATACCTTAAGGTATTAAAGGAAAGTATTGTAATGGGGTAAAAAAAATTTTTTGAGATAACACCGGATATATGTATTTTGAGGTCCCCCGAGTCGATCTAGACCATTTTTAGAAAAAAGTCTGTGTGTGTGTATGTATGTGTGGATGTAGTTCCCCACGAAATCTCTGAAACGGCCGAACCGATTGACTTGAAATTTGGTATAGGGTCTTATCAGATAACGACGGAGTGCAGAAAGGAGTTTGTTCAAAATCGGTCCGCTAGGGGGCGTGCAATTAAGGAAATTTTGTGTTTTTTAAATGGAACTATATAATTTTTTTTAAATCATCCGATAGAGAACTTTTTTTTTTATTCAATGATATAAAATTTTTTAAAATTATTTTGTTTTTGAAAGAGTTTTTACGCAATCAAATATCTAATAATATTTGGCAGCTGACGTTTCTGACAATTGTCAAAAAATTTGACAGTTGTCAAAAAATTTGACATTTGTCAAAAAATTTTGACTTTTATTTATTTTTAATCAGTGATTATAAAAATGTTCAGTATTCTTTTGTTTTCTAACTGTTTTGGTCTTAAAATAATCAACTCAATCGGAAAGTCTTGTGTTGACACAACAGATATTTTAATTAAAATTTCATTTAATATCAAAAATAAATTTTAATAATGTACTAAAGAAACGTTTGGATATTGAAGTTAGGCTTCAAAACAGTTCCTCATATGGCCACATTCCTTGTTTTTATTATTAAATTTATTTTTATGTTAATATAAATTACATATTAAAAAAAAATTTTTTAATTAAAAATAAAAGTTTAGTTTTACGTTTGAAGAAAAAATTAAATGTTTCATGCGGAGTAAAAATACTTTTTTTTGGCTCATCAGTAGTTGTCAGACTCAACTTCGTTTCGTCTGACAAACCCGACTGACTAGCCTAAAAAAAGTAACATTTTTACTCCTAATCAAACAATCTACTACTAAGTGTCGCCATCTCTTGAAAATTATTTGTAGTTCAATTGTCAAATATTTTTAAAAATTAACTTTAACTTGTAAAAAGAAGTGAATTATTAAACGCAACGAATAAATTATAACAGAAAATTTATAAAAACCTTTTACATTACCTTTTTACATTACAAATGCTTAGAAATATCATTTTACGTTACAATTTGTTGTAAATATTTAGGGTTAGAATTTACTTTTACCTCCTAGGATGTAAAAGTAGAACTTTAACCTTACTTGTTCAGTAACAAAATGTAAACTTTTTTTGACGTTTGAAGAAAAAATAATTTTAAAGTGGTTAAAATCAAGTTTCATCAAAATCGGTTCAGTAGTTTTTGCTCTAGGAGGTGGGGGGCATCCATCCATACATCCTGACATCTTGGTTCAAAAAATCGATAAAAATTTTTTTCTCTCGATTATAACAACTTTTTCTTGGATTTTAAATAAATAAATTATAAATCTATCACAACTCGACTATTAAATTTAAAAAAATTGAAAGCGTTTTGTTTAATAAATTCTAATTTATTACAAGCTAATTAACTTTCATTTAAAAATTTAATACAATTTTCTAAAAACACTCGAGGATTATCATATTGTAACCAGTGTCCGGCATTAGGTACTTCAGTAAATTTTGCTTGTGGAAATATTTTTTTAATATTTGAAGGATCTCTTCTGAAACACTTTATTAAAGAAAAAAGAAGTAATAATTTGCAATTATACGCACTCTACAAAATCTGATTTGCTGCCAAACATAAATAAAACAGGGCCATTAAACTGTGATCCCGAAAAATTTTGAAGTTCTAATAACTTGTCAAATTCTTTTAAAAGAGTTGATGTATTGACACGCCATTTATAACTAAAAAAGACCGTTAAAATCATTAAAATTACACTTAAATCATTAAACAACACCTTCCATTGTCATCTCTCATCAAATTTGTTAGAAGAAAGTCTCGCATATCTTTGTCATTAACAGTTTCCGACAATTGTTTCTCTAAATGTGACCGTGCTGTTGAAAATTCTACATTTTTGTTTGGAAAACTAACAAGTTGCATTGACTTAAGAAAATTTTTATAAAGTTTTAAGTCGGGACTGTTACTTGTTGGAGATATATCGGCAACAATAATTTTTTCTACTAAATTAGGCTAGAAAATATGAGTTTGTCGATGTTGTCGAATCATTTGTTAGGTAACTAGATTTACATAATTAAGTGCAAAATACATAGCTGTACGACCACCCATTGAGTGTCCGAGAAGAGATGCTCTTTTAATATTGTATTTTGCCAAAAAGTGTTTTAAATCCTCGGCTAGATGAAAATAACTGAAGCTCGAAGTATGAGGACTATCCCCATGATTTCTTGCATCTAATGCTATAATTGTTCTTCGAGGATTTGTTGTTTTATGAAAAACATCACAAACACTATGCAAAGTTCTTTTAAAACCCATAAAACAATGCATAACAATTACTGGTGGAGTTGTACTATCCGAAACAGTACCAATATCACCATAAACTTTGTATGCCACATCAATTGCTTCAGTTGGCCCTTTTTGACAGTAATATCGTAGATGATGCGGAAATCTTTTTCTTACAATCAACATGTCTGAAAATAAATGACATAATCAATACACAGGGTGCACTTTAATTTTATAAACACTCTTATTACTTTAACTCGAAACGACTTTTTCCCTGTTTAAAAAATCAACACAAATTTCTAAAAATTCTTTGGGTTTATCGCTATATAACCAATGTCCAGCACCTTCGATAACTTGAAATTCAGATTGTGGAAATAGATTTAAAATTTGCAAATGCTCGCTTTTTCTAAAATAAAATTCTTATATTATACAAAACAAATAAAGTTCAGGCTCTCAACTGAATAAAATCAGAAGCTCCACCAGAAACAAAAAGTACTGGCCCTTCGAATTTAAAATTGGTTACGTTTGGGAATTTTAAAACATTTGGTGAAAAATTTTCTAATAATGTGGGAATATTAATCCGCCATGAGTAGCTAATAAAAGTAATTGTTAAATTAAATCAAATGAGTTTATTGTTTATACCTTCCGTCACATTTCTGAACTAAATTTTGAAGTAAAAATGCACGTAAACCTCTACCATGAATGCTTCTAGATAGTTGAATATCAGCAGCTAAACGAGCACTTGACATACCAACGTTACTTGGTAATTGAACTCTTTGTAAAGCGACAAAAATTTTAATTATCGACCTAAAACTTGCACTATTCTTGATAGGAGAAATATCTACTACTATCAGTTTATCGACTAGCTCTGGCTACAAAAGTTATTTTAATATATTTGTTAAAAGAATAGAATTGAATCTTACATATTTTAAAGCAAAATACATCACCGCACGACCACCCACAGAATGTCCTAAGAAAGATGCTTTTTTAAGATTAAAAGACTCCAAGAAATACTTAATATCTTCTGCTAAATGTACGTATGAATGTGTTTTTGTATGTGGACTGTCACCATGATTTCTCGTATCAACTGCTATAATTTTGCGTTGAGGTACCGTCATCTTATGAAACCTTTTACACAGGGTATTCCAATTCGCTTTTGAACCAAAAAGACCGTGAACTACTATTAATGGAGAAGGTCCATCTCCTATTCTGCTTTCGGTACTTTCATACGAAGCGTACGCCATTCGAATTGGTTTTATTACTTTATTTTTAATTACGTTAGAAGAGTATTTTAAGTTTTTTACATAGTTTTTTAAATTTTTTGTTAAAATAAAACAGGAATTTTGCATTTTTAATTTCAAATATATTGTAGGTTATGTATTTACTAAAAATTTTGAATGACTGATATCGGTAAAATAAGTTCGCCACATTTACACGGTATTATAAACATAATAAATATGGAAATCAAAAACATGCTATTACGTGAAACTTATAATAATTAATAATTTTCAAGTTTTTTATAGGCCAGTATTCTAATTCTTGCCCAACGTAATTGAAAAACAACAACATAGAACTTACTTGAACATGAGGCAAGTGGAGTAATCTTATTATTACATAAGTAGATGCACTAGCCACAACCAAATAACTGTAACAAACTTTTATAATTTCTGAGGTTATGTTAAGTTTTAAATCGATTCAAATTTAAATTTATAAATTGGCAAACATAGTTGTTAACATGAAACGTACTGGAAAAAGAGTTGTTGAGGTTAATGAAAAGCGTCTTAGAAGTCAAACACAAGTTTCAAATATTGATGATAGCTCGTCGACAAGTTCTATTAATCCCATAATTAAAGACGAGGAAATAACCAGTGTAGAAGATTCTGTTCCAGAAGTGAAGACCAATTTATCAAAATACAAATTTGTTCCAAAGAAGGGAAAATTATCTACAATTTCCAAGTCTCAACCTGTTAAACGAGAGCACATAGAAATAAAATATGATGAAGATTGTAGCACAAGTCAGCATAAGGAAAATAAAAAAATGCCAGAAAATTGGGAAATTATTTTAAGTAACCTACGTGAAATGCGAAAGAATTCCGATGCACCTGTTGATACAATGGGTTGTGATCAATGTCATGATGAAAGTGCGTCTGAAGAGGTTTGTATACCCAATCTGTTCAATTTTGTTTAATTTATTAAATTTGTATACTTTTATAAGGATAAACGGTTCCAAATTCTCCTTTCTTTGATGTTAAGTAGCCAAACTAAAGATCAAACAACACATGCAGCTATGTTAAAATTGCGAGAACACGGTTGTAGTGTTACTAATATTTTAAATACTTCTGATGACAAATTAGGTGAACTGATATATCCAGTCTCTTTTTGGAAGGTTAGTTCGTTAATTTTATATCTTTAATAAAACGTCAACTCAATTCTTTTTAAGACCAAAGTCAAAAACATAAAAAAGACTGCCGAGTTGATTCAGAATACCTTTAATGGAGACATTCCTAAAACGGTCGAAGACTTATGTAAATTGAACGGAGTTGGTCCAAAAATGGCACATTTGTGCATGAAAACCGCATGGGGTGAAATTACTGGAATTGGCGTTGATGTCCACGTTCACCGCATTAGTAATCGCTTAGGATGGGTCAAAACTAAAACACCAGAACAGACACGTGAAGCTCTGGAAAGCTGGTTACCTCACAAACAATGGAGTGAAGTTAATCACCTATTAGTTGGATTTGGCCAAACAATTTGTAAAGCTGAACCACAATGCAATTTGTGCTTAAACAATAAATTATGTCCATATGGTATTAAAGAAACAAAAATGAAGAAAAAAAAGTAATATTGTAAATACCAATTTCTGAATTATTTTATATTTAAAATACAGTTTACTTTTTTCTTTTTTTCTTTGATTTACTTTGTAATTTATCATCTACCTTCTTTTTAAATGCAGACTTTTTTCTTTGTTTTTGTCTTTCTATTCGATTTTTCTGCTGAAAAGCTTTACTTTTTTGAATTGTTTTTGTAGCTTGTTTTTTAATAATTCTTTTAATTTCTGCCTTTGTTTTTGATTCTGGTTTAATTTCAGCTTCTGAAACTTTTTTCTTATTATTCACTTTCTTTAACTCCATTCCAGGAATTTCGCTTTTAGATTCAGGTTCACTTTCAGATTCTTCATCTTCAGATGATTTACAAGCAGGTTGATTAATACCAATCCAGTTATTTTGTTCAGCAATTTCATTTGTTGATAATTCAACTACTTTTACAGTCACATTATCATCTTCGTATTCATCTTCTAGTAACTCTTCAACTTCTGGTAGCGGTGCATACGATTTAACTAACTTTTTGTACGATTCCTTTGTTTCTAATTTAATACGTTTCTTTTCCTTTTTTAAATCCTCTTCTAATTTTTCTTTAGCGTGTTTTTTTCTCTGCAATTTCCTTTTACGAAAACCAGTTAGAAACTCTCTATAAAATTATTTTATTCAGTACTCGAATTTATAGGAATATATTATTTCCTGTACTTTACCTGCGTTTAGTTTCGTCGAACACTAAATTTAATTTGGTTTTACGTTTCATACCTTTTAATTAAAAGCAAATCAGTTAAATTGAAATTAACAACTAAATGCGTGCATAAATTTGGAGGTTAGGGAATATGCCATTTGATCTACACTGCATATAAACTACTCAAAATATTTATTTATATTCTTACATTTTGTGTTTTTGTAAAATAATAAGTAATTGTTAAATAATTTATGTTATTTTTAATTTTAATAATTATTATTACTAAAAAGGCTTGAGTTAGTTAAATTACTTAAACTTAAAAAATATTGTGTTAGTTCAAATACATAGTAGGTCTAATGTTATTATTAAGGTTAACCTCAAAATTATACTCATCACTTCTGCATGTCGTGCATGTTTTTCTTCTGTTAGATGTAATTTGAATTAAGAAGTAGAATAATGGCTTATTTCGGAGGTCAAAGAAATAATTCGGCACGAATTTCTCATTTAGATCCACAAGTGTTAAATTTTTCAGTTTTCACTACAGAAGAGTTGGAAAAGTTAGCAGTTAAGAAAATTCACTCACCTTTAACATTTGACAATTTTGGTCATCCTTTTCCTGGTGGTCTTTATGATAAAGCGTTAGGTAAGATTAAAAATTGTTTTACTTAAATTTATATGTTTAATTTGTAGGACCCTACAGCAATAAAAGTGAACCATGTGGAACGTGCTTTCAAAATGTTAACTTTTGTCCTGGTCATTTTGGTTACATAGAACTACCTTTACCGGTTATCAATGCTATGTTCTTTAAGTTTATTACTGATATTTTAAGATTGGCGTGTTTTAATTGTTTTCATTTACAAATACCAAGTGAGTTTGACTATAATTACATTAAACAAAGATTTAAAAAATTGTGAATTTCAGCTCACATTAAAACATGCTTGTCTATTCAAATGAAATTAATTAACTGTGGTTTAATTACTGAAGCTATGAACATGCAAGATCAGCTTCAAGATATTATGTCAGGTGAAAGTGAATTGAGCATTCCTGAAGAAGTTAATATTTTAATGAAAAGTTATAAGAAATTGATTAGTAAGAACTTGTTTTACATTTATTATTTTTTAATGTATTTATAATTATAGAAAAAACTGATCCAGTAATTATTTTTAATCAAAATATACAAAGGATAAAAAGTAAGCTGTTAGATCACAATTATTTACGAGAGTTGTCTCGCAAAGCCAAAAGTTGTTTATATTGTAAACATCCTAAGGGAGTTTTTAAGACTTTAAAAAATAAAATTTTTGCACCTGTTCAAGATCTAGGGTCAGTTTAATTGTATGCAAAATTTAAATTTTCTAGTTTTATTTTTTCCAGGTCAAAATCTGTTAAAGCTAGCACTACTAGAATTTTAACACCTCAAGAAACAAGACAGTATTTGCGAAATATATGGGAAAATGATAGTAAACTGTTACAAGACTTAGCTCCTATTTTAGCTAATACAACATGTGAATGGCCTACAGATCTGTGTTTTTTTAGTATAATTCCTGTAACACCTCCTTTGGTTCGTCCTATTAACTTTGTTGCTGGTAGAATTTTAGAAAATGAACAGACTCAAGTGTATAGAGAAATTATGGAAACTTGTATTTTACTTCGTTACATAATTGGTGTTGTTAAAAATAATGACGATATAAATATTTTACCAGCTGAAGCACAGGTAACTTAATGTTCGTTAGGAAACGCATTTTTACAACTGAATATTTTTAGGGAATGTATAATTCACTTCAAGGTTCTAGTGCCGTAGAAAAATTAAATATTATGTGGGAGATTTTACAAAGAAAAGTTGATTTCTTAATTGATAAAGAAAAAAACATTAGGTCTACAGGAGGGCAAGGCTTAAAACAGGTTAGCTTTGGTTTTTATCTTAGTGCAATTGGTGCACTACAGTAATTGTCTCATTACTTACTTAAATAGTATTATTAAATACAAATTTGCGTTTAATTGTAGATTTTAGAAAAGAAACAAGGCTTAATTCGTATGCATATGATGGGGAAAAGGGTTAACTTTTCTGCACGTTCTGTTATTACTCCTGATCCTTACCTTAATATTGAAGAAATTGGCGTTCCCGATGCTTTTGCTAAAAAGCTTTCATATCCAACACCTGTTAATCATTTAAATATTACGGAAATGCGTCAAATGGTTATTAACGGTCCTAATGTTCATCCAGGGTGAGTTATAAGTTCTTTTGTGTAAATAAATTAACGATTATTTTATTTAGGGCCGTTTATGTCGAATATGAGAATGGTTTTATTACTAAACTTAGTGAAAATGATATTAGACAAAGAGAAAGTATTGCAAATATTTTACTGACTCCAGAAGAAAAAGGATTTAACGGTGTTAAAAAGGTTTGTTTTTGAAATTATATTTCATAAACTTACATTAATTTACAATTTGTTAGGTTCATCGCCACTTATGTAATGGGGATGTTGTATTGTTAAATCGTCAACCAACTCTTCACAGGCCTAGTATTATGGCTCATATTGTGCGCATTTTAAAAAATGAAAAGACCTTACGTTTACACTATGCTAATTGTAAAGCTTACAACGCTGATTTTGATGGTGATGAAATGAACGTTCACTTTCCACAAAATGATGTAGGTCGCAGCGAAGGTTACAATTTAGGTATAATAAACTTTACATCAAGTATAGCTTCAAGTTAAAAATTAAATCTGTTTTAGCTCAAGTCAGTTACCAATATTTAAGTCCAAAAGATGGTACACCTTTAAGCGGTTTAATTCAAGATCATGTAATTGCCGGTGTACATTTATCACTACGAGGTAAATTTTTTAATAAGGAATCATACCAACAATTGGTTTTTCAAGGTTTACCTTATAAAACGTCCGAAATTAAATTATTACCACCCGCAATAATAAAACCGGTAACATTATGGTCTGGTAAACAAGTTTTATCAACTTTAATTATTAATTTATTACCGGAAGAAAAACATTTGATTAATTTAACTTCGAGCGCTAAAATTAGTTCTAAAGCTTGGAATAAATTACCTGCAAAAAGTTGGCTCGGTGGCGGTATTAATTTTACTTCGGAGAATGAAATGTCCGAAACAGAAGTTATTATTAGAAAAGGACAACTACTTGTTGGGGTTTTGGATAAAGCGCAATATGGAGCAACAGCTTATGGTTTAATACACTGCGTTTATGAAGTAAATAATTTCAAAAATAACTTATAATGTTCTAATAACACTTTTTTTTAGTTGTACGGTGGAAAATACGCTGCTAAATTACTAAGTTCCTTTTCAAAACTTTTTACTTATTACCTTCAAAGAGAAGGTTTTACTTTAAGTGTGAACGATATTTTAGTTCTTAAAAAAGCCGATAAGAAACGTGACCAAATTATTAATGAATGTAGAAAAGCAGGTAAAACTGCAATTAGTGCAGCTTTAAATGTTTCTGAAGATGTTTCCATAGACGAAATTGTCGATAAATTACAAGAGGCAAGTTTTAGAAATGACAAAATGCGTTCTATTATTGATGGAAAATACAAGCAATCGCTCGATAAACTCACAAACGAAATTAATAAGTAAGCATTTTTATTTTACATCTTGACAAGTAAAAATTTTTAATTTTTTTAAAGAACTTGTTTACCTGCTGGACTAATTTGTGGTTTTCCTAAAAATAATCTTCAACTTATGGTTCAATCTGGTGCTAAAGGTTCGACCGTTAACACGATGCAAATTTCTTGTCTACTAGGCCAAATCGAATTGGAAGGTAAACGTCCACCTTTGATGATTTCTGGAAAATCGTTACCAAGTTTTCCTATTTTTGAATTTTCACCAAGAGCTGGAGGATTTATCGACGGTCGATTTATGACAGGCATTCAACCTCCAGAATTTTTTTTCCATTGTATGGCTGGACGTGAAGTAAGTTTTGATCGGCTCATGGTTTTCTCTGTGCTGTTTTAACTAGTTATAATCGAGGAAAGTTAAAAAAAAATTTTTATTGCATTTCTCGACGTTTTGAGTTCCCCTGATTCCAAAAAAGTAAAAAAAAATTTTTTGATTTTTAATTTTCCAAAAAAAAAGTTAAAATCGAGAAAAACAAAAAAATATTTTTTTATTACATTTCTCACGTTTTGAGCTCCACTGATTCCAAAAATGCAAAAAAAAATTTAAATTTTTAAATTTTGCCAATTTCCAAAAAAAGTTACCTAAAATCGAGAACAACAAAAAAAAAATTTTATTGCATTTCTCGACGTTTTGTGTTCCCCTGATTCCAAAAATGCAAAAAAAAATTTTTCAATTTTTAACTTTTTCCAAAAAAGTTAAAATCGAAAATAAAAGTTAAAATTTATCGGTTCTTTAGTGAGAAGTCCCCAGTTGTAGGGCAAAAACTACTAAACCAATTTTAATGAAATTTGATTTTAGCCAGTTTAAAATTATTTCATTGGCAAATTAAGCTTTTAAAGAGATCTAATACAGGGTGTCCAAAAATAAGGTGGTTATTTTGGGAGCATATTTGGGTCAAATTCATTTTTCGTGGCTATAAGATATTACACCTGATGACCTGATCCCCAATTGAAAAAAAAATTTTTTAATTTAAAATGGCGACCAATAGAACGATTGTCGCGTTTTGTGGTTTTTCCGTTATTACTTGGCCGGTAATTATTATTATAAAAATTTAAAAACGGCATTGTACAGCCAAAATATACGGCTTTTGTCCTAACCAAGTCGATTTTGAAAATCGTTTCTAAATTGCCTACCTTTAAGGGGTTAAAGTAAGTCAAAATTTTGAAATTGATTTTCTCAAAATTCCCTTTGCCATATTTTTTCTTTTTTTGGATATGTTATAGACAACGTAATTCTCTATTGAAATATAAATTTTTATAAAAATCTCTCCAGCAGAACTGAAGTTATGATTTTTTGAATGTCAAAACTTCAAAAATCTCTAATTTCTTTTATAATAAAAATGAAAACTTGAAAATGGATATATCTATCAATCCCATGTATATCTATTATTTGATATTATTTTCGGCTAACAAAACGCTTCCGGTTAAACCGGAAATTACAGAATTTTCAAAATTTTTAGGAATACCCTGTATATTTTTCAATATTTTGAAAGTTCGTTAAACTAGGTGTTACGTGATACCAAACACTTTATATTTTGACTTCCGGTTTAACCGAAAATAGGATCAAATTTCTTGATTCAAATGGAACACCCTGTATATTTTTCAATATTTTGAAAGCTCGTAAAATTGGCTTTTTGAAGATATCAAATTAAATTTAGAAAAAAAACAAAATTACAAGATTGACGGGCGGGAAAATGTTCCTCGTATGGCCACATCTGTTGTTTTTACTATTCTCATCAATGTGATTCTAATAAATGTTACTTTAAGGGTTTAATTGATACTGCAGTTAAAACAAGTCGTAGTGGTTATTTACAAAGATGTCTTGTAAAACTTCTTGAAGGTATAAAAGTGTGTTACGATATGACTGTACGAGACAGCGATGGTAGCATCATTCAGGTAACCGTTAAGCTTAAACTTTGCTAAATTCAACTAATTTAATTTTTATAGTTTTTATACGGAGAAGATGGAATGGACGTCACAAAACTTCAGTTTTTAAACAAAAAGCACTTAAAATTCTTAATTGAAAACGCCGATACAATTCGTAACGAAGAAACTATTAAAATATTGAAAGAAGATCATAATTACAAAAAAGTTGATAGTTATATAAAAGAAGTATGTAGGATTTCTTTATAATGGCACATTTTAAAAAGTTCAATTTTAGTTAAACGCGTGGAAATCGGAATTTGGTGATCCGTTACATAAAAAACGTGAAACTCCTTTTAAAATGTTTTCAGAAGTTATCAAACCAAAATTAAACATTAATGAAGAAGAAAGTAATAAAATTAATCCAAAAACTGGTCGTGTAAAATCATCTAGTAAAATACAAAAATTATGGAGATCTGCCAGTGACGATATTAAGAAACAGTTTGATTTAAATTGCAAACGTTGTCCCGATCCAGTTAACGCAAATTTAAAACCCGACGTTTATTTTGGTTCACTAACCGATAAATTATATCAACTTATGAACGAACAAAATCCGTACGAAAATAAAAGTGATCGTAAAAAATATGAAAATATGTTTAAGTTAAAAGCTATGGAATCTTTATGTCCTCCGGGTGAAGCAGTTGGACTTCTTGCAGCTCAAGTAAGCCGCTTTTGCATTTTAAATTTTTAAGCTAGTCGATGTTTTTTAGTCTATCGGTGAACCTTCCACACAGATGACTCTAAATACCTTTCATTTTGCCGGTCGAGGTGACATGAACGTTACTTTAGGTATTCCACGTATTCGTGAAATTTTAATGGAAGCGTCAAAAACGCTAAAAACGCCAGCGATGGAAATTCCGTTTTTAAATATTCCCAACATAGAAAAAAAAGCTGAAAAGTTAAGGAAATTCTTAACTCGAGTTACTGTGTCGGACGTTTTGGTAAACATTGAAGTTGATGGTAATTTAGAAATTAGGCCATTTAGGTGTGTTTAAATTATGGTGTAAACGAGTCGACGTACATTTATATTCTTTTTAGGCAATGGTGTTACACGCTTAAATTCAATTTTCTACCCCATCATTTGTATAAATCAAAGTATGACGTAAAACCTAAGAAAATTGTAAAACACATGCAAACTAAGTTTGTTAAAAGTCTGTTTTCGTATATGAAATCGCAGTTACGAATTCAAACATCACGGTATGTATAGTTTGACTTTTTAAAGTATTTTTTAAATTTTTATCTTTATTAGTGTTACTTCTTACAAAAAGCAAGAAAAGGAAAAGTCTAATGACGATGACGAAGAAGAGAAAAGTACTAAAAAAGAAAAACCCAAAAATGACGAAGAATCTGAAGATGAAGGAGAGGACAATACAGAAGATGCAAAAATGACTCATAAATATGAAGAAGAACACGAAAAGGAAGAAGAAATAGAAAAAGACGAATCTGAATCAGATGAAGGTAACAACGATGATATACTTTTAATACTTTTAACTTTTTCCCATCCAAGAAAAAGTTTTTATAATCGAGACAAAAAATAATAATAATAAAAAAAAATTTTTTTGCATTTCTCGACGTTTTGAGTTACGCTTTTCGATTTTTTGAACCAAAATGTATGTGTGTGTGTGTCTGTAACTCTGTGGAGCAAAAAATACTGAACGGATTTTGATGAAATTTGATTTTAGCCACTTTAAAATTATTTCATCGGCAAACTAAGCTTTTATAAGAAATCTATACAGGGTGTCCACAAATAAGGTGGTTATTTTGGGCGTATATTTGCAAATTTGGGCCAAATTCAATTTTACTTGGCTATAAGATAGTACATGTGAGCCCTAATTGAAAAAAAAAATTTTAATTTTTTTTATTCAAAATGGCGACCCATAAATCGATTGTCCTATTTTGTGGTTTTTCCCTTATAACTTGGCCATTAATTATTATTATAAAAATTTCAAAATGGCATTGTACAGCCAAAATATAGGGCTTTTGTCCTAATCTAGTCGATTTTCAAAATTGTTTTAAAATTGCCTACCTTTAAGGGGTCAAAGTAGGTCAACATTTTGAAATAGATTTTCTCAAAATTTCATCCGCCATATTTTTTCTTCTTTGGATATGTTACAGACAACGTAATTCTCTATCGAAATATAAATTTTTATCAAAATCGCTAGAGCCGTTTTGGAGTAATGATTTTTGGAATGTCAAAACTTCAAAAATCTATAATTTTTTTTGTAATAAAAACGGAAACTTGAAAATGGATATATATATATCAATCCCATGAATATCTATTATTTGACACTATTTTCGGTTAACTAAACGCTTCCGGTTAAACCGGAAATTACAAAAATATTTAAATTTTTAGGAACACCCTGTATATTTTTAAATATTTTGAAAGCTCGTAAAATTAGCTGTTACACGATACTAAACACTTTATATTTTGACTTTCGGTTTAACCGGAAATGGAATCAAAATTCTTAATTTAAATACAACACCCTGTATATTTTTTAATATGTTCAAAGCTTTTAAAATTAGCTTTCTGAAGATATAAAATAATGTAGGTATATTTTGAACTTCATTTTAAGCCAAAATTAACAAAATGAATGAAATTTTTGAAACAATTTATACCCTAAAATTTTGCTTACATACAAGTCTCAGGTTCAATCCCGGACGGAAGCAATTAAAAAAAAAACTTTTTTATTTTTTTAATATCTTGTAATTTACTTTAACATAAAAATAAATTTAATACTAAAACACCGAATGTGCATGGCCATACGAGGAACTTTTTCCTGTTGTATTTTTCTTGTGCATTTCTTTTTTTATTAAAATTTAATTTGAAAATTTTAAATTATAAACGTTTAAAGAAATGCACAAAAAAATACAACAGGAAAAAGTTCCTCGTATGGCAATGCACATCCGGTGTTTTATTGTGTGGTTTTACAGATGAAAATGAGAATGATAAACAAGAAGCTTTAGACGAAAGTGGTTTTAAAACTTCTCAAAATTCTTATAGCACCACTCAAAATTATGATTACGATCAAGAAAATTACAGATGGTGTACCATTGATTTTTCTGTAAGTTTTAAAAATTACTTAGTAACGATGTTGCTAAAACTGAAGTCTTTTAGGTTCCTGTTTCACAAAAAAAGTTAGACTTTAGTGCCATTTTACGTGAAGTTACAAAAAGCTCTGTAATAAGTGAAACGCCCGGCATCAACAAAGCTATCGTTTATGAAAAAGATGGCAGATTAACTTTAAGAACTGACGGCTGTAACATACCGGAAATGTTTAAATATGATCATTTATTAGACTTAAATAAATTGTATTCCAACGACATTCATAAAATTGCCGAAATTTACGGCATCGAAGCTGCAAATAAAGTTGTAACCAAAGAAGTAAAGGAAGTTTTTGGACCTTATAGCATTACGGTTGACGATCGTCATTTAACACTTGTAGCCGATTGTATGACATGTAGTGGAACTTTTAAACCTCTCAATAGAATGGGTATTGCAAGTTGCGCTTCACCTTTACAACAAGTTTCGTTTGAATCGTCTTTGAGATTTTTAAGAGAGGCTATTGTAACCGGTAAGTGCTTTTTAAATCTTACTATTAAATGTTACTATTGTAATAAATAATTGTAGGTAAAATGGATCAACTGAAGAGCCCATCGAGTTGCCTTGTTACAGGAAAACCGTGTCAAGTTGGAACGGGTTCTTTCAACTTATTGAATAAGTTACCAGTGTAAATAATTTTTGGAATAAATCAGTTATTGTTACATCGTTTTTATGATCAACGTCCTAACAGTTCTTAGAATCATAAATAATCAAAAATATAAATTTTAATTACATACACCTTTAAAATAATTAACAATAACTTTTTATAAAATCGCTTTCAGTTTTGCTTCCTTTAACCAAAATTATAAAAGATGGAGTCCCGCCAAGAATAATAAAACTACAATTCAAATAAACATTATAAAAACCTCACTTCCACTCCTAAAATGCTCACCTCTGATGTCTCAAAATATCTCCTAAACTTTTAGTAACGTCAACTTTATGTAATTTTCTTTCGTGGCTATTTTCAAAATACAAATTAACATTATGAGGTGTATATTTTTTTTCTAAATCCCATTCGCATTCTTCGCCAAATACTTTCTCTATTTGACTGCTAAATCTAAAAAATATAAATAAATAATTGTGTCTGAAAGAGGTAGAAAAATAATTACGAGTCTTCTTCATTAAATTCTTGTAAAAAATCCATAACTTTGTATTCTGGATATAAAAATATAACGGGCCAAATAAGTTGCTTTAAATCGTTTAAATGTACTCTATTACTTTTTAACTGAAGCACTTGAGGTTCTAAAGCTTCAATTCGGCTACAATCTAAACATAAAACATTTTAACTTACAACAACTCCACTTTTGAGACATTACCTTCCCGCCATTCAATATTTAAACGTCGTTTTTTTATTTCGTCCAACAATTCGCCTTCAACTAAGTGTTTCTTACTCTCCTCACGCTTCTTCTTGCGTAAATCCTTTTCAGTTTCTTTTAATGCCTGTACACTCATTTTTCGTAAATTTAAAATTTCTTTACAATCAGAATTTTTTTGAATTATACCATCACAAAAATCTATGGCTTTCTGGTATTGACTACTGTTATAACAGCAGTTAGCTGCTCGAATTAAAACTTTGTCATAGTCTGGTTTTATTTTTAAAGCAACTTCACAATCACGCAAAGAAGATCTTAAAAAAATAGAATTTATGTTCGAACTTGTAATTTCAATTTGTTTACCTGTAGTTTTTTAAAAAATAATTAGCGGCCGAACGATTATTGTATAAAGATGCTTCAATTTCTGAATTACCACATTTAATTTTAATTGCTTCTGTATAAGCTATAATGGCAAGTCTATAATTTTTATGTTTAAAATTAAAATTTCCATCCTCTTTATAAGAATTTGTAAGTTCTAAAAAGTTTCGTTAGTTATTAATTCGTTTGTAAATACAAAACCAACCTTCGGGAGTGTTCTCAGTCGTACTGTATTTCAACTCTTGTAATCCTTGCATTAAAGGATGAAGTTCTTCACCGGGTTCTGGCGCTTTCTTCATAAAAAACGGATGCTTTTCCATCTCCTATTTTATTTAATTAGTATGTATGTAATATTGCTACGACAGCTTACCTCTTGCCATCGATCTTCTGGCCAACCTTCTGTATATTGACGTTTTTCTAAACCATTAATAAACGTCTCTAAATCATCATCCAGCTTTTGAGCAAGCTTTAATTTCTCATCGTCACTCATATTATTTTTACTATTTAAATTTAATTTATCCATTTTACAACATGGGACACTTCAACTTAACCTCACTTTTACAAATCACACATCAAAACACAGGGACACCTTGATTTAAGAAATTAATGGATTGGGTCAAACCGGGTCAAACATTTTCCAAACGTGACGTAGTCTGCACATACCACGCTTGCAAAAAATATGTGTTGTCGAGTTTAGATAAATATTTAAATAAGTGAGGTTATGTTCTGTAAACCGTTGAAATAATAAAGAATGGGAATTAAAGATGTGTGGACAATTTTACAACCCTTTTGTGAACGTAAACCCCTCTACGAATTACAAGGTAAAACAGTAGCTATCGACTTATCTGGATGGGTTTGTGAAGCTCAAAATGTAACAGAATATTATATCCAACCAAAGATGTACTTACGGTAACTTCTTTTCTAAACAGTTAAGCATGTATTGATTCTTAAATTTTAGAAACTTATACTTCCGCACGTGTTACCTTTTACTTATGGATGTTAATCTTGTATTTGTATTAGATGGGAAAGCTCCAGAATTAAAATACGATACAATAGCTGCTAGAAACGAAATACAATTTAAAGGAGCCAAACCTAAAGCTAAAACTACTAAAGTAGGCAAAGATAGGACTAGATTTAACCACGTATTATTAAAGTGTAAGGAAATGTTAGCTCTAATTGGTTTGGCTTGTCTTACCGGTAAAGGTGAAGCCGAAGCTTTATGTGCTCACTTAAACGAAGACGGGGTATGTAATTTCTTACAAGTTGTTTTACATTAACGAAATTTAGTTAGTAGATGGATGCATTAGTCAAGATTCAGATTGTTTTGCATATGGTGCTAAGATTGTGTATAGAAATTTTTCTATATCTCAACAAGGTGCTCATTCTGCAAGTGGTGGATCTGTCGACGTTTATAACATCGAACAAGCTTATCGAAGCATTAATTTTGGACGTAATAAGATCATAGCTTTAGCATTACTATGTGGTAGCGACTATTCAGATGGTATTTATGGTGTAGGAAGAGAGGCTTGTTTAAAATTATTTGAAGGAATTGATGACAAAGATATTTTAGAACGAATACATTCTTGGAGAACCAATATAAGTTTCTTCGAAAAATATAATTTTATTTTAAGTGATAAGAAATTGTGCTCAAGTTGTGGACATACTGGAAAAATTGGAACTCATACCAAATTAGGTTTGTAATTATTTAAATTCTTCAAAAAATCAGTTCGAAATTGTAGGTTGTTCTGAATGCAAAACATCTAAGGGTTGCGATACAAAATATAAAGAAAAACTTTCTGCTATTAAAAATGAAGTTGGAATGAGAAACAAATCTATAGCTGACGCAAATTTCCCAAACCAAAACATTATAGATGAATTTTCAATACGCAAAGACAAAGTGTTAAAAGTAAATTTAAAATGGAAACAGCCAGACTTAATTGGTTTTGTGGTAATAGTTACAATACATGTGGACATTATTTCCATTTAAAACTAATAAATTACAGAAATTTGTAACCAAACATCTTCAATGGGAAGAAATTTATGGATTTCAAAAACTTTTTCCCATTTTAACACGATGGCAATTACTGCATTTTAAAGAATTAGAATATACACCAGTTATTCCCGATAGAATTAAAAAGTGTAGAAACCAAAAAGGAGTTGCAAGTTTTGAAATTATTTGGAAAGACACCCATAATCACTATACGAATCTTATACCCGAAAGCCAACTCAAGACAGTGGACATCATTAAATTATGGTCAACTATTGAACCACGTAACTTAGTTTTAAATAGTTATCCAGATTTAGTACAAGATTTTGAACAATCAAAAATTAAACCTAAAAAAACTAAACGAAAATTAAAACCGATAAATGATGTTGACAAAATTGAAAATTTATTAGCAAATACTTCAATCTCAGAACCAAAACCTAAGAGAAAAACTAAACAAAACAAGGACACGAAAGTTAACACTATTGATACGTTTTTCAAAACTGTAGCTCCATGTGATATAGAAACCAAAGAACTCGATTTAAGTGATGGTAATTTAGAAATGTCCAACTTCGGTGATGAAAATGACTTAGATTTATCAAATATAATTGAAGACATTGTAAATAGAACTCTACCGACGTACATCACAGATAATTTAAACAAATTAAAAGAGTGCAGCTTTTTTAGTAATGATATTGAAGAAAATGACTTATTTGAAAAGAGTATGCATATCGTTACATCAAGTGATATTGACTCTGATAACGATCTCAACGATACTTTTGATAATTTTATAAATCACATTCCATTAAATCAAAGATTTAAATGCGACATTTAAATAATTATTTGTTTTACTATTTATTTTACTAATTGTGTAATTTTAAGAAAATAATACATTTTTAATAAATAACATTATACTATTTGCATTAAACGTTAGTTGACCCCATATCATTATAGGAACTATGATTATCATCGCTGCTTAAAAGTGGTGTTTCCCATTCGTTTTCGTTTGAATCAAACTCGTATAAGTGCATTAAATTCTCTCGAATAAAATCACGTCTTTTTTTCTTCGCCATTAAGTAAACCTAAAAATGTTTATTTACATAATCATCTCCATTTTTAGATCGAGTCTTGAAAGAGTTAAAATTATATAACAAACTTACCAGTGCCGAAAGCAACATCACAACAGCTATTACAATTAATGGTATAATAATAAATTTGATGTCATCTTCCAAAACTGGCTGAATTATGGATGGCTCGGTTGTTGTAGTTGTTGTAACATTACTTAAAGATTTGTAAACTAAATTTTGCATTGCCTACTTTAGGAGTAGCCATTTCACCTTAATAACCGCAAGAGAACATGAAACTTTTATTTCTAAATTACACCATCACAGAAAAACAAATAAAAAGAAAAAGTAAGGTTAGGATTTTATGGTGTATCGCTCAACTAACATTTTAAGAACATTAATCAAATCTAATTTGATCTAATTAACATAAACGTACATAAATTCCTTTAATTTAAAATATTTATGATTTATCGATTAGTTTAAGTCAATTTATTTTTTTTAAGTCAATTAATGACCTTTTTATGTTATTTAAATTACCATTCAGTACCATTTTCACGGTCGTACATAGTACATCTTATGGTTATCATGTAGTTATCTTAATCTTAATTAGTTATTATTTTTTTACATTACATTTTTAAAAGGAAATTTTTATATCGGAAGAAAAATAAAACGCAAATTAACCATGAAATAACAATCTAAATTTCCTTAAAATCATATAAGAAAAAAAACAAATCTTCATAATAACTTAAAAGCTTAATTAAAAAAATAGTCAAGATTTTATAATTTTAAAGAATTTTGAAAACTAGCCAGCCAATTTATTTCGTTCGACTAGGTATATAACTATTTATTATTGAAGATAGAGCCATCTTTTGGAATGCTTGTTAACTATTACGTATTCCGAAGGGTGTTGTCATTTTTATTAAAAAATTGTAAGTTTCTTGGATTTTAAAAGTTTTTTTGATCAAATTCTTCATATAAAATAACAAAAATATTATAAAAAAGATATATAACGGCTTGTTAGACTTTCTATCGAAGAAATACTTAAATATTTGTCCTTAAAAATCACCTTTTGCGTAGCAAGTACGAGCAGTTAATGTGTTAATTTAGAACAAAATCAATTGGTAAAATTATTTTCGCATATAGTTAATCGAAAGCTTTTTACTTATTTTTTTGTTATCTCGTAATATGATATTCTTTTTTATTAAAAAATTTATTGACGGAATATTTGACATGTCAAAGCAGTGGCGTAGTTATTCTTAAGAAATGTTTTGTTAGGTTATGTTACATTATTTTTCTCAGTCGTTTTATTTTGTTGCAGGTATTAACAAACTGAAGAGTTTGTTTAGATTTAACAGTTCTGTTACTGAAAAAATTTATGCAAAATGCTGTTTAAGATAGTTATATTCGACAGAATAATTTCTAGAGATTTTATTTGTGATAAGTAGTTTTGTATGGTGTTTTTTAAATTTACTTAAGAGAAGAATAATTATAAATTAATTGTATACGTGGTTTGGTGCTAAAAAATAGGTTATTAGTTTAAATTATTTGTGTGGAATTTCATACTGGAATTTGAAAAGCATAATCGTTTTCCTACATTTGTACCGTACGATCTATATTCAGCTAAATCAAATGAAGTGGATAATTTAACGTATAGTCGTTGTACAGGTTGCTTTCTGAATAAAAGAAGAAAAACGGGGCAATCGTGCCCAAAATTTGAGCCAGGAGTGTAAGGTAATTCTCAATTTTAGTTTCAAATTTTATGTTATTGGTTTTAGCCAATCTAGTTCGACAATTCCACGTAAAGGAAGCAGCGGTAGTGGTGGCAGTAAAAGTAGCATTCGTAGTAGTAATAAAAATGCTACAAAGAAGTTAATAACGGATCAATCGAATAAAGACACTACACATCGAAGAGTAGCTTCTACTGCCTCAAATAAGTCATGCGAAACTGGGGAGGATGTGGCTCTGGAGCTTAGCTCAGGCCCTTCCTCCCCATCAGAGAAGTTGTTATTATTAGTACGTCGTAGTTTCTTTAACTGACAAGAATTAATCGGTTTGTTTTTTTAGAAAAATAAAAAAAGTCAAATAAAGTCGAGCACTTCAAAGGAAGTTTCTCAAATTACAAAAAGTGATGAAATTAAAGACTGCAATATACTTACAGAATTACCAAATTTACACAGCAAATTGGATGAATTAAAATTTATCGATGAAGCCGATACATTAGATAGTCGCACTACAGTTTCATCCGACAGTAAAGGTTACTGTACTGCTAGTGATAGTTTATATGCGACACCGACTGCTAGTGAAAGTGCACCATCGAGTAATTCAAAAGATTCAGACGATTCTTTAAGAAGCAAATCATTTATAAAACACAAAGGCAAAATGTCAGGTTCTAAAAAACGTTTGAAGAAGGAAAAAAAAGCAATATCTAAAAGTAGTGATTTTTCAACCGATTCAAATCAATCCAATGCTACAGATTTGTCCACTTCAAGCTCAAAAACTAACACAGAACTGTCTGCAGATACAACAATTAATCGTTATACTTGGACCAAAATTTCAGATGTAGATGATTCTAATAAAAAGCAAGAGAAGAAATCAAGAACTAAAAGTTGTTCATCAATTTTAGACGATAAATTAAATATAATTGAAAAATTGGCTGTATTTAGAAAAAGTTTTGATAATGTACAAATTTTTCAGGATGCGTCATTAAAATTATTTCAAGAAACTGATGATTCGAGTAAGTTTTTGTTCAATCGTAATACTTTTATTTATTTAACTGTTTCAGAAGACACTTCAAAAAGTCTTTTGCTTAAATCGGATAGTATGAATTATTTAAAACCAAAAATTAGAGAGAGAGCTATCGATTCGTCTTTAGAGCACGATTTAAAACCGGCTGTAAACGCACTTGTAAATGAAATTTTAGAATCCGCTTCTAACATTGTATATCAAATTGATAATCGACTGAAAGCTTCTACTTCGCAAGATGAAACTCAAGATAAATGTGCCTATGTAGATTATTTAAAACACTCATTAAGGCCTACAATGCAAAATAATTTATCGCGAACTCCATCAACCGATCTGTTAACGGCAAAAAATTTTGTAGAAGATTATGAACAATATCATAATTCTTGCTTCGAAATTCTCGATTCTGAATTGGCAGCTGGTGCTATTTTAACTGAAATAACTGATAATGTAGATGATATTATTGATAATAAATCTAAGAAAAAAAAAGAAAAATCGGTTAAACACGGAGGTGTAACACATTGTATTCCTATCGAAAATGATTTAAATGCAGACGATGATGAATATCCTGCAAGGGAACTTCAACTTGTTCCTTACGACGCTCGTTACAATTTACCTAAAGCATTATTTAGTCGTATCAACACCGACGCTATGGTTGAAATTACCGATCAAAATATCGATGTGTTACATGTTGAAATTAGCGAGAATAATCCCGATATAACGGACGTTATAGTTTTCGAACCGTCAAAAGCTAAAGACTACGTCGTCGAAGATGATGATGATGTTTACAAACCGATAGCTGTGAGTCCGTGTGGAAGGTTCTTTAAATATGAAGAAGAGGTACGTTTAGAACTGTAGTAAAAATGTTTGTATTAGAAGTTAATTTTAGATCGGTCGTGGTTCTTTTAAAACTGTCTATCGAGGCTTAGATACTCAAACAGGTGTAGCCGTAGCGTGGTGCGAGTTACAAGAAAAGAAGTTGAATAAAGCTGAGCGTTTGCGTTTTCGTGAAGAAGCAGAAATGTTGAAAAAATTACAGCACCCAAATATTGTGCGTTTTTATAATTATTGGGAATCGATTGTAAATAAAAAGAAAAACATTGTTCTTGTTACTGAACTTATGTTAAGTGGTACTTTAAAAACGTAAGCTATTCATTTACGTGTGGATTTAATTAAATAATTGTATTATTTTAGCTATTTACGAAGGTTTAAGAAAATTAATCCAAAAGTTTTGAAATCGTGGTGTCGGCAAATTTTAAAAGGTTTAGCCTTTTTACATTCACGTTCACCTCCTATAATTCACAGAGATTTAAAATGTGATAACATATTTATAACCGGTACAACAGGCTCTGTTAAAATTGGGGACTTAGGACTTGCTACCTTAAAAAATCGAAGTTTTGCTAAATCGGTAATTTTTCTTTATTTGTTCAAATACGTATGTTAAATTTGAATGTTCAGGTAATTGGAACTCCCGAATTTATGGCTCCGGAAATGTACGAAGAGCATTATGACGAAGGTGTTGATGTTTATGCCTTCGGAATGTGTATGCTTGAGATGGCTACCAACGAGTATCCTTATTCAGAATGCACAGGGCCAGCTCAAATTTATAAAAAAGTCATTTCGGTAAGCCTCGACTTGTTTAATTGATTAAATTTTAACTATTTAAATTTAGGGAATCAAACCTGCAAGTTTTGATAAAGTTGAAGCTTCGGGTGTTAAGGATGTTATCGAACATTGTATAAGACCTCAAAAAGAAGACAGGCCTAGTGTTAAAGAACTATTAACACATTCATTTTTTGAAGAAGATTGTGGTTTAAGACTTGAAGTCGTTTCACAAGATGAGAAAAAAATTGTATTTCGCCTCCGAGTTATGGATCCTAAGAAAAGAACTCATAAACATAAAGAAAACGAAGCCATTCAGTTTGAATTCGACTTTCAAACAGATCGTTTTGATACAATTTCTGAAGAAATGGTAATTTTGTTTAATTATTTTATTCGTATTTAAATTTTGATTTTGTAGGCTAAATCTGGTATTATATTCGAAGATGATGCTAAAACTGTAGGCCGTTTGTTGAAAACTCAGTTAACTCAAATTGAAAAAGAACGAAAACAAGAACAGGAAAAGCAACAAGAAGCATTGAATCAGCAGCTTCAGTATCAACTCTTCTTACAGCAACAAGTTGAACAAGCTCAAAAGCAAGTGCAACAACAACAGCTTGCTCAACAGCAACAAATGCAGCAACAGCAAGACTTATTGGTACAACAACAACCAATTATGCAACAACAAGCCAACGCTACACAGCAAAATGTCTTTCAACAACAACAAAATTATATTAACGTCGCCCAACAACCACAAGATCAAACTCTTTATCAACAACAAATCAATCAACAGCAACAGTCTCAACAATCTACCACTGCTTTAGTAGATCAATCGCAACCTACATTACAGAGACAAAATTCAACTGAACCTGTACAACAGCAACAGATTGTTTATAAACAACAACCTCAACAGTATGTTCAACAAGGATACTTGGAGCAACAAATACAACAACCGCAACAAGGAGAACTCTTGCAGGCACACGAGCAACACAGGTTATCGACTGTTTCTCAACCTGAAATGTTAAATACACCGGCTATAAATCAAGAACACAGGTTAAGTGTAGACAGCCAATTGGATCTACAAAAAAATCAGTTACTACAAGAACATGCAGTTGGAACTGATGCAAATATGTTGGTTCAAAGTCAGCAACCGAATATAGTACCACAATTCGTTCAACAGTTCAGTCAAGAACATAGAAGTTCTGTAACTCAAGCTCCTAATGTTCAAGAGTTGTTGAAAATACAACAAAATTTTATTCAACAACAACAACAGCAAAACGTACAAGGCAATGTTGTGCAATTACAACAAGTACAACAGCAGCAGCAACAAAATGTTGGTCAAGTACAACAACAGCAACAAAATGTTCAGCCTCAACAACAATTAAGTAACGTTCTTCAACATGGACTTGTGCAGCAACAACCTAATGTTATTCAACAGCAACCGACTCACGTTATTCAACAGCAACCAAACGTTAGTCAACAACCGGCAAATATTATTCAACAGCAACCGACTAGTGTAATTCAACAACAGCAACCAAATGTTGTCCAACAAAACATGGTTCAATTGCAGCAACAAAGTGTGGTACCACAAAGTATTGTTCAACAAAGTGTTATACAACAACAACCGTTACAAAATATGAGTCAACAACAAACGAACGTTCAACAGACGCAACAACAAGTTTTAGATCAACAAAATGTCGTTCAGTTGCAAAATATGGTTAATCAACAACAAAATATAGTGCAACAAAGTGTTCAGCAACTTCTACAACAACAAAATATTATAGAACAACAAAAACAGGCTCAACCTACTATTTTACATCAACAGTCAGTTGATCAATCGCAAGAAATATTACACCATAGAGCTTCTGTTACACAACCTCCACAATTAAAAGAGTTGCTTCAGCTTCAACAGGATCTCAACACGCATATCGCCCAACAACAAAGCATCCATTCAGAAATGCAACAAGCCATTTCTTCTCAACAACAAACAACAGCAGTCCAAGACCCGAATTATGTTCAACCGTCTCAAACTCAACAGCTGACTAACGCAAATCCAATTCAATATGCCCAACAACAACCTTTCGTGCAAAATATACCAGCTCTTCTTCAACAACAGCAGCCCGATCATAGCTTAATACAACCTCAATTAACAAACATTCAAATGCCTCAACAACAAATGATTGTTCAACAAGCAGATGTACAAAGTCAACTGACTCAAATTCCTGTAGCGCAACAAAAAACTGGGGCAGACCAACAAACTTCCGAAATGAAACCACTAGAGCGTATAGCTACGGACGGTGCTCCAATCAGCTTAGCCGAGTTACAAGCTCAACTTACGCATAGTAAGGATCATCACAAGCTATCTACTGCATCTTTACCTCCAAGTTCCACAACCGATCATCTAGATCAAAGACGTTTATCCACTGCATCACAACCTGCCATGCAAGAACATACCCATCAAGAAATTGATAGAGGTGCTTCTGTTAAATATTATTTCTTTATTTTTAACCTTTTTTTTTTCTTAGGTGTGGAATCGGAACCACAAATCAACGAAACAGAAACGGGCTCTGGTTTAAAACGTGCTAAAAGTCAGGAAGATCAGGAAATTTCTTCTGCTGAACAAGTAAGTGAGGAGAGTAGTTCTGCGAAAGAAAGGAGTCATCGTAGACGCTCTTCTAAGTTTGGTAAACAGCTTACCGTGTTGGCTGTCGATCGGGAAGGAATTGTCGAATGTCAACTGCTTTGCAAACAAAAGACCATTAGTTTTAAGTTTAACAGATTTGATACTAAACCTATGGATATTATCGAAGGCATGATTAAACAGGATATACTTAAACCAGGTTCGCACGATAGCCTTGTAGCACAGTTACAAGATGTTCTGAAACAACTCGAAGATAATCCACTTCGAATACCCCACATTCAAAAGGTCGGTATTTCTTTTCATTGTCGTCAAGTTAACCCTGCTTAAACAATGTGGTGTAACTTTTTTTCATGCTGCATTATTAGGTTAGGCATGGATCTTTAACTAGACAGTCTCATCGTAAAACTCATCGACGACATCGATCTGTAAGTCCATTATATCAAATTTTTTTGTTTGCAAAGTAGTTTTATTTTATCTTAAACGAAACAACATTTTAATAATAAAACTTTTACAGAGAGACGATACCATCGGTCAATTTGTATCCAGTTTTAAACAGTCTCACGGTAACTCTGATAGTTTCGATATCGATTTTCAGGGTCTTAAATCGACTCTTGCTGAAAAAATCAATCAAAACTTACGTTGTCGAGAAAGTTTAAATAGCAGCGGTACAGTTTCACGTAAAACAAGTACCGCTAGCGAGTATACGCCAGAGCATACGTTTACTCACGACAGCCGAGTTCCGTTTTTCAATCAAACCGATGTTTCATTTGCAAATGATGGTTGTGTAAGTATTATTAAAGCAGCAAGTGCAGTTGAAGACAGTAAATCTGCCAACGAAATAAACGATGAGGTTCTAAGTAAAACAGGAGAGCTGTACGACAATGATTTAGAAAATGGTAATACGAACCAAAAAGTTGACGTTAAAATAATTTTGTTAAGAAGAGATTCAAAGTTGCTAAATAGTGAATCAAACACCAGCAACGCGTCTGAAAATGTCGGTATGTGTGAGGACGATTCCAAAACTAGTATTGAAACTCGTTCTGAAGAAATTGAGCGTGATGAAGTAACTCAAATGGAACCAGAAACAAAACTTAAAGTACCACAACGTAAAATATCGCGTTTTTTAGTTAGCCCTGTTTTATCCGGTAAACTTGATTTGCCCAAAGATAAAGATTATGGTGTAACCACAACAGATTCTTCGATTGGTGGTGATGTTTCGGAACAAATGGCAACTGTCGTAAGTGGAGAGGAAAAAACTACAAGTGCACCCCAAACTGAAGAGACTAAACCCGAGTTAGATAAAGTACAAGACCCGACTGCACCAAAAACAGAGGAAACTGCAAAGGTTTGCGGTCCTGAAATGATTAATACGTTGGAACAATTAAAAATAAGTTTACAAAATTTAACTAATTCTCATTCTCATAAAAAGGAAACTGGCGAAATTGATTCTAAGGCTCAAGGTGGAACAAGTACTCCTCAACAGCAGCAAACAAAAGCCTCGCAAGTTTCAAGTGCTCCTCAAAAGACCCAACAATCGGCTCAGTCTCCTCAGCAATCTGCAGCTATCGGAGTAGTTCCTAATCTTCCCGCTCAAAATCAACAAGCGCCAGTTGTTCAACAGCAACCACAGGTATAAATCTATTTTTGTAAAAAGAAATGTACAAATATTTTTGTTTAGGGTCAACAAATAACTCAGCAAACGCAGTCGGCGGTTCCTCCAAACGTCACTCAAACTTACCAACAATCTCAACAACCGATTGTTGCCTCTGTACCACCTCAAATTAGTTCGAGACAAGATTCGATTCAACAATTTAACGTCAATCAACAACAAGCTCCTTTAGTTACACAAATACCCATACAACAGCAAATTCCTATACAAGTGCAATCTCAGCCTCAAATGAGTCATCAACAACAACAATCTCAATCACAAATTCCTATTCAGCAACAATCACAAATTCACATTCCTCAACAACAAATACCCGTTTCGCAACAACCTGTTCAACCACAACTTCCCATACAGCAATCTGTTCAACCTCAAATATCTTTGCAACAGCAAGCGCAACCTCAAATTTCGATGCAACAACAACAAAATCAAGCGCAAATTCCAAATCAACAACAAAGGCAATCGCAAGTTCCAATCGTCCAACAAACGACTCAATCTAAGATTCCACTCCAACAGCAGCAAACGCAGCCTCAGATTTCTATACAACAACAGCAATCTCAACCAACAATCCCAATACAACAGCAGCTTCCTATTTCGCAACAAACGGCGCCTCCTCAAATTCCGATGCAACAACAAACGCAACCTCAAATTCCGATGCAACAGCAAACGCAACCTCAAATTCCCATGCAACAACAGCAAACGCAACCTCAAATTTCGTTGCAACAGCAAGCGCAACCTCAAATTCCGATGCAACAGCAAACGCAACCTCAAATTTCGTTGCAACAAACGCAACCTCAAATTCCGATGCAACAACAAACGCAACCTCAAATTTCGTTGCAACAACAACAAACGCAACCTCAAATTTCGTTGCAACAACAACAAACGCAACCTCAAATTCCGATGCAACAACAAACGCAACCTCAAATTTCGTTGCAACAACAACAAACGCAACCTCAAATTTCGTTGCAACAACAAACGCAACCTCAAATTCCGATGCAACAACAAACGCAACCTCAAATTTCGATGCAACAACAATCTCAGCCTCCCATTCCCATACAACAGCAAACGCAACCTCAAATTCCGATGCAACAGCAGCAAACCCAATCTCAAATTCCCATGCAACAGCAGCTGGCCCAATCTCAAATTCCAATGCAACAACAGCAAACGCAATCTCAACTTCCAATACAACAGCAAACTCAGGCTCATATTGCATTACAACAGCAACAAGCGCAACCTCAACTATCACTTCAACCTCAAACATACCCTGCTTGTCCAGGTTCTGTAATGGTTCCTCAAATTTTACCTCAACAACAACAACAAGTGGTACCACCTATAATATCTCAAGCCACAACAATGCCTATCACTCAAATACTAACAAATGTTACGCAAACATTCACACAACCTCAAAACACCAATCAAACACAACAGTATCCGATTACTGCAGCTTATCAAGTGATTCCGCAAGATGTGATGCAAATTCAAACTCATCCTGGAGGACATCAAACGCAGGTTACGTATCAACAACCCACAGTTGCTCCCATGCCTTTATATCAACCACAAGTTGTTGCTGTTAATCAAACCGTTGCAACAGCTTCCACGCCTGAAGTATTGGATAAAACCTTCGCTCAAGTTGTCAAACACGAAAAGTAAGTTTCAAATTATCCAAACTTCTCATATTTTGTATTCATTTTTAGTACCAACAGGAGCCAAGCTTCTACACCACAAAATGACGCTTCTTACGCCGTACATTT
Source organism: Malthinus seriepunctatus (assembly GCA_963924605.1). Taxonomy (NCBI): domain Eukaryota; kingdom Metazoa; phylum Arthropoda; class Insecta; order Coleoptera; family Cantharidae; genus Malthinus; species Malthinus seriepunctatus. The sequence goes on along the minus strand of OZ004603.1, from coordinate 32,498,222 downwards.
GCAAAATTTACAACGCAAGTTGTCATCTGTTACATCATTGGTAAGTAAAAACAACGGATGTGGCCATACGAGGAACTTTTTCCCGCTTGTTAAATCTTGTACTTTTGTATTTTTAGTAATTAAAATTTAATTTGATATCTTCAGAAAGCTAATTTTACGAGTTTCTAAATATTGAAAAATATACAGGGTGTTCCAAAAAAAATAATATTTTTGTAATTTCCAGTCTAACCGGAAGCGTTTGGTTAACTGAAAATAGTCTCAAATAATAGATATTCATGGGATTGATACATATATCCATTTTCAAGTTTTCATTTTTATTACAAAAGAAATTAGAGATTTTCGAAGTTTTGACATTCAAAACATCATAACTCCTAAACGGCTCGAACGATTTTGATAAAAATTTATATTTCGATAAGGAATTACGTTGTCTATAACATATCCAAATCTGTATAAATTGGCCGGAGCAGTTTTTGAGAAAATCCATTTCAAAATTTTGACCTACTTTAGTCCCTTAAAGGTAGGCAATTTTGAAACAATTCTGAAAATTGACTTGGTTAGGACGAAAGCACTATTATTTTGGCTGTACAATGCCGGTTTTAAATTTTTATAATAATAATTACCGGCCAAGTTATAAGGGAAAAACCACAAAATGGGATTGTCGTTCTATTGGCCGCCATTTTGAAACAAAAAATTAAAATTTTGTTTTCCAATTGGGGCTCACATGTACTTGCATGTATTATCTTATAGCCAAGTAAAATTGAATTTGGCCCAAATTTGCAAATATGCTCCCAAAATAACCACCCTGTATAAATTTCTTATAAAAGCTTAGTTTGCCGATGAAATAATTTTTTTAAATAAGTGCCTAAAATCAAATTTTATCAAAATTGCTTCAGTAGTTTTCGCTCTGGGGGGGGGGACATCAGGACATTTTAGTTCAAAAAATCGAAAAAAAATTTTCCATTTTTGGCATTAGAGTGACTGTCGAGAAATGCAATAAAAATTTTTTTGATTTTTCTCGATTCTAAAAATTTTTCTTAAAAAGGGAAAAAGTTAAAAATCAAGAAGGTAAAACTAAAAATTAATTAATGCCACTTTGACAGTACATATGAATAAAATCCAAATTTTTTCAGGGAACCATACCTCCTTTAGACGTTTCTAAAGTTGGAGTTGATACTTCCATCAACAAGGTAAAATTATTGATGGAATTAACGCAAATTTATTCAATGAAAATAAATTTTAGGTGATTTTGGAATCGAATCAAAACAGTGGAACTACCACATCCGAAATGCTTTCACCAGTACGCGATTTGGATAATACTCCATACAAATTAGACACCGACGTTCACATTTTGCAAGATATTGCTAATCAATTTCCAAAAGCTAGCACTTTGGATTTAGTTTTAGAAAAAGAAATTGGAAAGGCTCAAATTCAAGATGAGTTAAATTCTAGAGATATTACACCCACCGCTTTAAGTTTACCTTTAGAAAATACAACTACAAATTTATTAAAAGATAACCAAGAACCCATACAAGTTAAACAAAATAAAAGTGAACGTAGAATTTCGAGATTTAAAGTTAGTGTTGTTTCCGAACCCGATATTAGCAAACTTAATTTGCCAGATAATTTGATCAAGCCAGAAGATGTTGTAGAGAAGAGCGATAAGGATATTGGAACTATTATTAACAAAACTTTTAATATTCTTGAAAAGGACATTACTGCTACTTATTGTAATAATCAAAGTAAGTACAAATTTATTTTAACGTCAAAAATTAATTATTATAAAAAGCGCCATCTATTATTGTCAATTATTACTTCAATTTTTTTTAATCATAAAAAATTGGTTTGTCTTGCACTGGTTGCTCAGAACCGTGTTCATTTCTGCATTTCCTACTCCTGTTTAAGAGCAGGAGTAAGGTAGAGCAAGTTTAGTGCAAGACAAACGTACAGACCTACTTTAAATTGTAAGACAACTAATGTGGCCATACGTGGAGAACTTTTTCCTGTCTGTCAATTCTTGTTCACAAATTTTGTGTTTCTACTAATTAAAATAATGTAAGCTTTCTTCAGAAAGCTAATTTTACAAGCTTTCAAAATATTGAAAAATATCCCATTTCCGGTTAAACCGGAAGTCAAAATATAAAGCAAAATGGTACTTGTGATACAACGTTGTAAAGAGAAATTGATTGAGAATACGATTCTCTAAAAATATACAGGGTGTTCTATTTAAAAAAACCAACCTTACATATTTTCCCGCAAAGCAAGTAGGCCATGGAAAAAAATTGTTTGCGCTATTATGTAGATGAGGTGTTGTTTGAAAAGTTTTGGATTTAACTTTTTTTTGTATCTTCAATATTTCAGCAGATATTAGCTAGACAGTAAAAAACCAACCACCCTGTATATCTAAGCGAAACAAAAGCGGAGCAATAAACAAACTCGTGCGAGTAAACAATAACCAATCACAGTTAACTCGCTCGAGTTTGTTTATCGCTCCGCTTTTGTTTATCTTAGATGTACCAATGTACACTATTGCCTACTATTCGAAAATACTTTAACCGGCATTTTGTCGAAAAAGTGTTATAAAAACAAAATTTAAAAAAAAAACTTTTTTAATACTATTGTAAAGAGAAGAAAGTGCTCTATTGAATGGTAGCATAAAATTAATACCTTAACATTTAAAAAAAAATGCGGATAGGCGTAACTCAAAAACAATTATAGAAAAAAAAATTCACATATTCTCAAATGTACATAAAAATTTCATAAAAAGCTTTTATATTTAACATTATTTCCTAAAATGAATATTAACGACAAAAAATCGCCGTTTCCATACTTCTAACTAACCCTGTGTATCAATTTTCAAGTTTTCATTTTTATTACAAAAGAAATTATACACATTCAAAAAATCATAACTCCGAATCCGCTCGGTCGATTTTGATAAAAATTTCGATTTCGATAGAGAATTACGTTATCTATAACATATCCAAATGTGTATAATTCGGCCCAGACAGTTTTTGAGAAAATCGATATCAAAATGTTGACCTACTTTGACCCCTTAAAGGTAGGCAATTTTTAAAACAATTATAAAAATCGACTTGGTTAGGACGAAAGCTCTATATTTTGGCTGTACAATGACGTTTCGAAATTTTCATAATAATAAATAGCGGCCAAGTTATATGAGAAAAACCAAGATTCTCTCGTGTGTCAGAGCCAACTAAAATTGAATTTGGCCCAAATTTGCAAATATACGCCTGAAATAACCCTCTTATTTTTGGACACCCTGTATAGATTTTTTATAAAAGCTTAGTTTGCCGATTTTAAAGTGGGTAAAATCAAATTTCATCAAAATCGGTTCAGTAGTTTTTGCTCCACACAGTTACAGGTTACAGACATACATATACTTGAAATTTTTATCTTTACCGACACGTGACAACCTTAATATGTATAAATTAAGATGAAAATGACGTTTTTATTGAATAATTATTTAACATTATATATTTATTGTTAATTATTATTAAATATTTATAGTCTAGTCAACGAACGCTTAAAACAGGGGTGTAGAGAACATGGAAGAGGGTACTGGATTTTTTTTCAGAAATGTGTTTAGACTAGTTAGGAGGTAAAAATACTAAAAGTCCCCGCTCCTAGCTATACGGCTAAGAGAGGGAGGGGGGTGGAAAGGTTTCATTTTTGTATATCTCGAAAACGGTGCGTTCTAGGGAAAAAATGTTCACACCAAAATGGAAGCTTATCAAATTTCCTACAAGACTGTTCCTATTCATGTTTTCTTTATTCCCTCTAGTCTCGTCAACAAAGAGGTTCTAGAGAACAAAGAAGAGGTTGAAATTTTTTTCTTCAGAAATGTGTTTGGAGTAGTTATGCGGTAAACATACTAAAAGTCCCCGCTCCTAGCTACATAGCTAAGAAAGGGAGGGGGTGGAAAGGTGTCGTTTTTGGAATTTTTGCTGATAGCTCGAAAACCATGGGTCCTAGGGAAAAAATTGTCCTTAGCAAAATGAAAGACTATCAAATTTCCTGCAAGTCTATTTCTATTCATATTTTCATTATTCCTTTTAGTCTAGTCAAGAAAGAGGTTATAAAAAACATAAAAGAGGGAGGAATTTTTTTCTTCAGAAATGTGTTTGGAGTAGTTAGGAGGCAAACATACCAAAAGTCCCCGGTCTTTAGTATTTTTACCCCCTAACTACTCCAAACACATTCCTGAAGAAAAAAATTCCAACCTTTTCTATGTTCTTTATAACCTCTTTGTTGACGAAACTAGAAGGAATAAAGAAAACATGAATAGAAACAATCTTGTAGGAAATTTGATAAGCTTCTATTTTCATACGAACATTTTTTTCCTAGAACCCACCGTTTTTGAGAAACCCAAAAATGTAACCTTTGCACCACCCTTAGCCGTATAGCTAGGAGCGGGGACTTTTAGCAATCTTACCTCCTAACTACTCTAAACACATTCCTGAAAAAAAATGCTTTACCTTTTTCCAATGTTCGCTATAAACCATTCGTTGACTAGACTATTATTTAGAAAATTTATTACCGAATTAATTATTTATTGACTTTTCCAAAAGTCACTTGTCGATAAAGATTTAAAAATTAAAGTTTACATTCATACATAGACATAAAAAAATCAAAATTTTTTTTTTTGCATTTTTGAAATCCTTCAAAAATGTTGAAAACTGCAATAAAAAATTTTTTTTTTATTTATCGATTATAATAAATTTAAAACAAGTAAAAAATAAATAGTTATTTGCTTTATAAGGAGGGAAAGTTGGGTTTTGTGTGACGAGACTGTGTTTGGCAGATGAGCGAAGCGAATCCGGCAATACAGTCGAGTAAAATATGATAAAAAAGATTTTAATTATTAATTTTTTTGTTTTCAGGCGATACAACAAACGATGTTCAAGTGTTTGTAAGTATTTGTAATTTATTTCTTAAAGTTTTGTTTACTAATATTTCTGTGTGGTAGTTGTAACTCTTGTGACGATTCCCATTTTTTATTCATTTTTAATATGGACATTTACGGCTGCTAATTACAATTTTTTAGAATGTTTTTTTGGTTGCTTTAAACAATCCTTTACTTTAATAAAACTTAATATAATTTAAAGAATGTTAAAAGAAATTAATTTAGTTGTACAACGTGTTTAATAAGTAACTCTGAAATTATCCAATAATTCAAAGTTATACAAACACTTTGTAAAAAATGCTATTTATGTTTCAATTTTAATTTAATTTTTTTTCTTTTGTGAGTAGTTAGTGTGTTTTTCTTATAGCCACCGCATGCAGCGGGTCATACAACCGCAAGCGTTGGCACCACACTACGTTCAAATTTGTTGACCTACACGACTACACCTCCGAGTCCGATACAAAAAGCACGTTCCTATAATGATTTAGTAGCTGCAATTGAAAAATTAATGCCAAAATTGCGTCAAAGATCGCGTTCGGGTGATAATTTTAGTCCTAACATAAACCTAGTCAATAGTAGAAAGTTATCAAACGTACGCCGCTTATCAAAATCAATTAGACGTCCCGAAATAGTCGTTCATCCCCCAGACGAAAATCTCACAAATAGTTTACCCGATCTTAATTTAATTCAATTAGCGTTTAAATCGGACATCGATTTAAACTTCAGTTGCCCGGATTTAAATTTGTGTGTGCGAAACAAATGCGAAAGCAGTATTAGTTCGAGCGTGGAGAGTTTCGAATCTTGCGAAAGTCACAAACTTACATTTAGTCGTCAAAGTAGTTTACCGAATAACTCGGTCGATTTCGTACCGATTTCTAAAAATTTGTGTAGAACTTTTATGAACGAACTTAATGTCTTACAAAATTCTTTGAGCGATTTCGAAGTTTGTGTTTATTGTAAAAAAGAGACCGAAAAGTGTGTTTGTAAGCCGATAACGTATAAAGCTCCAAAATGGTGTGTTTCTACTAAAAGAAATAGGCGTAGAAAAGAATCGAATAAATCTACTCGAAGACACAGTTTGTCTCATCAAGCGGAAGTTCAAATTTTTACCAACGAAAAGCCTAAAGTTCAAAGAAAAAATACCGAAATTACCCCTACCGATCTTTTAAAACACAAATTAAAGCAGTCTTTGTCGATGCAAAACATACATTTAAGCCCTAGTCGCGATTTTAGTTATCATACAATTCACACAAGCACTAACATTCCACAAAATATAAGAGATTTTAAGTTTCAAAATTATAAAGGTGATAAAAAGAGTAGTAGTTTTGAGACGATAGTTGAAAATATATCATTTGGTAACGTTCCTAGTCAGGTTAATAATTTAAAAGTACACGAGTTAGAGAGTTTTAAATGTTGCTGTGGCAAAAAACTCTGCCAAACTGTGGTGCCAATCAACGATTATTTGGAAACTTATTACACCAAAACGGTAAGACATTTTTGTATGGGCGGTTTATTTCGATGATTGTTTTAACACATTTTTATTTGTTACGTCTGCTTTACTCAAAATCCTAACTTATTGCAAACTAGTTGTGTAGTTTACGCTTTTATTCTGTAAATGTTTTATAAAGGTGTTAATGGTCAGCACTTTGTACATTGTTACAGGGTAAAAGATTTAGTTGTTTCGATAGGTAAATAGTGGTCATATTTCACATTTTATGTTGACTTTGTACATTGGTAGATGTGTATTAGTAGTAATAACAAAAAATACTAGTTGGTCACAACATAAAGCTAAAGCATCTTGTTTTAATTAGAAACATTATTTTCTCCCTATCAACAAAATACTGCATTATTTCGTTAACTTAATTTTTACTCTATCATCATAGATGAAAGGTCGCAATTACTTGTTAGCATTGATAATAATTATGTAATAGTCGAAACTACTTTGCTAATTTGGAAAACAAGTTTTATTCAAAATTGATGATACTAGAAGAAATTAATTTAAAGCTTAATTAATTATTCCTTTACGTCTACATTTTTTCTCTAAATCACCATAAATTACATAATCTGCTAATGGAAAGTCATTTTACTCTTATTTATTAATCTTCTAATATTTATCATGAGGGATTAATTTTTTATGTCAAGATTAAAGAATGAGAGTATTATTAATGTATTTATTAGACAATAAGTTTAAATTTTATACAACTTACTGATTTTAATTCTTTTTGTATTAGAATGAGTCGTACGTAGAAATGTTAAACAGACAAAAAGCTGAAGTTAATGCTCTATTAGAAGCTCATCGTAAACAACAATTGGAATATTTTGGAACTATTGCTACTGGTACGAATACAATCGACTTTAAAAAAAATTACTAAAATCCTCTTTTCTAGATGGTGCAAAGTCATCGCAAAAGGATCAGTAAACTAAGGCTGTATAGTGATTGTTTTACAATTGTATCATAATTATTTAATTATATATTATAAATATATATCGTAAGTTGTTTATCGCATTATAATATTTTAATTTTGATGTTTTAAGAATTATATAAAAAGTATTTTTACGAAAACCTCGTTTTATTTCCAAATGTAACGAATTCGATGTAGGTAATATTTTCGATGTAATTTTGTTTCGGAACTGTCAAATAATTATTGACGTAAGATCTTTGCGTCAGTGCACCTGCGCACGATGTCGAGTATCATTCAAGGGTGAATCTTACGGCGATTTTAGTCAGTTTTAGTCTGAGTTTATATGAGTAAAATAGAAATAATTCAATAAAGACGACATGTTAATAAAAGAATAGTAAGTAAATTAACCTTTCTATTTTCGTTGCGAACAAAATATTAGTAATCAAACCTATATTTACAAAAAAAAATTGTTACATTTTGAGGCCTATTGAATAATTCGAATTAGTCATTTAGGGGCGTTTTAATAAGTATCCAGTATTTCATCTTAATATTGTAATTGATAATTTAAAAATTTATGCTAATTAATTTTTTTATCGCTCAACCTTGAATAGTTCGTATTGTCATCTAACTTTATGTAATTATCTAAGTATTTTGATGTGTAATTTATAAATTTATGTGTTTACAGCCGAGTTACCTTGCCACTTACTGTAGAAGAGGTAAGAATTGGAAAGAAATACGATTTTCCCACGGAACTTTGTAATAATACAAAACAATGTTTTAGTATCAAGTCGCTCAGTTGTTTAGCGTAGCTGAAGCTTCCAAAGATAATACTGGAGGTGGTGAAGGAATAGAAGTATTAAAGAATGAACCGTTTACAAATTATCCTTTGCTCGGAGGTAAATATAATTCCGGTCAGTATACCTACAAGATTTACCATCTTGCGAGCAAAGTACCTTCGTTTATACGATACTTAGCTCCTAAAGGAAGTCTCGAAATACACGAGGAAGCTTGGAACGCTTATCCTTATTGTAGAACTGTCATTACGGTAAGTATTTCAGGTCTCGAACAAAGTTAGGCTCATTGTGATCTCATTCGGAACTTTTATTCAAAATTTCAGAATCCTGGTTATATGAAAGACAAGTTTTTGATTTGTATAGAATCATTTCATATAGGTGACAACGGAAAGCAACATAATGTGAGTAATTTTTTTTCTGTTTTGGGGTACGCTGTGGTGATGTTTCAACTTTGGTGTTGTGAATGATTATCTTTTTAACTCGGTGTCGGTGTTGTAAAAATGTAATAGAATCCAGGGTATATGAAGGAGAATTTTATTATCTGTATAGAAAGCATGCATATTGGCGACGCGGGAAAACAAGAAAACGTAAGTGGTTGCATGATCGCTAGAGTGTTTGTGGCTTTATTCAACTAGTTTTGTTGTCATATTGTTCAACGGTCGGTAATTTTTTAGGTACATCAGTTAGCCGGAGAGAAATTAAAGAGTAGAGAAGTAGTTTTTATCGATATAGCTAATGATCCTATTAGTAGTGGAGATTTTAAAGAAGAAGAAGATCCGACCAAATTTAAATCGAAGAAAACAGGCCGAGGTCCATTGGTAGGTGCCGATTGGCAGTCTAAAGTCGACCCCATTATGACTTGTTATAAGTTAGTCACTGTAGAGTTTAAATGGTTTGGATTACAAACAAAAGTAGAAAATTTTATTCAAAAATCTGAACGACGTCTCTTTACTAATTTCCATAGGTAAGAATTGTATAGTTTTGTGTTTGTTAATTAAATTATATTTTTTAGGCAAGTATTTTGTTCTATGGATCGTTGGCACGGGTTAACTATGGAAGATATTAGGGCAATTGAAGATCAGACAAAAGAGGAATTGGAAGCTCTACGACGAAAGGGTGAAGTGCGTGGCATGAAGGCAGACTCAGATTAAGCATTATGCACAATTAGTTTAAGAAAATTAATTTTTGTTGAAATTGTGCGTAAAGGCGCATTAGGATTTTTTAAATTATTTTATTCTTAATACTAATTTTGTTAATGCGATTTCATTCTCAGCATTCCTTTTTTGCTATGTCTGCTCTTGTGTATATATTTTTTAAACTTTCTTCTTATTTGGTTGAATGTGGGATTAATGAAGCGAAATTAATAAATTGGGAGGGATAATTTTGTTTTTATAGGTTTGATGTGCACGATTTTACTTAAATTGGTTGTTTTATATTAACATAAATAAACGAATGCAGGTCTGTGTTTTAGTTTAAACTAAAGTATGCACGGGTTTAGTTAACACTTTTTTGGGATCATAAAAATGACAATACGCTTCAGCGAATTTACTAATTAAATCAAATGGCAAGGATAACAAGATCTGCATTACTCTTTCCGTTTAAAAACTTGTTCTTGTTTAAAAATTATAGCAAAAATAGTATTTAACTTATTAAATGAAAAAGTTTAATATAGAAACTGTTTATGGTACTAATTGTTAGAAAATTGTTAATGGTTCAAAAATATCTTGTAAAAAGTTAAAATTTCTGAGTCAATTGGGGTAGTTATTAATTTCGAATATAAATGTAAGTAAATTGTAGTTTTCGCACTTAACAAATTATTTTAAAGGTGAAAATATTACCAAACTTTAGTTTTTAAATTATAAGGTTATTGTTTTTATTTTTAAATAAATAAATTGTCCTTGTACAAGTAGGTAGCAAAACAAGTAATTTAAAATAGTTACGAATTCTGTATGTGTTGTGTAAATAACATGTATGAGAACTGTTAAAAATGCAGTTATAGAATAAAAATAATATAATTAAATAATTGTAGTAACTACAACGTTCTTAATCCATTTATCCAAGGATTATTTAAATAAGAGAAGACTTACTTATAGACTATGGGCCTATAACACATTTTCGTGTTTGCTGGCACTCGAATAGCTTATTCCCAAAAGATGGGCCTGAAGACGATCACCCCGTTTTTTTCTGTTATGGGCCCATAGCCTATTAGTTTCAACATAAATAAAAGATACAAAGTATTCTGATCGTATAAGTTTAAATACTTTTAGATACTTTTATTTATACCATAAAATACATATAATGAATATTCCTACCTTGAGACATTATACTGCCCTATTAAAATTATCTTAATGATCTGATCTACGCATTTTACATAAACTCGAAAGAGGTAATAATTTAATATCGTTCTTAATTTTAACGACACCTTCATTAACGTCGATAGAAAGTAATTCTCCAGTTGCTTCTCTTTCTTCTCCAATTATGACCTACGAAAAAGTTTATAAAAATTTTTACTTTTATTTATAAATTTAATTTACCTTGAAAGCGTCTCCTCGTTGCGGCTGTACCGGATCTAAATGATCACACATTATGTTGACAACACGATCTTCTTCGGGTAAAAACACCGAACACATAGAACCTGATACACTACGGATTACACCAGTCTGACCCACTAAACCAGAATCATCGTGACTATCACGAATACGAACCTAAAATTAAAAAGCATAATAGTATATTTTTGTCAGCATGGAGTAATTTTTTTATCTTAATGTATATCATATTCACGCGCTACCTTCTCTCTGTCCGTCTCTGTCTGTTTATGACACTTCTATCTATGAATATTATCTGCTATCTCACGTTATCTGTCAGTCTCATCTGTCATTTAATCTCGCCTGTCTGCCTGTGTTAAACTCATCTACGAGATGAGATTACATATGGCATGACAGATGATCTTGACATTGACATGGTGACAAATGATCTTGACATTGACATGGTGACAGATGACTTTGACACTAAAATATGTAGGGTGACAAATTTTTACTTCACCCACTCTCTATATGTCTATCTCTTTTTTTTATATCTGTCTCTTTCAGGCCTTACTGCGCATTTCTCATGATCCATATGTTTTTAATTGTGTGGACTACGTTTAATCATTTTTGACACAAAGTTTTTTAAACAAAACCGTGTATTTACCTTGATATCGATTGTATGCCAGTCTGTTAGTGATAAAACGTCCAAGTTAGCGCCTGGAGTTTGTGGATTGGATGGCATGTTAGGACTGTGCTTGGAGTTTTATTTTAATTTATGTGTCAGTCTCATCTGTCATTTAATCTCGTCTGTCATATCATTTATCGTCTCATCCTATCTGTTAAACTCATCTATGAGGTGAAATTACATATGGCATGACAGATGGCTCCCCTGAGCCCTGACATATGAAATAACATGGCATGACATATGACTCCCCCTCTATGGTGAAAAAATAAAATTTGACATATAATCCAAACGCGTTTGGATCACAATTTTCGCGACGAAAGAAAGCGCCTATAGTAGCTATGATGACAGATTACCCTACTCCCCATCTCTCTAAGGGCCAGTAATATAAACGTCGGTTAAAACTCAATCTAAGGTTGAAAGTCAACTAGCTGCCATTTTACTTTGGCGTGATTGGACATAATAGTGAGATTGACGTTTATAATTTCAACCTTCAGTTGACTAGGCTTTATAATACTGAGCCTAAACCAACCTCGGAATTGATAGATAATTCCACCTGACATATGGTGACAGATGACTTTGATATTTAGAATGATAGATAAACCCCTCTGACATTGACATATGGTGACATTGATGAAATTGACATACGGTGACAGATGATCTTGACATTGACATGGTGACAGATGAACTTGACACTGACATATGTAGGGTGACAAATAAACATCTCTGATATTGACATATGGTAACTATGGTGACAGACCACTCCCATTTCTCTAAACCAATCCCTATCCTATTTCTCCCACTTCCCATTTCTCTAAACCAATCCCTATTCTACTTCTCCCGCTCTCTATATGTCTATCTCTTTTATTTATATCTGTCTCTAACAGGCCTTACTGCGCATTTCCCACGATCCATATGTTTTTTCTTATGTGGACTATGTTTAATCGTTTTTGACATAAATAAATTTTTTAAACAAAATCGTGTATTTACCTCGATATCGATTGTATGCCAGTCTGTTAGTGGTAAAACGTCCAAGTTAGCGCCTGGAGTTTGTGGATTGTATGGCATATTAGGACTGTAGCCTGTGCTTGGAGTATTATAAGGGTTGTTGCTTGAAGGTGATTGACTGTAACCCGTTGCTGGACTCGGAGTCGATACAACACCTAAATTAAACAATAAAGATGCTGTCGTAATTCTTTTAGGCTACTTACTTTGGTATCCCGGACTTGGTTGGTATGGACTGTAACCTGGATCGTTAAACATGGTTCCTGGCGTTTGTGGAGTGTAAGGACCATTCATTTGATAACCACCAGGAGTGCCTAAAATTTTAATTTTTAATAAGTTTAAAATGTGGGTCGAAACAACGTACTTGGATTATAACCGGGCGATGGGTAAGTGTTGGAAATTGTGGGATCCCATTCGGAATGTGCGTTAGGTGTTCTTGATCCATCGTGTATTGGAGTCATAGAACCATAATGAAGAGGAGTACGTGATCCTGAATCTGCCATGGGCGTTTTACTACCACTATCACGATATAACGGCGTTTGATTTCCACCGTAAGCGGGAGTTCTACCGTAACTCGAAATGCTACCATCTCGACTCGGTGTACCTACATCTGCTATGTGGTTCTTATCTACAGAAATTGTTTGACAAGATGTATGTAATTCAATACGAGCTGTAGATTGAGTGGCGTCTTTAACAATTCCAATGTTTCCTTTGTATGGTCCGCGAGTTATTTTAATTGTGGAACCGATAAGATCTCTATCTCTTGTTACACGTCCACGTCCACCGCCACCACCTCCTCTTGGTGCACTAAATCCACCTCCGCCACCACCACCACCACCACCACCTGCACTGGATGGATGCATGGGCGAACTACGACGAGGCGACATAAATTCCAAACCAGAGGTTATGTCAGCAGTGGGTGCAGTTTTATTACCACCGGCTAATTGCAAATGTTTTGTTTTACAAACAAAAATTCCACCATTTTGTAGATACTCTACAGAATGCAGAAATGCAAAATTTCTATATAGGTGTTTTATTTCCCCGGAAAAACCTGAATGAGGCCCGTCGATGACTTTAACCATATCTTTTCGATGTAAATTATTACGGAACGAATCTAAAGCAGCCGTAAAACGATTTAACCTTCTCTTTTGTAAAGAGCTAGGTCTACACTCAACAACTTTACCTAAAAGTAGAAAATATACACACCTTAGAAATAAAATATTTAGAAACTTACCGTGCATATTTAAAATGTGAAAATTCTCACGTTCCAAACGTACAATTACTCCCACAGTTTCCGAATCTAAATTCACCAAATCGCCCCATTCAAATTTACCTAAAGAATCCACCCCACTTGCCATATCGGTACAAAGCTGTAAGTCTTTAGGTAAAATTTCCATTTCGTGCATAGTTAGATCTGATATCAATACTACACGATTGTTTTCAACACGAACAATTAAGCCCGTATCACCTTCGTAACGCCCTTAAAAATTTTTAAATTGTATATTTACGTCAATTGGTTATAAACTAAAAGTACCTGATAAAACTTTAACGTGATCACCCATTCTAAAATATTTGCGTAATTCAGAAGCTTGAAAAACCAAAGCGTCTTTAAGGTCTTCATGTTTAGGCATAACTGTAAGCATATTGCCATCGATAGTAATAACTTTCCCTTGTAAATTTATCAATTCTCCTTCACAAACTTCGACATTGTCTCCGGCACTAAATGTGTGACTTAAAACTTTATCTTCTTTTTCGGTGGGTAACTCTAAATCGATACCTTCGGGTTGTTCTTCAAATCTTTCCAACTCTGCTAAAGTAGGTTTCACTCCATCCACAATTATGGCACTCAGGGTAAAGTTTTTATACAAGAAACCTTTGCGAGAATAGCGATTTCCCTCAAATATTAAAAAATCACCATCAGATGTTACTTCACCACCGATCGCTCTAAAATATAAACATTTTTAATTACTTGTAACTTCAAATAAATTACTTACCTAATGGCTTCGGGATCGAAAGGTTTGCTAGGAGGACGACGTTTTTTCTTTCTCTTTTCAGCGTCCGATTCCTAATAGATAAAATAAATTAATTTCTAAAAATAATTAGGATTTACCCCTTACCGATTGTGTAGTTCTCAAAGCTCCTCTAAGTCTTGTGTAATCGATTCTCGGTAAAAGTTTCAAGTGTACTTGATTTTGAGCCATGTCAAAGTAATCAACTTGAGCAATATCATCTCTATATTGACCCCTTTTAAGACGCACCCATTGTTTCGATTTTAAACCAGACTGCTCTTTAACTACACGTAATACATCTGTCATCTCTTTAATCGGCACCATTTGTTGCTTCCACAAACCGACACGTAAATTACCAACATTGTCGATAGCTGCCTTAACGTGAGGCTGCTTGTAAGCTTCAATATAAATATACCCCTTAACACCTTCAGGAGCAATAACAGATTTAATTTGTAAAGGTTCGTTAGTATTCTGATAAGCTAAAAATTTTCTCATCAGTAACAGAGCTGTATTTTTTTCTTCGCCAATACGACACTTAACCATCCATAAATTAGGATCTCTACAAATGACTTTCATTAAACTACATAAAGTAGATTAGAAGTAGAAACTGACTTAACACCAGGTAGTAACGTCTGTTGTGTAATTTCGTCTGACATTTCTTCACCGCCATCACCAAAATGACGAGCAATTGCACCATCATCGGCATATTTCTTTCTTAGATATTCCTCAATTTCATGCTCCTTTTGTGAACTAATAATTTCATAGTTAAAAAATACTTAAAAGCTTGAAAAAAGTGAAAACTTACTCCCATAAATTCGTTCCACGTCTTCGACCTTCAATTTCTCTAGCTGTAGGTCCTAATTCGTCAACTTCATTTCCGACTATTCCAATTTCTTGTGTTCCATCTTCCCAATCATCATCATCTTCTACTTCATCGTCAACCTCAGCTTCGTCAATAATAAAACCACCAAATCGATCTTTCTTTTTTCGTTTACGTCTATGTCCTGCGTCACTCTCATCTTCTTCACTATCATATTCTTCGCTATCGTGCAAAGAATCACCTTCGGGCTCTTGTTCTTCTTCAACTCGTTCTTCAGAACCTTCTCTAGCTTCCGAGCTGGAAAAAAACTGTCAGCTACCATGTAAATGTATCTAAATATTACATACCCAGATCGACTACGTGAACGAGATCTAGAAACAGAGCGACTTCGCCCACTTGCTGGAGATCCAGATCGTACGCTTCGAGAACGGGAACGAGAACGGTTTGATACTGGCGAACCACGTTCAGAACCCGAAGCTTCTACATCGGATAAATTGCTTGCTTCGGAGTCAGACATATTCTATAAAACTTTTTGTAATTTACAACTAAGAACTAGGAAGTGAGGTTACGTTTAATTTGCCATATTAAGATAATCTTGACTTACTTTAATCTGAATCTGTTTTAAATTCTCATACAAGTGCACTTATAGCTTAAATAGCATTACAATACGACAATTAAATTGTTATTTTCGTTTATTGTAACAGCATTATGCTTTCATTTATGAAAAAATGCGACCTATATGTAATTAACAGAGACGCGGTCAGATGGCGCTCGCGACGTAATTGTTGATAACGTAATTCTTCCGCGGTAATTTTAAATTAAAACTTAATAAGGGCTGGAAATATGTATACAATACAGTACGGGGGGAAGACATCGAAAAGTTCTACACATTTATATGTAAGAGTCATAATTATTGCTTTATAAATCTAAGTAAATAAAATTATTATTCAAAATAATATGTTGGATAGAGATAAGTAGGTCTGCTATCTGCTTTGCGATATTTCAGCATAGCAAACAACTAATGCCATTAAAGATTAAAGGCTATATTAAGTAATAAATAAATACATAAAAAAATATTATTTCACCTCTAACGACATGATTTTGTGCAATATTGGTTTTTAATGCAGTAATAAATAACTCATTGCATGTTATGTCTCGAAGTAAATTCCCAGAACTGTATAAACCAATATTTTAGCTTTCGTTTACATACATTGGTCTGGGTCAGTACTCGATAGTCTCAAATTTCCATTGTAAAATTAATAATAGCCAATTTCAAGGTGGAGTTGGTAGTTATAAGACAAGACATAAAATTTGGTTTTAAAACATACAAAGTAAATGAAACGATATAAATTTTCAATTACTTTATTATTGTGCAAATTTGTAAAATTCTTTAATATCAAAACATACATTTTTAAGGACGGCACTGCAAACATTTATTTTAAATACAATAAAAAGAATTTTGACACATTAAATACCTATATAACAATTATTACAAATATCAACAAAAATTAATAGATCACATTAAGGGTTCAATCAAGCGAAGCTTACTACCTAACTGTCACCACCTGCCGATGAATTAGCATTCCAATGTCATTCGATTAGAATAGATATAGAGAAAATCACGTATCTGGACCCCAACGTCTTTTATTATATTAGTGCTTATCGTTGGTAACGTAAGCCTTACATGTACATTATAATATTTTTGCGCTGTCATATCCATGCTCTAAACCACTTAAAAAAACTATTTCGAGTGTTTCGTTACATAATCCAATAACTAAGATGTAAGGGTCCAGATATGTGATTTGCACTACAGTAAAACGTTATGTAGAGCCTACTTATCGTATCGTTTGATTGCTACTTAATTGTAATATTTTTAAGGCAGAGGTTATAAATAAGTGCACATTCGATTTTGTAAAATGAGGCAATTCTCTTAAAACCTGCATTTATAAAAGGTACCTAATGAACATTATGCATAGTAGTAATGAAGATAAAAATACAGTACTTGCTCCATTTTTGCATTCTTCAGGTTTATCACCAGTTATAAATTTGCAAAACGTCTTGACAAAATTTGCTTGTGCATCCTGACTGTCGGTTTTGGAATATTTACCATTAAAAACAATTGTGGGCACCGATTGTAATTTTGGTTCAAGTGCATTAGTTATATCACCCAATTTGGCCAAATACTGATTACCTGTTGGGTGTTGTGCGCAATTTTCAATAGCATTAACATAACTTGGTACTCCGTATTTTTGAGAACAGTTAGCGATCGGAAATTCATATTCTGGTTCTAGACCAGGAATTTCAATTTCCTTTACTTGATCCATTAAACAATTTATAAAAGCGACAGTCATCCAATTAAATTTACCATCTTGAGGTACTTCAATGTTATTTAAAGCACACGCTTGAATTTTGTTTCCCTTACACTCAAAAGGTCCGTGATGGCAAAAGAACTGGTAATCATCATCTTTTTGTGTATACTAATAAAAAATGTAATAAATTAATAGATTTGTGGTGTCAATAAGGTCAATTAAATAAATTGTTCAGTTGTATGTATAAGCACTTACGTTGGCCTTTCCAAATGGAACTAACGTTAAGTTAATTCGTTCTGTCAAGTTGGAGGGTGGAATCAATGCTGGGTATAATTGTGACGTGAAAAATTTTCTAGAGTCTGGGCATAATGACTCATAATAGACAGTGACTGATACCTAAAACAAAAAATTGAAAAATAATATAAAACCCCTATGATACGCCATTGGTAAAAACAAGCATTTTATTTCAAAAGATGACTCATTACATATTATTGAATTGCAGTGCGATTGCATTAGCATAAAAAATTCTCAACTTTGAAATTAACAATTTATCAAGTTACGACATCTCTTTACATTTAAGTAGCTGTAATTACAGTAACTGTTCTTTGATATGTGTTTCTAGTTCATTTGGCTGCTAACTTTCTAATTAACAGTTAGTAAATTCTCAAATTTTCGAAAATATCGATTAATTTATTAACTCACTTTTTGGCTTTTCACGACACATATACAAACTAAAATTAATAAACTGAAGCACAATACTTTTGAATTCATATTTTAAATTTAAGTAGGTAAGTGAAATAATTTTTATTAAACACCGAAGTCTGTTTTTTATGTTACTCGCTAGCTAATCTTTATCTGAAACTTAATACATGCTTGATAGTAACAACGGTGGAACAAAGAGAGAACTAAAATTACACAAGTATTTAATACTCGCTGCTTTTTTTCCTTCTTCGTCTTTTTTGTTAGTTATGTACGAAATATTAGTGGGAGAGCTACGAAAGCGTAGTATTTTCCCACTTTCTCACTATAACAACGAAAACAGGAAACGTTGGGAAACACGAAAGCAAGAAAACCAAATTTATTGATCAAAACTAGCAAATATCAATATTGAATTTTACGCCTTGCTTTTATCATATAAACTAAAAAAATGAAGTAAATTAATAAACATTTTGCGAAAAATTGAATTACGTAGTAAATTATCACTAAATGGCAAGATAAGTAATTATTTTTACAAAAAATTTAATTTCTACTGTTTAGTAATTAGGCAACCAACATGACATAATTGTAACGCTTGTTGCATACAACAAGCTGTCAGCTGTCATTTTATTTTATACGTCAACATGTCACAAATGTCACAGTAATGTCAGCAATATCACTGCAGTTTCAACTACGATAAAGTTGAAAATGCACACGATTACAACTTAATATGCGATAAATAAGCTTAATTTTGGATTGTTAGTAAAAACATAAATTATACAATTTTATAATTGGAGGTGTAAAGTTGAGGTTATAAATCTACCGATGACTTCAAATAATTCTTTATACTTTTTGGGAGCTGCTGTTGTTGGTATTGTAAGTGCTGCAAGTCTTTTTATAGCCGAGCATTTACGCCAAGAACGTAGACGTCACGCCATGGCACAAGATTTAGCAAAATTAGATCAACAGTTGCTAGGAATGAAAAAAGAAATCGAACAGTTACGCTTACTACAAAAAGAAAAGTAAGTTAAATTTCGATGTTTTCCATACAAATTTATGTTTATGTTTGTAGATTTTATTTTCAAAACACCTACTCAAATTCACCCACTTATCGATCATTCATAAGGTGTCCTCATTATTTCTTTTAAGACGCTTTATAACTGTGTTTGTTGTAGAAGTGCCCATCGTGTACGCAGAAGTAAACATTCTGGAGCAAGGCCATTAACATCTATGTCATCTAATTCTGAAGATTATAGCAGTGCCGTTGATATTGAAAGTTCAGATTTGGAATTTTATGATTTATCCGATGATGAAAAAGACGAAGAAAGCGAATCTGCATCATTATCTGCAAATGAGGTTAAACGTTTAATTTAGTATATTTGTCAATTTCAATATTTATCATTGCAGTTACTGCGAGACATAGATTACAAATTAAACGGTGATAGTTTAGAAGACATTAAGACTGCTTTAAAATCTCTAACCGATTTAAATTCCAAAGACTCGGAAAGTGTTGACATTTTATGGCGAATAGCAAAAGCACATCATAAAATAGCAACTTCGTGCAAAGATAAAGATATTAAGGTAGCTAATTATAATAAAGGTTTAGCTGCTTGTGAAAAAGCATTAGATCTCAATTGTAAGACATCAGAAGTTCACAAATGGTACGCAATTTTAATCGGTTCAAGAGGCGATTCGCTGCCTATTAAAGAAAAAATAAGTGACGGATATCTATTTAAGAAACATTTAGATTTAGCCCTGGAGTTAAATTCTCAAGATGCTACTCTGTATCATTTATTAGGTAGATTTGCATACGAAACTGCTAGTTTGAAGTGGTACGAGCGTAAAATTGCCGCTACTTTTTTTGCCGATCCACCTAAAGGCACCTTTGAAGAAGCATTGGGCAATCTTTTAAAAGCGGAAGAATTAAATGAAAAAGAGTGGAAAGAAAACAAACTTTTAATAGCTAAATGTGAGCTAGCTTTGGGGAAATATAAAGAAGGCGTGAAATCGTTGCTCCAAGCTGATATTATGAAAGATGATTTGGTAAATTTATAAGTTTAATAGTGGATTAATTTATTAAATAATTATGTTTTAGGATACGACATTAAATAGTCAAATTAAGACATTACTTCAAAAATATAATACTTATCGATGAATATTTACATTCCCAATGAATTAATTTAAGCACATTTTTAATATTTTAAATTTTTTATGGAAGGTTTTAAATTTTGTATGTTGGTTTATGGTTCTTTAATGTATCTGTTTTAATTGTACAACTTGTCATTTGTTACATTTGCACTTTTTTCAAGATTTTATTAGTAAAAAGGAACATTAAATATTGAAAAGACAAATAATAGTATACCTAAACCAGTTCCTTGAGTGTTCGCTAAGTAACAAAGCTTTAAGTGCGTTAAAATAAATAAATGGAAGATTGTGTGGTATTTGAAGCGATTATTTTCTAAACCAAACCGAATGAAAGACAGTGTGACAAGGTTAGTGAGCTCATTAGTTGAGGTAGTTAGCGTGCAATTATTAAAAATGCAAGATCATTATAATTTTAGTTACCACCGGTGCCGAGAACTACTGATAAATAAAATCCGGATTCTAATCTTTTTGCTTATGGCTTTAAATCATAAGCAGAACAAATTCCTTTTAGATCTTTTACGTTTCTCAAAAATTGAAGTGATTTAACCCAATGTTGATAATGCTTATTTTGCTTTTTTTTAGAATATTTTGTTTAAAAGACATCTTCTTGCTTTTTGAGCGTTTTTTTCAAAGTTTGGTGATTTGTAAATTAATTTTCTGTTAAATTTTGAATAATTTGGATAATTCGTGTTTTTTTCAGTGTTTTAAATCTCTATCCCCCCCCACACACCTAACAAAAGCTCCCATTTATACCGGTTGAGGTACAGAGAAGATTTTCTGTTTAGAAATACGCTTACAACAGACTACAATCTTTTTCAATGAATAATGGAAAATGCATATAACTTTTTAGGATAATTAATTTACTTTCAAAATGATAATTCAAATTTGGAATCAAAATCAAATTTTGGTAATCAATTTTGATTTTTTAGTGCTTTTAAGGGCTTTCTCGATGTTTTGAGTTTCCAATAATCCAAAAAAATTTTTTTCGATTTTTGTGAACTGAAATGTCCATGGATGGACGACCCCCCCCCCTCGAGCAAAAACTACTGAAGCGATTTTGATGAAATTTGATTTTAACCACTTTAAAATTATTTTATCGGCAAAAATAGCTTTAATAAGAAATATACACAGGGTGTCCAAAAATAATGTGGTTATTTTGGTCGCAAATTTGTGAGCCCCAATTGAAAAAAAAATTCAAATTATTTTATTCAAAATGGCGGCTAATAGAACGATTGTCCCATTATGTGGTTTTTCCCTTATAACTTGTCAGGTAATTATTATTATAAAAATTTAAAAACGGCATTGTATAGCCAAAATATAGGGCTTTCGTCCTAAATAAGTCGATTTTCAAAATTGTTTTAAAATTGCCTACCTTTAAGGACCCCAAGTAGGTCAAAATTTTGAAATGGATTTTTTCAAAAACTGATCTGGCTGATTTATACAGATTTTGATATGTTATAGACAACGTGATTCTCTATCTAAGTCTAAATTTTTAAAGACTTGTATGATGCGGATTCTGAGTTATGATTTTCTGAATGTCAAAACTTCTAAAACCTATAATTTCTTTGGTAATAAAAATGAAAGCTTGAAATTGGATATTTTTATCAATCCCATGAATATCTATTATTTGACAATATTTTCGGTTAACAAAACGCTTCTGGTTAAACCGGAAACTACGCTACAAAAGTATCAAACACTTTATATTTCGACTTCGGGTTTAACCGGAAATTGAATAAAATTTCTTAATTTAAATTAAAAATAAATAAATAAATAATAAAAAACACCCTGTATATGTTTCAACATTTTGAAAGCCCGTAAAATTAGCTTTCTGAAGATATAAAATAATGTATATTTTGAACTTCAATTATTGCCAAATTTTAAAAAAATTAAAACAGATTTTAGCCAGTTTATTATAGGTACCTAAAAACTCTATTTACACACAGAAGTCCCAGGTTCGATCTCGAACGAACAATGAAAAAAAATATTTTTTTTAATAACATGTAATTTACTAAACAACGGATACGGCCATACCAGGAACTGTTTTCATGCTTAACTTCAATACCCAAACGTTTCTTTAGTCCACTTTTTCAAGTTTTTTTTTAATGTATTTTATTTAGAAGATATTAAATTTAAATAATACAAAATTAAAAGATTTGACGGGAGGAAAAAGATCCTCGTATGGCCGCATCCGTTGTTTTTAGACTTTTTTTAAGCGCATATTTTGAAATAATAAATGCTTATAAATCCGGGCTCTACTGATAAAGCACCTTATTATTATTATTTTAATCTCTCCGTTGTTACAGGACAATTATTGACCAATGAATGCGCAGATTTTTTTTAAATATCAACCAATCAAATAACTCAGCTGAATATCGACTGAGGGAAAATTGGCGCTCTCCAAAGCAGGTTTTTAATTTGTTATCTCTTACAATCGATAGTGAAGGAAAATAGAGGTTTTTAATAAATTAAAGTAAAGTTATTAAAGGAATATTGTTTATTATTTTTCACTATAGTCAAATAATTAAACAAAGTTTTTAACATATAAATAATTCAAATTTGTTGCTAAATCAAGTTTGACCGTATAAAAGCAACCAACAAAAGCGTTATTACAACGTACTTTTTTTCATACATCACAAGGGTTATCCAATCTTAACATATTTAAACGGAAGCACAGTCGAAAATACATAATCCTCACCTTGTGGTGCACAAAATTATGACTAAACCATTTTTTTATACAGTTTTCTAATAACATACTCATTTACATAGATATTTCTAGTTAATAAATATTAATTAAACCTAAATTTTATTTAGTCTTAAATACAAAAAAAAATTTAGCGGTAATCATCATACGGAATTACAAAAAAACTTATCAAAAAGTAATTTCCATTTTTTTAAACTATCGACTCTGAAAAAGTCAATTACTATCTAATAAAAAGGATATTTCACAAAGAGTAGGAAGGAATTGGATGGGGAAGTTAAATCACACATTATGCAAATGACATCATTCTGGCTATATGTATCAGTAATCGTAACGCGTTGCCCCATAATTTACGCAATGGCGCATAACGAAGTGTTAGAAAATGCCACAATAGCATAACGCTTAGTACTTGTATTGTACGATACGACCAGTACAATTTCGACACATGTTGCCTAGCTTTCGGAAGCGAAGTTTCTTCCTCCTTAAAGATAAATCTGAAACAAAATTATTAGTTCAAAGTAAACTGGAAGTCAAAAATTTTACCTTCTAATTCCCAAAACGTAATTTTCTATATATTCTTCCCATTTAATTTGAGCAACATCGAACGAAAATTCTCTCCTGTCATATTCTGTTAAACTTAAACTAAGGGTCCTAACGTTTGTATCATCGAATTGCCATTCTTGAGTCGTAAAGTATTCTAAACACTTGGCCGCTTTGCACAATTTGTCTTGAATTTTTACCATTCTAAAATAATTATTTGGTTATTACCACACTCTCAATACAACTTGCTATTTGCAAGACTTACATCGGTTTGCCTCCGACCATCCATGTGCACGTGTCTAAGACGTAAGCGGGCAACCATTGCAATAATATTCTATACACATAATTTTGTAAAGGATTTGCCGTTACAGTACCATCGGGATACCAAGCGATTTCAGAAAAAGGATGCTTTCGCATGTAAACAAAGCAAAGATCGATAAATTTGTACCAAGTGATCGGTTGTCGTTGACCTACAATTAAGCGCACAATTTACAAATTTGAAATAAAAAAAATGTATCCAATTTTACCTGTACAACAGTTATAAATAGGAATTTCTTTGGTTTTATGACTACCAATTTTTGAGGCAGCTACGATCATTAAATTAATAACCAAATCGACGGGTACTAAATCTGCTTTTTTATCGGGATCACACAACATAGTTCTAAATAATCCTTTTCCGGCGGCCGCTATAATTCCGGTAGGTCCGTTCCAATTATCTACCCAGCCTTTTAGAGGACCGTTCATGCTACTAATAACTATACTCGGTCTAACTATAACAAGTGGTAAGTCTCCTTTATTTTCTTTCAACCAACTTTCGGCTAACGCTTTTGTAAAAGTATACGTATTAGGTCGATTTCCTACTAATTTTGGTGTTAGCGTATCAACTAAACTTTCATCGAGAGCATCCACAACCGACGAAACTTGATCGGGACCCATCGGAGGTGGATATATTATTTCTTCTACTACACTCCTATCACAATTACAATAAGCGGTAGAAACGTGAACCTATTAAAAATCGAAATGAAAATTATAATTAATTTTAAAAGTTTGAACGTACCAATGCTTCTAAATTTGTCATTTTTCGACATAACTCTATGAGCCGTTGAGTTCCTAACATGTTAATCGTAACGGAAAGTTTAAGTTTTTCATCAAATTTAACGGTAGCTGCGCTGTGGAAAACTATATTTACAACCCTCGATAAAGTCGCTCTATCGTTAACGCTTATTGCTAATTCCGGTTGCGTTATATCTCCTTCGATGGCGGACACTTTTTGCAAATCCAACGGACGTTCTTTTCGTACAGGATCGAATAGCTATGGAAAAAGATTTTAAACGAAACGAAACGCGTACAAAGTTTTGTCTACTTTCATGAAATAAATTTCAAAAAAAAATTTTGGATTTTGTCAAAATTCGTTACAGTACTTGTGTTGTAATAGAAGTTGTTAGTTTGTTTTGTTTGGTAGAATTGATACAGTAGAACCCCGTTATAAAATACCCCTTTATAACGTTTCTCTGGATATAACTAAAGATCATACAGTAAGAGACTACCGAAAGCTATATTAAAAAATGTGAAAGGCTTTTAAGGTCACAATCGCTTAAAATCCCTCGAAGGGTAAACTTCACTTTCTTCGTTGCTCCCGCCTAGACAAGCTATCTTATTCACTCGAAAAATGCTTGCAGTGACTAGCGACATCTTCTTTAGCGGGTATTTTTGGTCACATTCGGTCCATAAGCTATGCCAGTCTTACACTGTATAGTCTTTGAAATAACGTACTTAATCTTTAGTCCCATTTTAAGAAAGCGGTTTCTAACGAATGGGCGGGAAAGTTGATATTTCGACATTTCGCTCGTAACGGTTAGCGACTTTAATCTACGGTTGATATCACTAATAGTCATAAATCCTGATAGGGTAAGGTTTAAAGAAGGCAATGACATATTTGTATATAGGAAATAACAGCCTAATTAGTGCGAAAAGTCCAATTGAACTGGGTGTAATTCAAAAGAATAAAGGATGTTGGATAACAAAAACATCCTTTTGTTGTTGGACTTTTCGCACTAATTAGGCTCATATTTTCTATGTACAAATATGTCATTGCCTTCTTTGAACCTTACCATATCAGGAATTATGACTATTAGTGATATCAACCGGATATTAAAGTGGCTAACGGTTACGAGCGGAATGTTTAAATATCAACTTTTTGGCCCATTCGTTAAAAACCGCCCGAAAATTACGGACGCCGGTTATAACGTAGCAAATTTTTCGGCCCCTGATGGTACGTTATAACGAGGTTGTACGTTGTACTGTATTATGTAATGAAAGTAGGTAGATAAAAATGTTACTTACGGGTGAACATAATAGTTGTAATAGCCTATCTTGTGCGCTTTGTCCTTTTTTGGGTCGAATGAGTAGGTAAATTTTACTAACACCCGAACACGAACGTAGTAATTTTTCTAATAAAACTTTACCCATGAAACCAGTACCGCCGGTTATGAAGACAGTTTTTCCATTGTAAAAATCGCTAACCGATGGTTGAACTGACGGCAATTCCATTGCGGCCATAGTTGTCGAAACCATAAGCACTTTTTTGTTTTAAATTGGGCACGTAGTTAAAGGCAACAGTATCATACGAACTTAAAACGAAGTTCACAAAATTGTGCTTTTCTTTATAACTATTTTAAAGGAAGTTCGTTTAAACGGAAGCTGTCAAGTCAAATTTTTCATATTTCTTAGCCTTCTTACTTTGATTTTATTTTCTCTCTGCAACAAAATTATAAAAATAAGTTAAAATGGAACGAATTAGGCACATCCTCCTACCTACTCCTCCTATTATTAACTATAATAACTAACTATGCACACTATTGTTTGAAATTATTATTAATTAAATAACGAATAACGAACTTCTTATGACACAACTTTATAGCGTACTGAGAAATTATCTGTTTGAGCGATTAATTAAATTGTAAGAACATGCTGATTTTTGTAAATTATCTATCATTGAGATGAAACGTGTATTTGGTATTTCTGCCAATTTAGTTAAAAGTACATTTTTCTATTTGTTTACTGATAAAAAATTAAGATATACAGGGTATTTTTAAATAGTACAAATTTTTATTTACACTAAATTCAAATTCCTTTTAACATTAAACACAATCGACCCAGTCCTTTTTACTTTTTGAAATTTTGATTTTACGCGAGCTGTCAAAGTTTTGAAAATTTGAAAAGAGCGCTATCTACGACCGTACACAGCATAGAAAACAATGAAACAATAGATAAACAATACAATATGGCCGTAACCTAAAAACTTCCAAATTTGAAATTTTTATTCCTTACCGCTTACATTTTTAAACAAACTTACAAGTTACAACAAATAGTTTGTTATTAAAAGGTAAGGTTCTTATATAAAATTTTAATTTTTTTACCATCGTAAAAGTGATCATAAATTTTGCGCTTGTATTTAGAAAAAAAATTAATGTTTACGAAATTATCTATTGTTCAGATAATAAAATTAAATGGATTTGTTTTTAACTCTTTTATTGAGCGTTGCGAATTTGGGGTAATTTTTAATTTATTTAAAAATTAAACAAATGAAATTGCGCAATTTTTTTTAATTTCAACTATTATTATAGGTACGCAACTGATTGTTTATTCTATACTGATAACAAGTGTTTTAATTGTAATTTGTCGTATGAATTTAGGCGAAGGTTTAGCCAAATTATGCAATAGAAGAATTTTAAAAGAAAAATGTTGAAGGAATTAGCAACACTTTCCAACTTTTCGCTCCAAAGTGAATGTATGGGAATTACAACTTTCGTATAGTTGCATAAAAATTGCAATAAAATGCATTTTGAAATTAGGGTAATTGGTAGTGAACCTCCTGTACATACAAATTCTTCGTACACAGATCATCAAAAACTTGCACAAGCTAATCTTACCTTAAAAAGTTTATCTCTTTAACCTTATCTCTATTAACTTTTACACCAAATCAGCACAATAAATTAGAATATTCCTAATCACTAATTAACATCCGTATCCGGACATCATTAAATTTTCACATGACGCGAAGAAGTCGAGCCATTTACTAAAGGAATTTGACTAAGAGGTAAATATTTTTTGTTGGTTAGTAGGCCATCAGGTGGAAAAAGTGTGTCATAAGGTACTTAAAGATAACCGGTGGTAGTTCAAGAAGAGTTCGCGGTCAATGTCTTTGACCGTTAGCTTGGACAACAATCAGATCAAGGTTTTATCCACAAGAGCCATAATTAATTAATAAATTGAGGCAAATTTGAAAAAACGAGAGTTGAAAATATTCGAGGGCAGAATTGCTTTCTGATTATCCAGAAAGCGATGACGAATGTAGAAAGTGATTTAGAAAGAAAGAAATTTGTTGCTCTTTTGCATTTTTTTATTAAATTACCTACTTATTAATGAGATTTCATTTTTCAAAGTGTAAATTTTGCTAAAATATTATCTTATATTATGGATAAAAGATAAAAGTGATAGCTAAAATCAAAGTTCAAATTTATGCTTTTGGTACATTATAATTGTATATTCTTATAAATATACCGCATGTTCCATTTCTTAATAATAAAAAATAGTCACGCCATTGCAACGTGCAATAAGCATAAATAATCATTTGGATAATTAATCACAGTTTTAATACATAAAAAAACGTTATTTTATATTAAGCGTAACAAAATATACAATAAATTTCAATTGGAATTTTTCCCATTTTCCAAGCAAAAATTCTGCTGCGCCTGCAAGCTACAATATTTATTTATATGCTCGCAACAATATAATTGATGCAGTTATTGTACAACTGGTGTCCTTCGCCTTCTTCTAGGACATTAATATCTGAAATATAAAATTAAAGAAGGTAATAATGTCGTCAAGTGGACTTCAAAAGTTCGCACAAGGTCGTAAAGAAAGGCGAGGTTGCTTAAAATTTTTCCAATCCAGCACATTTTAAAACGAAAAACGTGGGACCTTTTTGAATTTCTGGACAACTTGGAGGAAACAGGTAACAAACCAACTATAGGCACTGAGTTAGGGTTTTCCCTTTTACTCGCTAAGGGCGCCCAAAGAAATATGCAACCCAATTAGCACGTGATTAAATTTGAAAATTTCAAAATGCATTTTTGAACATTTTAATTTCATATTGATGCAATTTCAATGCTTAGTTGCTGACTCTTATTCCATTTTTCAAAACAATAGTCGTTAATCTAGATAAAAACTTGCTTTAATTTATTAAGTCGTTAACGTTAAAATTGTACGAGCAATAAGATTTATCAATTTGGATTATGTATTAAAAAACCCACTTCAACCAGTCTGCAAAATCGACTGGGCAAAGTTCTTAATCCGAGAACTTAAAAAAATTGCAACTTATCTTTCCGATAAGAACAAATCAAACAATTTCTAAAAAAATACTGGTGACTAATCATTTTAGCGTATCAACAATAAGAGGATCTTATATAAACCAATATAAACTTAACTTTTAATAGATAGAATTTGGTTATAAGCAACGAAAATTTTGCAACAACCCATACATAAAAAAAACTTAAGTTTTGGATAAGACTAAAAAGCAAGACGAACTGCTACAAATATAACGAGTAAATTCTAGTAAAGCAATTACAACAGCCTCGAACAATTATAGGGCCTCACCTATTTGCTATGGGAATAGAGAACGCCGGCTCCTTTCCCAAAACTTTGTTACAAAAAGTGAAAAAGATAAACTCAGACACATCACTATAATTAAAACCGAAATTTATTTAATGCAACTTAAATTCATAATTTGACAAATTTTATATATAAAATGTACATTTTCACTAATTTTTTAAGTAAATCAATATAAGGAATAATTTGGATGAATCCTTTTTGGGCGAGAACCGCTTCTGCTCATTTACTTTGAACTGCTTGCGCCATCTCTTAATTTATTCTTATACTAAGCGTAGAAAACGAATTAGTTCGTTTGCACGGTTGGTCTAACGCACCCTGTAGTTCATTTTTGCAAACAATCATAACCTCAAAATACTAACTGTCACTGTCAGTGTCAATGTCAAGGTTTTCAATTACTTGTCCTGCGTCTGTTATTAAAAAGTTAATGATGTCGCATCAAGAGTAAAGTGTAATTGTAACTGGTTTTTTGAATAAAAGGGCAGTGGAAGGGGGCTCCAAAAGTTTCCAGTTGTCAAACAAGTTGTTTAAACAGGCAAAGAAGTTATTTTTTTTTCAAGTTGCTTGTTTTTACCATAAATTTTTTATTACAAACTATTAAAAGTAAGTAAATTTCAACGAACTTTTAAATTATACTGATAATGATATTGATAAGCCGCATATTTGCATAAACAATCTAAATTTTGTGATTTATTAGTTTTATTATTTAAAAAATATGAAAAATTTATTTAAGAATTAAGGTCGTTAAGTAAGCAAAGTCCACGGTAGCACACGGCAGATTACGTTATAGATATTAAAAGTACGAAGAAGAAGTTAAATTATATGCATATTTAATTAAATAGAAAGTATTTTTTATATAACTTTAAGGTAGAATCGTTGATTGAGTAATTCCCTCAATCAATGGTAAAATTTTAAAGTTAATATTTTCATTAATGAGAAAGTTCTCATTAATGACAATATCAGTGTTTCAGAAAAATTTTTATCATTTTAATTTGCTTGATGACCTTTAAATTACCTGTATTGTTAAATTGCATTTTAATTTGTTTTGTTCAGTTTAAATAGCGATTGTAACTACATAGTGATAATACCGATAATACAACGCACGAAATAATTTTAAAGAGGTATTGTATAATATTTGAAGACAGTTTATATAATTTAATTTTTTAGATGCCTGCAACTCCAAAAGTAGCCGACTGGTATTCGGGGAAAAATCTTTTTATATCAGGTGGTAGTGGTTTTGTTGGAGTATGTTTGATCGAAAAGCTTGTAAGAGACATTCCAAATGTGGGTACTATTTACTTAATGTTAAGGCCCAAAAGAGGTAAAGAAATAAATCAACGTCTCGAAGAATTGAAAAAAAATGCCATTTTTGAACGAGTTCTTGAATCAAAAAATGCGGATGAGGTATAACTCAATTCTGTTTTATAAAAATTTTTTCTTAAAATAATCATTTAAGGTATTTGCACGTGTTAAAGCTGTAGCTGGAGATGTTGGGGATGTAGATTTAGGTCTTTCATCTTCGGACAGACAACTTTTGATCGAAAACGTAAATGTTATATTTCATTCAGCTGCTACGTTAGACTTTGCGGAATCTCTTAAAACTACAGTTGACATCAACTTGTTAGGGACCAGAAAAATGTTGGAACTGGCTTCTAAATGTTTGAATCTCGAAGCATTTGTTCATGTTAGCAGCGCTTACGTTAATGCTTGGCGATTACACGCCGAAGAGGTAATTTTTTTGTTTTAATGTAATCGTTGTTTAAAGTTGTCCTCGTAGATAATTTATCCTCTTAATGAAGATCCAGAAAAAATTATTAATTTAGTTAAAACTAAATCTGAAAGAGAGTTAGATGAAATGACACCTAAGTTATTAGGTGATCATCCCAACACGTACACTATTACCAAACAAATGGCCGAGCACGAAGTGCAAAAAATGCAAGAAAAGTTCCCTTGTGCCATTGTTAGGCCGAGCATGAGTAATTTATTTTGCATTCATAATTTTTTTAATTTTAATTAATACGTTTTAGTTATCGGTGCATGGAAAGAACCCGTTCCCGGTTGGACTAACAGCAAAAATGGTCCACAAGGATTTCTTATGGGTGCCGCAAAAGGCATCATTAGACGTTTACCGTTGGGAAAAGATTTAATCTACGATTACATTCCTGTTGATTTAGTCGTAAACCATCTTTTGGTAGCCGGTTGTTACACAGGAGTGACCGAAGCTAAAAAAGTTGAAGTGTTCCATTGTACTTCGAGTACACGTCAACCTTTTAGATGGGCTTCGATAGAAGATAAAATAAACGGATATTTACATCGTTTTCCTTTAAAATCGGCCGTTTGGTATCCTCATTTAAAATTTTTGTCTAGTATCACTTGGTTTAAAATTTCGGCGTTTTTCGTTCATATTATTCCAGCATTTATTTTAGATACTATTACAAGAGTTTCGGGAGGGCGTCCTATGTATGTTTAATTTTAGTTTAAAAAATAGTGTTTGATGAGTTAATTTTAGTTTGATGAAACTTCATCGAAATGTGAACAACTCGTTGGATCGTTTGGAGAAGTTTATTTTTACCGAATGGGCTTTTCCTGCCGATAGAAGTCAAAAGTTGCAGAATTGGTTATTACCAGAAGATCAAATTTCGTTTAATATCGATGTGACGCCTCTGGTGTGGCCCGAATATTTTGATGATTTAGCTAAAGGTGTTAGGCGTTACTTAAATAACGAAAAAATGAGTAACATTGCTGCTGCACGTGGTAAAGATACAATGTAAGATTGTTACTAAATTGACGAATTGAAACTATATAGAATTTTTTTTAGGTTGTTGGCTTTTCACGTTTTGTTACAACTTGGAATTTTAGCTTTAATTTGGTATTTGTTTGCCTGTTCGCTTGGTATTAGTATGACAGCCGCTACTTTCGTAGTTCCAATCGCCTACATGTTGTTAGGTTTATTATAAGTATTATTTTTATATGTTTATTGCTTAAAGGTTTATGTGGGTACTTTTGTATACTATTGTTCGATTTAATCGTGTTTATTATGTTAAAATAGTGTGTTTTGTATATGCTTTTAATTTAGAAAATAATTAGTATTTTTAAATCTCAATCAAGTTGGAACTAATTGTAGTAAAGCGTTTTTTAATTTTGTATTACATTCCAAATTGATTAAGGTTACGCATAATAGTAGTAATATTGCAAATTCAAAAATGATGTGTAAGCGTTTTTCTAATTAAACTACTACTTAATATCCCCACTTTTATTCCACAGGAAGCTAAAACTTGTCATCTATATTATTGGCACTCGTATAAATTATTGCTGTTTGTATAGTATTAAAATTTTTTTCTAGCAAATAAGAGTTTTTCAAGGCTTGTGCAACAAAGTTACTCTAATTTTTTCTGCAAACATTCTTTTAAGCACACACTCATACTAATTTTTTATTTAATTAAATATGATTTTTTTCAATAAATACGTTTGTTCTCAATTAAGCTATTAAACTCATTTTATATGTCTAAATTTCTATTCTATATTACTATTAAAAGCAATAATTAAATTTTTACACTAATTTTAAATATTAACAAACAGAAATATTGCAAAATTCTAATTACTTCTTAATGTAACTTGCTATGCGTATAACAAAATTAATTGAAAACCTTTCACTAACTCTTGACCATAACTGTTTAAATCTCAGATTGTTAAATAAATAGTTATGTAACTAATAATAATAGTAATATTAAATAAATACACAGGTATTGAAAATTTGCACATACATCATCAATTTTTTTCTACGTATTCCACTTCAAGCGTTGGTTAAGCAAATTTTTAATTCAGTTTAAGTGCTTTAAAACGTTTCTCAAGTTTGTTACGTTCTATTGATCTTTAAGTACATTTTTTTTGTAATTGCTTTGCACAATTCGAGAATTAAATTAAGGCATTTATAGCCTTTCAACTTACAAAATCTTTTAGTCTTTTCATTATTATTGTTAGCAACGCAAGTGCGCGTTTTTGAAATGTCGCAAAATAAAATAACTGTGCCTTTGTGGTTTAAAAACCAAAATATTTTAGTTACCGGTGCTACAGGGTTTATGGGAAAAGTTTTAATTGAAAAATTATTAAGAAGTTGTCCTGATATTGACAACATTTTTCTTTTAATTAGAGCAAAAAAGGATAAAGAACCCCAACACCGATTAAAAGATTTCATCGACACTCCTGTAAGTTTCTAAAAATTATTTTGTAAAATTGTTAGTTTAATAATGGGCCAATTTAAGGTCTTTGATGAAATAAGAAACGATTATAAATTAATTCAAAAATTGCGATGTATTTCGGGAGATGTTAGTGAAGACAATTTGAACTTATCTCCAATAAATCTCAAAGAGTTGAGAGAAAAAGTTACCGTTGTTTTTCACATGGCTGCGAATGTTCGTTTTGATCAACCGCTGAAAGCTGCTCTTTTAATGAATACAGGAGGCACGATGAAAGTTTTAAATTTGGTTACAACTTTTGTAAATCTTAAAGCCTTTGTGCACGTTTCTACCTCATATTGTCACTGTGATCAAACTGAACTCGAGGAAATAATTTATGCGGCGCCTCACGATCCGACGTACGTTTTTAATTAGTTTGCATTGTGTGAAATGTTAATGAATTGTTTTAGTAAGTTACTGGAGTTGGCAAGTTGGATGGATGAAGATATTTTATCTACCACAACAACAAAATTACTGCAAAGTGCTCCAAATACGTACGCTTATACTAAATGTCTAACAGAAGAGTTGGTTGTTAAATATTCAAATGTAATCCCAATTGCAATAGTTCGGCCGTCTATTGGTAATTTTTATTTAATTTCTCCACGTTTTGAATCCCCCTGATTTCGATTTCCAGAATCCGACTTACGATTTTTTGATAGTCAACCGGTTAAACCGGAAATTAAAAAAATATGAAAAACTTGTAGAAACACTTTGTATATTTTTCGATATTTTAAAATAGTTCGTAAAATTAAATATCGGATGATACCAAACACTTCAAACTTCAACGTTCGGTTTAACCGGAAATTGAACAACGTTCCTAATTTAAATAGAACGTCCCGTATATTTTCCAATGTTTTAAAAGTTCGTAAAATTAACTATCCGATGATAGCAAACACTTCATACTTCAACTTTTGGTTTAACCAGAAATTGGAACAACTTTATTAATTTAAATGGAACGCCCTGTATTATTTTCAGTAATTTGAAAGTTCGTAGAACTAGCTATCTGATGATACTAAACACTTCATACAATATTTCACTTTCTGTTTAACCGGGAATGGAACAACGTTCTTAATTTAAATGGAACGGCCTCTATATATTTCAATATTTTAAAAGTTCGTAAAATTAGCTATCCGATGATACCAAACACTTCATACTTCAACTTTTGGTTTAACCGGAAATGGGAACAACTTTCTTAATTTAAATGGAACTGGCCCTGTATTATTTTCAGTAATTTAAAAGTTCGTAGAATTAGCTATCCGATGATACCAAACACTTCATACTTCAACTTTTGGTTTAACCGGAAATGGGAACAACTTTCTTAATTTAAATAGAACGTCCCCTATATTTTCCAATGTTTTAAAAGCTCGTAAAATTAACTATCCGATGATACCAAACACTTCATACTTCAACTTTCGGTTTACCCAGAAATTGGAACAACTTTCTTAATTTAAATGGAACGCCCTGTATTATTTTCAGTAATTTGAAAGTTCGTAGAACTAGCTATCTGATGATAACTAAACACTTCATACTTCACTTTCTGTTTAACCGGGAATGGAACAACGTTCTTAATTTAAATGGAACGGCCTCTATATATTTCAATATTTTAAAAGTTCGTAAAATTAGCTATCCGATGATACCAAACACTTCATACTTCAACTTTTGGTTTAACCGGAAATGGGAACAACTTTCTTAATTTAAATGGAACTGGCCCTGTATTATTTTCAGTAATTTAAAAGTTCGTAGAATTAGCTATCCGATGATACCAAACACTTCATACTTCAACTTTTGGTTTAACCGGAAATGGGAACAACTTTCTTAATTTAAATGGAAAATGGAACTGGCCCTGTATTATTTTCAGTAATTTAAAAGCTCGTAAAATTAACTATCCGATGATACCAAACACTTCATACTTCAACTTTTGGTTTAACCGGAAATGGGAACAACTTTCTTAATTTACATAGAACGTCCCGTATATTTTCCAATGTTTTAAAAGTTCGTAAAATTAGCTATCCGATGATACCAAACACTTCATACTTCAACTTTTGGTTTAACCGGAAATGGGAACAACTTTCTTAATTTAAATGGAACTGGCCCTGTATTATTTTCAGTAATTTAAAAGTTCGTAGAATTAGCTATCCGATGATACCAAACACTTCATACTTCAACTTTTGGTTTAACCGGAAATGGGAACAACTTTCTTAATTTAAATGGAAAATGGAACTGGCCCTGTATTATTTTCAGTAATTTAAAAGCTCGTAAAATTAACTATCCGATGATACCAAACACTTCATACTTCAACTTTTGGTTTAACCGGAAATGGGAACAACTTTCTTAATTTACATAGAACGTCCCGTATATTTTCCAATGTTTTAAAAGCTCGTAAAATTAACTATCCGATGATACCAAACACTTCATACTTCAACTTTCGGTTTACCCAGAAATTGGAACAACTTTCTTAATTTAAATGGAACGCCCTGTATTATTTTCAGTAATTTAAAAGTTCGTAGAACTAGCTATCTGATGATACTAAACACTTCATACAATATTTCACTTTCTGTTTAACCGGGAATGGAACAACGTTCTTAATTTAAATGGAACGGCCTCTATATATTTCAATATTTTAAAAGTTCGTAAAATTAGCTATCCGATGATACCAAACACTTCATACTTCAACTTTTGGTTTAACCGGAAATAGGAACAACTTTCTTAATTTAAATGGAACTGGCCCTGTATTATTTTCAGTAATTTAAAAGTTCGTAGAATTAGCTATCCGATGATACCAAACACTTCATACTTCAACTTTTGGTTTAACCGGAAATGGGAACAACTTTCTTAATTTAAATAGAACGTCCCCTATATTTTCCAATGTTTTAAAAGCTCGTAAAATTAACTATCCGATGATACCAAACACTTCATACTTCAACTTTCGGTTTAACCGGAAATTGGAACAACTTTCTTAATTTAAATGGAACGCCCTGTATTATTTTCAGTAATTTAAAAGTTCGTAGAACTAGCTATCTGATGATACTAAACACTTCATACTTCAAGTTTCGGTTTAACCGGAAATGGGAACAACTTTCTTAATTTAAATAGAACGTCGCGTATATTTTCCTATGTTTTAAAAGTTCGTAAAATTAACTATCCGATGATACCAAACACATTAAAATGGAACCCCTTGTATATTTTTCAATATTTTAAAAGTTCGTAAAATTAGCTATCCGATCAGAGTTGGGCAGTATCAATGATACAAGTATCTTTGATACGTATCTTTGATACTTTTGTATCTTGTATCTTGTAGCTATGATACTTGAGGTGAAAGTATCTTGTATCAAAGATACTGAAATTGAATTATCATGTATCTTGTATCAAAGATACTTATTAGCATCAATGTGCCCAGATACTTTTTAACACTTATTTCAAAAATTAATAAAATTCAATAAAAAACAAAAAAAAATTTTAATTACTAAAAAAACTTGAAATAAAATTGGCAAAAGAGCAGGTACATAGGTATTGTTTGAGTTTGGTAAATGTTTGACCTTCCTGTCGCCATTTCTTTGTTAGAAGATTTTAAATTCTTCTAAAGAATGATGAGAAAAGTATCAAGTATCAAGTATCTGTATCTTATTGTATCTTTCGAACAAAAATTAAAAGTATCTTGTATCTTGTATCTATGATACTCGAGCTGAAAGTATCTTGTATCTTGTATCAAAGATACTGAAATTGAATTATCATGTATCTTGTATCAAAGATACATTTTATAAGTATCTTGCCCAACTCTGTATCCGATGATACCAAACACTTTATATAGCGACTGCTGGGAAAAGTCCTTTTATGGGCACATTAGAGTTTTTGTAATTGAATTTGCCTTTTAGTGTCCGCTGCTTGGAAAGAACCAAAACGTGGATGGGTCGACAATTTACACGGACCCACCGGAATTTTAGTTGGAGCTGGTAAAGGAGTCATACGTTCGATGCATTGCAATGCTCAATTTCAAGCAGACTTAGTACCCGTAGATGTTTGCGTTAACGCCATTATTTTAACAGCTTTTCAGTTGGGAACATCTGAAAAAAGATCAGAACCCTTGGTAGTTAATATTACCGCCAATCATGTAAGTTTCGAAAAGGTAGTATAGTACACGTTACACATCTTGTTGATGTAAATTGAGCTCTAGAACAATTTTTGGAATTGTTAGAATGGCGAGTTTAGAAGTTAAAAGGCGGATTTAGCGTAAGGAAAACATTTTCCTAATTTCTCCTTATCCGTTCTTCTCGGTTATAGGGATTTAACGTATAAAATTCGACTTTTGTAATTTTCTGCTTCCTTAATTCATCTTTTATTTCAAGATTTTTTGATTTTTTAATTAGGGAAGCAGAAAATTAGAAAAGTGGGATTTTATATTTTAAATCTCTATGGGCGAAAGTCCTGCACTCCTGATCACCATCCTGTATTAACAGCTAGCAGCTGTTATGCTTTTTTCGCCAAAATAATTAGAGAAGCAGGAAATTAGAAAAGTATGATTTTACATGTTAAATCGCTATGATGGGCAAGAATCTTGGACTCCTGCTCACCATCCCATATCTAACTAGGTAGTTAACAGCTACTAATTCCAATTTTAAATATTTGAAGGATAATCCAGTAACTTGGGGCGAAGCTTTAGAAATGGGACGTAAACATGTATACGAATATCCTTTCAGCGTTTGTTTATGGTATCCTGGTGGAAGCATAAAATCCAATTACTTCGTCCATCTTTTGGCTGTATTTTTTTTCCACACAATTCCAGCATACTTGATCGATTTATTAATGATTTTGACAAGAAATACGCCCTTGTAAGAAAATTAAAATAATCGTAATGTATTTCGTTTAATTAATAATATTTTCAAGTTTGGTTAAAACTCAAAAACGAATTCAAAACGGACTCGAAATTTTACAATATTATACTACGCGTCCGTGGAAATTTCATAATGATAATATTAGAAAAATGGCTCGTAATTTAAACGATGAAGATAAGGAGGTTTTTTATACAGATACTGTTGGGCTAAATTGGAACGATTATTTGTTAGGGTATATTTTAGGGGCCCGCAAATATTGTGTTCGTGAAGAATTGGATACTTTACCTCATGCAAGAAAAATGTTAAAACGGTATAAATTATTTATTTAAAGTTTATGTTGACTGACACAAGTTCACAAATTTTGAAAAAAATATATATTGTGTAATACCCACTGTTATACAACGTTTATGTAATTTTTATCAAAATCTATCTCGTGGTTTTTGGATAACATCAAGAAACTGGGAAAACATAGGTTTTCTTTCAATTTATTACCCAAGTGGCATGTTTAAATTTATTCCTATTTGACAGTTCTGCTTCCAGCGCCACCACAATAAAATACGTGTAAATTTTGTGGGTGACGTGCACACTATTTAAGCTGTCAATACGCTGGTGACAGAGCCGCAGCCGCCAAATATGAATAAATTCGAACATTTCGCTTTCGTTAATTTAATTTTTTTCGAATATTAAAAATATTGGTTTGGTTTTTGTGTATAATGCCCTACTATAGACCCATTGACATAGGTGTCTTCGTTGATCTGTATTAAACTCACAAGAATAATAAAGTTATGTGCATTTTTCCAACTTTGGCCGTAGCAAGAAAACCACAAAATTTTTTAAAACATTACAGCTTTGATAAGAACTCGATTACATTTTGTAAAAAAAGTCAAAGTTAAAAGTAAGTAACCTTTTACTTTGGTAATAAATTGCAAAAAAAAACTACTTTTTCCCGTTTTCTTGATGCAAAAATTACATTAAGCATTACATAACATATATTTTTTTCAAAATTTTTGAACTTGTGGTTCAAAAGTGGAGTCTGAACCAAAATATAAATAAATAAAAATTATTTTTACAGATTATATTACATGCATTTGATGAAAAATTTCATTTTGGGCATTTTGGTCGTATGGTTTCTTAATTATTTTGTTCGTTCCAGAATTTTTTAATTTGTATCTAATAAAAATAAATTTAATCCTTGGAAGCTTTTATTTAGTTCTTAGAAGCCTTACTTATTAGTAAGTTAATCTAATTAAGGGATGAAAAAAGGGGAAGACTTAAAATATTAAAAGTGTTTCATTGTGCCAAGGTATTTGTGTTTGAAAAGTTAATAATAATGAGTTTAAGCGGACGCGACGTTATGATAATTAAATATCTTACTTTAGTTATTATTATTCTATTTTGGTATTAACCCCCAAAGTTATAAAGTGGTCCATTTTGCGAAGGATGCTGGGAGTATGATAAATCAATAAATGAGCTACGCGTTTGAAAACACCCTCAAAATATAGTTTTAGCACGAACTGTCATTATTCGGAATTAACATGAAGAAAAAATCTGTAAAGCGTTAATTTTTATTAATAAGTATGAATTTCGATGGGTGGCTTCAAGGGATGGATTTATTTCTTTTTGTGGTATTCCAGCATCTTAGCAGGTAATTTATTTGAAATTTTTTAACCGTTTTTTTTACGAATAATTAAAATTATTTAGGATACGCTGGACTATTTTGCCCGTTGTTTCCAGTTTTGCTGATATCTAACAAATTATATCGTTATATTGCCGATGTTGTTTTCACATTTTGGCAATCGTACCCAACTGTAAGTTTTTGAGTTTTACCAAAAATTTTTTATTTCTTTTTCAATTGTTTTTCAAGGCTTTACTAGAATTTATATGTTGTTGCGATGTACAAATTTTGGGAGATCCCATAGAATCCAATGAAGTTTCCTTATTAATGATGAATCATCGCACACGCACCGATTGGACTTTTCTATGGCCAGCCGTTTATCATTCCACTAGAGGACCTTACAGATACAAACATCCCACGAAATTTATTTTAAAAGATATAGTTAGACACATACCGGGAATTGGTAAGCGCAAAATATTCTTTTACGTGTTGAACTGGAAGAGACTCGATTAATTTTGACTTTTTAGGATGGGTAATGCAATTAGCTTGCTTCGTTTACATCAAACGAATTTGGACTTACGATAAGCAAAAAATTCAAAATTTAATCGATTATTTTGATGACATCTCGTATAAGTATAGTTTGTTAATATTTCCAGAGGGTACCGATTTTACAACCACCACAAAAGAAATTAGTAAAAACTATGCTAAAAAACATAACTTACAGGAATATGAACACGTTCTGCATCCACGCACCACCGGATTTTCTTACTTAACGAAACGCCTTTTAAATAAAGGTACTTTGGACGCTATTTACGATTTAACTTTAGTTTATCCAGATTTTATTCCGCAAACTGAAAAAATGTTATTTAACGATGGTAATTTTCCCAAACAAGTTAAAATGCATTTTACCAGGTAAAAATTTCCTTTCGAAAAATCATAATGCTCACGTTCTAAAATTTACAGGTACCCAGTTGCTGTACTACCAAAAACCGAAGACGAACTCAAACACTTTTTAGAAAAGAGATGGTTGGAAAAGGAAAAAGTTCTTAAAGAATTCTACGCGACGGGTCATTTTTTACACGGCGAAATTTTAAAAAGACCCGACGTTTCCAGCCTTTATTTTTCGTTTATATTTTGGTCACTATTTCCTTATGTAATTTTATACATTCTCTACTATCATTTTTGGTTCAGATTTATCGTCGTGGCTCATACGTTATTAATTTTGATAGTCAATTGTATTTCTGATGGGTTTTCGCAACTTGAAATCAAAATTCATCAAATTAGAAAGAAAATATTTTTTAACTTAATTTAGCGTTAAATGGGTGTCTTTAATAGAAATTATAATAGTTAAATGTTGTCATAAAGATATTTTGTTAACGTTAGTAGCGAAAATGTTTTAACAAAGTGTTGTTCAGTTTCTAAATTATAAACGTGAATTCAACGTGCCAAAAATTAAAATAAGACGTTATAAACTAACTTATAACAGATTGATGTAAATTGTAACAAATAGGTAATTATTACCTATTATTTATTCTGAATTTGTGTAAAGTGTAAACATGTAAATTAAATGTTATATTTTAAATTTTTTAAAGTTTTTATTAAAACCTTTTTCATATTACCTTAATCAATTTTAATAGTTTCAAATTCAAATACATAATTTAAAATTTTACCATTAGGGTAGGCAACCAAACGTACACTATAAACTCTACATTGATGACGTCTAAAATATTTGACACTTCAATTTGAGTTGTTGATAAGCAAATGAGGGTTATGGTGAATTTTTTGGTATCTTTCCTGGGTAAAGTTGATATCTCGTTTTAAAAAAAATGTGTTAGTCATCTAAAATACACAAATGTATATTATATCGCATCTAAATTTTTTGATTATTAAGTTATGAAAGCGAAACCTTCCAAAAGGTTCGCTGGAATGGTAATCCGATCCAGAAAATCAATCGCCAAAGATGGGGTAGTTACAGTAAGTTTTAAATAATATTTAATGAAATATAATTGAAAAATTGCTACTATTAACTAGTATTTTTGCATTAGTGAGTAACTTTTTTTGTTAGAAATATATGTCCTTCACCCTGTCAAATTTGCCAATTATATTTTCAGACGTCTGGAATTGGAAAACCAAGTTTATATCATGCCCTAGTGGTGATATTTTTGGAGTTCTTCGCTTGGGGCTTACTAACGATGCCACTAATACAAGTTTTAAATAATACATTTCCCGATCACACCTTTCTTATGAATGGACTTATAATGGGAATTAAAGGAATTTTGTCATTTCTAAGTGCACCCCTTGTTGGAGCTTTATCGGATGTTTGTGGTCGTAAACTATTTCTACTTGTCACCGTATTTTTTACATGTTTACCAATACCGTTAATGACGATTAACACATTTTGGTTTTTTGCCATGATTAGTATTTCGGGTGTTTTTGCCGTAACGTTTAGTGTTGTATTTGCTTATGTAGCTGATGTAACAGATGAAAAAGAACGCTCGTTAGCTTATGGATTGGTAAGTGGTACTTTTGCCGCTAGTATGGTTATTTCTCCTGCTCTTGGAGCTTATTTGATGGAACAGTAAGTTCAAAACTTTTTACTAGGTGCAAACAATGTTATTGTGTTATTTTAGATGGTCAATTTCGTTGGTTGTAGCATTAGCAACGGCTGTTGCTATTTTAGATGTGTTTTTTATCCTTGTGGCAGTTCCTGAAAGTTTATCAGAAAAGGTAAATTTGAACTTGTGATGAAATGGTTTCTAATATTTATTTTTAGGTTCGTGTCTCACCTATAAGTTGGGAACAAGCTGATCCATTTTCGTCTTTGAGGAACGTGGGGCAAGATCCTACTATTCTGCTCCTATGCATTGCCGTTTTTTTGTCATATTTACCTGAAGCTGGGCAATATAGTTGTATATTTGTGTACCTAAAACTTATAATGGGATGGAGTGCTTCGATGGTTGCCGTATTTGTGGGACTTGTTGGATTGTTAGCTGTCATATCACAGCTATGTTTGGGCATGCTGATGAAAAATTTAGGCTGTAAACACACAATAATGCTTGGATTATTTTTTGAATTGTTACAGCTGTTGTGGTACGGCTTTGGTACCACAACCTGGATGATGTGGGCTGCAGGAATGTTAGCTTCTTTAAGCTCTATTACCTATCCTGCGATTTCAGCATTTGTATCGATACTTAGTACACCTGATAGACAAGGAGTAGTACAAGGAATGGTAACAGGCATGCGAGGTCTTTGCAACGGATTAGGACCCGCAATGTTTGGTTTAATATTCTACATGTTTCATGTGGATTTAAATGAAAGTGAGGGATCAGAATCAACTCATTCCACAGAAGCGCAACATCCTGAGATTTATTCTCAAATAATACCTGGACCTCCTTTTGTGTTTGGAGCATTTTTGGTTGTGTGTGCCCTTTTGGTGGCTTCTTTTATTCCCTCCAAAACTTCGGCTGAAACAAGTGAGTTCCTTACATAAAGCTTGGCTGTGGTTATTTGCTCTTTTGTAGGTATACCATTGGATAGTCATTTCGAAATAGAGCGAGGGCATAAAGTGGCAGGTACCTTAAGTCCATTGATTTCTAGTAGTAGGAGTTTAGAAAATGCTACAGCTGTTTTGTAATTAGTAAAGTGTTTGTAAGTCGACTACAGTTTTATTGCAAAGACACGCATTTTGACACTACAATTTAAAAAACAGGCAGCTAATTTACAAATGACCATTGAGTACATTCCATAAAATGGAATGAAGATGTGCTTATTTTCAAGTAAGAGCACAATTTATAAATTTTATCGACGATGTTATTTGTTATTAGGTAAAAATTAATAATAGTCGTGTTCGAACTTATTACTTTTAAGCACTTAAGTTCGGATTGTTTTGAACTCTAATGCGATTTATATTGTTGAATTTTATGTAATATGTATCATAACAGTATTAAAAAGTACCCAAAAACGTTCGTTTTAATTACAAGTCAATTTTGTATTTTTAATTAGCAGTAGTTCAAATACTGTATGTGTAGTAGTTCAAATGGTCATATTTGCTTTTTCAAATATTTTCATAATGGTAATATAACCTTAAAAAATATTAATTAAATTAACTTATATTTTTGTAAATTAGTAAGTATAATAGTCTCATAAATTAAAATCCGTTTTGATTCGAATTTTGTAGTTGTAGTACAGATAGTACCATGATGACTTATCAAGACATTACAGAAAACGCAGCGATCGAAAAAGATGCTAAACTTTTTAATTTTGAACAACAAAAACGTCATGATGTTCTAATTAAAGATAATTATTCCTTTATTCCACTTTATGGAAATAAAGAAAAAAGTTTGTTTATAAAACTTAATGAGGATTATAATAAGAAAACACGGAAATTTAATGTTAATAATTACAACGATACTGAACAAAAAACAATCGTTAATAGTTCGAAATCGGAGAATATAAACGCATCATTAGAAGTAAATCAAGG
Source organism: Malthinus seriepunctatus (assembly GCA_963924605.1). NCBI lineage: Eukaryota > Metazoa > Arthropoda > Insecta > Coleoptera > Cantharidae > Malthinus > Malthinus seriepunctatus. Next base: position 32,453,850 of record OZ004603.1, on the reverse strand, counting down.
AAGTCCACAAACTGTCGGTATGTCTAATTTAATAATTGAAGTAGCAAACAAACATCCTCCAAAATCGAATACAAATAAAAGTACTACAAGACTTTGTAAAAACTTGAAAAAACATTTGCACGGTATAAAAATGAAGGATATGAGACTGCATTCTATTAAAAGAATTAGAAAATTGCTTGTAAATAATATTGCAAACGAAGGAAATAGTAAAGATATCATTTAGAAATATGGATAAAAATATATAAACTACTAGAATTAAATCAGCTTCAGTATTCTTTAGAAAAGAGCTAACTGAACAATTAAAATACTTGAAGCAAAAAGGTAAATTTGATTTTTGATAAATATTTGTAACTCATTTTTTATCAAAAGATTACATATTTAGACACCAACTTCAACTAGAAATAATCAATGTTATCTTCATTTCATATGGAAACGGGTTATGTTAATTAAGTTATACAAGATTAATTACGATTAGTTATTTTATTGTCCAGTCATCCTCGGATGTGGTAATTATTTTTAATTTGTTATTGAGGCGTTTAATTAACTGAATTTCACTTGAAAAATTGTATTGTAAACAAGTTATCAGTAATTATTATTAAATTAAGATTAGTTAAAAAGATTTGTACGTTTTAACTTTTTTTTGAATTCTTATTTTATTGCGATACGGTATTAACTCGTGGTGTAGGTGTAGGTACTTGAGACGGTACCATTATGACATTGACACTTGCGCACACTTCTAGCCCCCTTGCGGCTAAAAAATGTACTAAACCACCAAATGCAATAAAATTTTCATATTGTACAGATTCAAAAGAAATTAATGATTATTTTAAATATATGAGAAAATACGTAATGGCAACTACGTGTGAAAGCTTTGCTACTTATAATCCTATTTTATTAGTGCGTGGAAGCATTTTAAGCTATAATTATCGATTAATCATAATTTATCGAGTAATTTTTTTTGTTTAATTGGTGTAATTACTAGTGGTCATAGTTCAATAGAAGCATGGAACAAGTAACGATTCATTTGATGGTGTTTATCACGTGTAAATAAATTATGCTTTTGGAATGCACAACTATTGCATAATAACAATCCTCATTACATGACTTACGATAATATCGTTACCTTAATTCATTGTCGATAATCTTTCAGTAAAAGTTGTTTATTATGGCTGTAGCAGACAATACTGTTTACGATCCAAACATGACATATCCAAATAATAGCAAATGTCTCGTTTATCGAATTTTTGGTGAGTGGAATTTGAAGTGGTAGGTACTTTCTTCTAATTCATGTGATCCTTTTAAATTAGGACAGGTTCCGGCACGTTTTGTGTTGTATTTACTTTCCTGGTCTGGATTTTTAGTTTCATTTATGATGCGAACAGATATAAACTTGGCTATAGTTGCAATGGTAGAAGATACAAAGCAGCAAACGCTCGAAAACATAACAGAACAACACTGTTACTCTGTAGATGAAGAAGCTGGCCTCGTAAATGAGCATGTGGTAGAAATATTTAGACATAAATAAAGTTGTTGCTTTAATAAGTTGTTGTAGGACTATGGCGGTACCTTACAATGGTCTTCAAATGTGCAAAGTTCTGTTTTAGCTTCATTTTATTGGGCCTATATTGTATCTCAAGTTGTGGGAGGATTAGCTACTCAAAAATTAGGGACCAAAAAAGTTTTTGGCTATGCCCAATTAGCTACAGCTATGTGTAGTTTATGTATTCCTATTGCTAGTGAAACACATTATGCTTTAGTTATTGTATTGAGATCCATTCAGGGATTTGCTTCTGTGAGTTGATGTAAAATGTAGGTAACTTTACACTAAGTTAAGTTTCTAGGGTTTAACATGGCCTGCAATGTATGCTTTAGTAGGCCATTGGATTCCTTTACCAGAACGAAGTCGTTTCATGTCAAGTTTTCAAGGTTTTAGCATTGGAATTGGTATAACATATCCTTTGTGTGGATTTCTTATAGCTAAATTTGGGTGGAGATCAGTATTTTATACAACCGGATCTATCGGTAAGATTGCCATTATTTTAAAGACTTACAAAAAATAATGCTGTCACGTGTAGGTATATCTTGGTGCGTAATTTGGTACTTATTAGCGTTTGATAGTCCTGAAATGCATCCTCGAATATCTTTAAGTGAGCAACAGTATATAAGAGAAAATACAGTTAACACTTACTCAGCAAGCAGAACAAGGCGAGTACCGTGGGGTTCTATTTTACGTTCTATGCCAGCATGGTCGATTGGAATTACTACTTTTGGGCGAATTTGGGTTCATTATACTTTTATTATACCAGGACCTAAATATATGAAAAGCGTTTTGGGTTTCAGTATAGAAAAGGTAAGTTACACAAAGTACAATTGACAAAGACTAATTTGTTTTCAATTAAGAATGGTGTTTTATCTGGTGCCCCCTTTATATGCAGTTACTTATCTTCAGTTCTCTTTTGCTATATTGCTGACTTACTTGTTACACGTCACATATTATCTTTGACAAATGTCAGGAAAATATTTACTGCCTTAGGTAAGCTCTACGTGAACGTTTTGGTGTCAATTACGATATGAGCTAAAATTTCCAATATTTAGTGAATAAGGGGCACGCCGTGTGCCCTGCATATAAATGAAATTTTGGAGCTTGCCGAAAATAGAAGTTTGAAAGAATAGGTAGTAGAAAAGCTAGGAGCAAAACAAGATCTTAGAAATACTAGAAGGGTAAGAGTACGGATGAAGGTTCACGGCGTGCCCCTGTATTACAGTATTTGTAAATTCAGAGTAAAATTCACGGAATGTATCTCATAATTTTAATTGTAAGCGTAACGTTGGCTTTTGTTTGAAAAATGAAAAATAATGAATTCTTTTCGCAGCACAAGTAGTTCCTGGTATGTTATGCATCCTAATAGGTTATTTAGGTTGTGACATCATTACCATTTTAATAGTGTGGTTCATAGCTGTAACGATGATAACAGCCGCTTATGCTGGTGCAATGGCCAATATTGTTGACTTAGCGCCTAATTTTGCTGGACCTGTTATGGCCTTTGCTCAGACAATACATATGACAGCAAGTTTTATAAGTCCTTTAGTGGCAGGTTACTTAACTGAAGATGGCGTAAGTTGACTTAATTACAATAAACTGTTAACGTAATACTAATTTTTTGTAGTATACAATATCTGCTTGGCGTAATGTTTTTAATGTATCTGGTATCGTGGCAATTTCGACTTACATCGTTTATCAAATTTGGGGGACAGAACATGTAAGATTTTTAATTAGAAGTACTTTAGTTCTCTTAATGGAAATTTCAGATTCAACCTTGGAATTATGTTAACGATGATCCTACATCTGATGTAACCGAAAATGAACTAATGATTAGAAATGACAAAACAAAGATTGCTATAGTTAATATTAACGACAATGTAGAAAAAGACAATGTCACTAGGACATGAAAAAACGAATTGTTATGCCAAATTTTACTTAAATAATTGGTATTAGATAGTTTATACATAATTCAAGAATCGTTCAAGTAGTTAGAATTTTAAAATTCTATTTTTTAATATGCTAAGGAACTGTTGATGAGTATTATTTTTCTTATTAGAATATTTTTATATTATAGGTTTTGGACATTCGTGTCCTTCTTTAGTCTAACATAGAAAGTACTTAACACAATATACATTGACATTAGTTAAGCAAAAAAGGCGAATTAATAAAGTTTAAATTTATTTTATTATCAAAATTATACAATTATTGCCCAGGGCCACTTAAAGATTTATCCATAAACTTCTTTTTGGCAAAACATAACCACCACTTACTTGGTTTGCCATCCTCATCATAAACTCGATCGCAAACCCTTAATCCAATTTCCTGACGTAATTGAACGAAATAAGCCCTTAAAAAATCTAAACAAAACCCACAATAGAATTTAATACATTACAATATTTTACCTGAATCTTGTGCTGATTGAGGTTTTCCATAAACGGAATTTAAAGGAAAACTAGCATCGCCGGGGATGTCAAAACGCGAAATTGCCAAAGAATACATCTCGTTTTGGGCTTGCATTTTGTTGGAACATCTTTGCAACTTTTTTAAGCACTCGGTGACGTATAAAGTGATATAAATTAGTAATCTGTCTGCTTCAGACTATAAAATAAACTTTCAAAAAGAGTAAAAATAAGAAAAGCGTATACCTTAATTTCGTAAGTTCGAAAAAAAACGTTTGCTTTAAAGTAGAATAGAGCTTCGTCGATTATATCATTTTCGGAAGTTGATTGTGCTGGAGCCGGTCCACGAAATTGTGTTTTAAATGGTAAAATAGCGGTATTTCCAATAACATTCGTGTATTCCGAAAAAGTAGAGTGATATGCCTTAAAATAATTATTATAAACACTACATTTAAAAATTATTTAAATTACTTACCGGCATTATACTTCGAGTAATCTGTGCTAAATGTTTATTTTCTGGAGTTTTGTAACTAATGCTAATAATACATCAATTATTTAAAATTAAGAACAACTTTATTTATCTTTTTAGGGTTGGGTTTTTATCTTTTTATTAATCACAATCGGACATAGGTGTCTTGTCTACTGACTGTCTTTGGCTGTGGCTACGGCAAGGAAAGCATGGTTTGTGTAGGTTTGCTAGCTCACCGACTTCAACTACTGTTTAGGCATTTTATAAATAAATTTTAAAATATAATTCGCTGTATACAATAAAACATTTTTAAGAGTCATTATTTTTACTTAAATAAGTAATGTAATTATTAATAGTAATTAAAAGAATTTCATATTACCTATAGTGGTACAACAACCACAGCTTTTGAAATCAAAAATCACTAGATCTAAGGTGGTGTTGCATGAATAACCAACGCGTTGCATAGCGATTTCCGATTTCAATTTCGTAATTTGCATGTTTGACATGTTGGAACGTTGAGAAACGAATACAGTAATAAAATATTCAAAATGTTGGATATCGACGTTTTACTTCAATAGTTAATGTTTAATTTATATTTATTAATAGTAAATGAGTTATAATTATTAATTATAATGACAATAGTTTTTTCAAAATACACGCTGCTCTTCTAGTTTGAGGTTAGTTTAGTACATAATATTCTTTTTATACACTTTAGTGGTTTCAAAAACGTAATATTTTACTTTCTATTTTTAGGCTTTAGTACAATTAAAATAAGTAGTGCATAAGTTTTTTTTGGGTGCTGGCTAAAATGCGTTTCAATTTTGTAAATGTTTTAAGTTGAAATGCAATTTTAATTTGTTCCCAATAGAAAACTGTACAACTATAATAATGGACGATAAAAATTCTATAACCCTTATCAATCAAGAAGATCTTTTACGAACCAATTATGGTGATTTACAACAAGAGGCTAGGAAATTTCATGTGATAGATCAAATAGACAATGATTCAGATTCTCAAGTTTCTGACTCAGATTCGGATATTCCAGACGATGAGATAGAGCGTATGTTAGAAGATGCTTTAAATAATAGAAAACGTAAAGCTGATGAAGCTGATTTAGGTACCCTTTATGTTACTTATTGTATAAATTTATGAAGTGTTTAAATAGATAATCTGGTAAGGTTTGTAGTTTTGTCACTATTCAGTATTTTTATGCTCACTTTGTTTCGTACTCGTCTTAAGAAACAGACAGATTCAACAACTCTTTAAGAACATTTAGCATTTTGAGCTCTCAGAAGACAGAAATTGCAGGGCTATTTGCATCGAATATACTCCATGCTGCTAGTCTCTGTTCAGGGACAAGATGCAGCTAAGCCACGCCCAAAGAAAGCACGCGATATTCGAATAGAATTCATTTATTGGTCGAATTTTGGAAATACTGTTTATAACTCTCACAAGAATTGACGTCTGTGGACCATATTTGTGGGGAGTGGCTTAGCTGTTTCTGTTCCCTGAACAGAATATAGATATAATTGACACTCGGCTATGCAGCAAGTTTCTTTCGTGACTATGCAGCAAGTTTTTTTATGTCTCAATCCGTTCGCTTCCTGGTAAACCGAACCATTTTTTAAGATGGTCTTTAACACATACCAACTATCCAAGGACACTTTTAGACCTCTTGTCGTATAAAGACGATTGCCGTACTTACAGCATTAAAGTGAATAGTGACAAAGCTATTAACGCAACCAGATTAACTTGAGACATTTAAAAAAAAACAATATCGACTATATGAAAACTGTTTTAAGTAGATCAGGATACTAAGCCATTTGAGGAAAAAGATAAAGTAGTGCTAATTAAAAAGGGACAAGATCATTTTGATATTTTGCCCGAAGGATGGATTCAAGTTACACATAATAGCGGAATGCCTTTATATTTGCATAAAACAAGTCGTGTTTGCACTTTTGCCAAACCTTATTTTCTTGGATCCGGTAGTGTTAGGGTACTAAAAGTCGTAAGATAGCATTTAAAATAGTTTTGATTAATGTATATAATTTTAGAAACATCAAGTGCCAATAAGCGCTATTCCTTGTTTAGGGTATCGTAAAGTACTCGATGAGGAAGATAAGCAAGGGGATTGCGAGTTAATGAAAGATTTACCAAATGCACGCATTGAAACTGCTAAAGAAAATATAATTTCTAACAATTTATCTCCGGAACAATTGCAAGAATATTGTGAAAAGCTCTTTGAATTTAGAAATATTAAAGTTATGAGATTTAAATCTTGGGCCGAAAGACGACAGTTCAATAAGAAGAAAAAGCAGGAAAAGCAATTGCAAAGACCGACTCTACCAGATGGTAAAACAATTAGTAATGTCTCGATTTTCTTATTGAAATTTGTTTCAATTTAGGAACCAAATTGATTACATTTCCTATTCAGAATAATGATGGCGAATTATCGTGTCAAAATTCTAAAAGGGAATGGATCATGAATCCTAATGGAAAATCTTACGTTTGTATTCTTCATCAGTACGTTCAACATGCATTAAAAAAGCAACCAACATACAAATTTACAGAATTAGGTTATTTTCTATTAAAATTTTAATTAATTTTTGTACTAATTATTATTTTAAAAATAGAAAATGCGGCAACTCCATTTGCTGCAACAATTTCAATTAATAATATGCAGTATGGTATTGGATACGGAACAAGTAAGAAGCAAGCAAAATCAGAAGCAGCTCGTGCAACTTTAGAAATATTAATACCCGAGATGAGATCAAAAATTACATCGGATGCAAAAAGTACTTCTAACACAAGTCAAGATCAGGACCAAGATTTATCGGTAAGAGTATTAAGATTTTTAAGCCCACCGAATAACTGTTGTGTAGTTTTTTGATGAGATTAAAATAGAAGATCCGAGGGTCGCCGAATTCTGTTCAAAAACAACCGAACCTTCACCACACGACATTTTGCTAACTTGTCTTCAACGTAACTTTGGCTTAGGTGATATACAAATTAGTTATCAAGCAAATACTTTAAAACATCAAAAGAGCGAATTTACTATGGTTGTTGGAAAACACACAGCGACGGTTGTTTGTAAAAACAAGCGAGATGGCAAACAAAGAGCTTCTCAAGCAATTTTACAAGTTAGTATATTATTTAAAGGTTTGTTTAAATAGTAAATTAAACTTTTAGTCTTTACACCCTCATATCCACACGTGGGGTTCTTTATTACGTCTGTATGGAAATCGTTCTGTGAAAACTTTTAAAGAAAAGAAACTGGAAGAACAAGAAATAACTTTGTTACAAAGTAAGGCTGCTATTAACTCTCCTAATTTCGCAATTTTAGATAAGTTAAAATTAGAATTAACTAAATTAAAAGAAAAAAGGAATGCCATTCAACCTATTGGAATATTTATACCTCCTGAAACTGAACAAATACCCACACTCTCATCTTCTAATTTAAAAAATGTAGATCTTTGACATTGTTAATTTTTAAACTAATTATTAAAGTGCTTAGAACTGTAACCAGTAGGCTATTCCTAATCATCGAACTTGATATTTCTGTATGAAAAATAGACCATTCAATCATCGAACAATAAAATAGACGTTTTTTGTATCATTATGTCATTATTTTGGTTACATTAATAAATATTCATTATTATTGTGCTCTTTTATTAATTTTAACTTCCAATCCTAGAAAAAGTTCTTAAATTGACAGAAAAAAAAATAACAAAATTTTTTTTGCATTTCTTGACGTTTTGAGTCCCTCTGATTCCAAAAATGCAAAAAAAAATTTTGGATTTTTTGAACTGAAATGTCCGTCGTTTCTTACTTTTAACCTAAGCGAGAACGTAACCGTGCCGTGGATATGCGGGGAGCTAACAGGAAAGGTTCAAAATATCAAATTTTTTAATTCAAAATGGCATCCAATAGAACGATTATCCCATTTTGTGGTTTTTCCATTATTGTCCAAACTTGACCGGTAATTATTATTATAAAAATTTAAAAACGGCATTGTACAGCCAGAATATTATAGGGCTTTCGTTCTAAACAAGTCGATTTCCAAAATTGTTTCAAAGTTTTTTCTTTTGATTGAAAAATTCAACCTTTGGGGCCAAAGTAGGTTAAAATTTTGAAATGGATTTTCTCGAAATTTCCTCTGCCATATTTTTTCTTTTTTAGATATGTTACAGGCAAGGAAATTCTCTATCGAAATATAAATTTTTATCAAAATCGCTTGAGCCGTTTGGGAGTAACGATTCTTTGAATGTCAAAACTACAAAAATTTCTAATTTTTTTTGTAATAAAAATGAAAACTTGAAATTGAATATTTGTATTAATCCCATGAATATCTATTATTTGACACTAATTTCGGTTAACAAAACGCTTCCGGTTAAACCGGAAATTACAAAAATATCAAAATTATTATGAACACCCTGCATATTTTTTTATAATTTTGACACAAATTTTGAAACCTCGTTTAATTAGCTATTACGTACCAAACACTTTATATTTTGACTTCCGGTTTAACCGGAAATGGGATCAACAAAGATCTACACTATCAGATATTGCTATCGGTACGTATCAGATCACATAGTATCAGCACAGTATATGGTATATCCTATACCACAGGATATACTGTGGCGTCGTCTGCGTTGATCTGTCGTAGTTTTACGCTTACTCTCAAGTCATACCAATCGCTCAAAATCGTGCGATGAGATATGCTGTGAAAATAAGGTAGATGGCTCCACTTAAGGGAACATAGGAATTTATTTTACCGATAGTCAATTAGACATTTTGTTGTGAATGGTGCAAATTTCATATTGACATTAGGGACACCAATCTCAGCACAGTTAAATACATCTCGTACTCTATGAGAGGAGGGAGTACAGTCGCTGTTTTCTGAATGTAGCTTTAATTTTGTCGTTGTCAAATAGACAGTGACAGTATGATGACATTACTCCAGTGTAAAACATGTTATTACAGTTTCCATTGTTCCCTCAAGCACTAGCGCCTCTAGTTGCAATTTATTGGATTGGTATGACTTGATAGTAGCGAAAACTACGACAGATCAACGCAGACGACGTACTGTGGTATCAGATTGCGCGTTTTTGCTACTTAGCCGAGTTCTAGTGCCATCTGTCGACGATCTGCAACACTACAACGACCTCGCTCAAATAACACATGTTCTGCTGAAAAAGTTAGGTTATGTGGTTATGTTAGAAAATGGAATCACAACTAAAGGAAATTTTTGAATTTTTATCAAACAATAATCGACCTGATCTTCAATTTGTCACTTTAAATCAAATTTTAGGTATGCGATTATCAATTAAAATGTAATTTATTAAAATTTTCCTTTTAGAACTAACTGGAACTTTAGAAGTCGAGAATATTTTGATCAAAAATTCCCACCTTTTAGTTTATTTGCTCCGTTTATTAAAATCTTCAAACATTTCACTTGCCGAAAAGTCCGCTTTAATTTTAATTAATATATCGGCTTATAATGAGGGACCTCAAACTCTTATAAACATTAATAACATCGTTGCAGATTACGATTTGCATCTTGCAGATCCAATTTACACGCTCTTAACTGAAATGTTAAATCCCTTCAGCGTTATTGCAGATGCTTGTTGTATGATTCTATCAAACATGACAAGATCGTTATTAAATGCTGAACTTGTTATTAAAATGATACAGAATTCAAACACTGAATTTCAAAACTTAATAGATATTTTTACAAAAATAAATTATAATCAAAAAGGACAAAAGTTATATTATTTAGGACCGATATTTTCGAATTTGTCTCAAAGTTCCACGTTTCGTAAATTCCTTTTAGATGAACACGGTTGTAATATTCAGAAGTTGCTACCATATACAGAGTATAAGGAGTCTTTTACAAAACGACATGGACTTATAGGTTGTACAGTTATTAACATACATATTTATGTACAGCAATGTAGCTATAAATTGTAGGTACGTTGCGAAACTGCTGCTTTCATTCAGAATATCATCGATGGTTATTAAGTGAAGATGTCGATATATTACCATATTTGGTTCTACCTTTAGCTGGAAATGTTGCGTACGATGATGAAGATAATGACCAACTACCGACCCAATTACAATATTTACCGGATGATAAAGTACGTGAGGAATATCCCGAAATAAGGTATTTTTACAACTTTCAGTTTTTCAGTCAAAATGAGCATATTTTCAGATGTATGCTGTTAGAAACAATTACACAACTATGTGCTTTGAAGGAGAGTAGAGAATATATTCGAAAAATGAACATTTATGTTATTTTACGAGATTTACACACATGGGAAACTGATAACGATGCGTTATTAGCTTGTGAAAATTTAATCGAGATTTTAATAAGGTATTAATCAATTTTATTTAATAGAGCTCGTAATATTTTGTTTTGTAGGGACGAAAGTGATATTGGTTATGACAATTTAAAAGAAATTGAAGTACCCGAGCATATTAAAACAACAGAATAAATAAAATCATTTATATAACTCAGCTTTTGTAATTGATTTTTGTACTTATTCATGAAGCAAAATTGTAAATAAAAAATTTCATTCATCTTCTATTTCTTCGAGAAATAATAAAAGTGCATCATTTTCATAAGTTGGGAAGTAAAACCTAAAACAAAATATTTTAACTCGCAATATGTTTATGTTTATTTATATTTACTCTGGATGATTAAATAATTTTAAATTGGGGACACAAAAATGTTGCTCTTGTGTCATATGTACATTTAAGGAATCCAAATCTTCGTACGAAGAGTCACAACAGACGCAATGTAACTGATTAATCTGTCGACGTACGTAATTAACAAATTTAACCTTTTCATAAAAGTCCAGATCTTTAATTTGTTCATAAAAGTTAAATTTGTGTTCAGTTTGCATGTGCTGGGATAACTTGTTAACATCGCTCTCTTTTATTACACAAAATAAACAAACTATTGCTGTGTTACCCTCATTCCAATCTTCATATTGTGCATCAGAATTTTCAATTTCTAATTCAAAATCATGTTAAAATTAATTTAAATATTACTCTTACACTTACCATCAACATTAAATTCTTTTTTATTGCACCAATCCTGATCAATATTTAAGTAATTTACAGCATAAAACTTATCGTACATTCGATTCGAAGGGTTAACTCTTTTATGTTGTTTTTTTCTCATATGTTCTTTAAGAATTGCACGATCGGGAAATATTTTTTCACAATATAAACATACCAACTTATCTAATTGCTCGGCCACTTTATCAATAAATTCATCAACGTATACTAAATTTTGTGGGTTTCCTAAGCGTAAATTATGATTTTCCATTAAGTGTGCCAAATATTCTGAACGTTTGCCTTCAAAAATTAATTTACAAAACAAACACTGTCGTTTAAAAGATGTATCGTTTCTTTCAAATTCTTGAACATTTAACATACTTTGTAATTTAAGTCTATGTCTTAACTCTTTATCTTCTTTTAATAAATCAGAAAGCAAATAGTATTTATTATCTTCAAATAAAACTGATATTGAAGGTATTATTTGTTCCATTTTATTTCTCGTAAAATTACATTTCCAGTATTTAATGTATCTGTAAATAAACTTAAATGCGTAAGTTAAACCAGCAAATATTTATGATTTACTCTTTAAAATTGTCTATGTTTTGAGCATCTTCGATTACTAAATGGTGAGCTTCGAAAATATGCTTTAAAAATTGCGGTAGCTCTGCATCCATATTAAATTTGGACTCGCACAGCAAACATATTGTTTCTTCAGAACTATTTATATTAAGGGTTTCAGTGAAATCGAGAGGACCGAACATTTTAGAAAATATTCAACTTAACCAAACTTACTCTACAAATGTCATTTAACTGTCATTCGAAAGTAGGTAGAATACTGTAATACCGTCTTACCTTTTTAAAACTTTTTGATTTTGCTAGATGGCGATAGTTGTGGATCAGCGCGATTTTTGATATTTTAGAGGAATTTTCTAGATTTTCCAAAATAAAAGATGTTACTCTTTTCCAGCAGTTATTATTTTATTATTATTAACTAAAAAATTTTAAAAGCCAATTGTTAAAAAACGTTTACTATTAGCAACATTGCAAAAGAAAATAATTTTTTCAATTTTTAATTTCTCTGCATAGGTACATAATTTATGCTAATTACAAAATGTGGATATTATGTTGTTAACGTCTATCTACAATAAACAGTTTATAACTCGAATTTTATCTTTCAATGTAGCGCAAAAGCTACACATTGAAAAGCTTATCACCACTTTCGATTGGTGTTCGAGAGAAAATTTAAGGGTTACTCTTGTTGAAAATCAACTTTGATTTTTCAAATTTTTTTGATTGGAAATTGTTCCTGGCATTGTAAATACCTATAACAAATAATTATCTACTCAGTAATAAAGATCTTTTTAATTATTATAGAGCTTTTTCTTTTTATTTAGTTATAATTTTGATAAGAGAGGTGATAATAGAAATTTGATTGATAGGCGTCTTTCTATAACGTCTCGACTACCCCTCTATTTAATTTCATCTTTTTATCTCTTCTAGATTAAAAGGTTGGCGCAAACATCAGCTTATTTTACCAAAAAAAATGTTAAAAGTCGCTAAATTTTGAAAAGAATCAGCGTATAAACCATTTGATGTATTAGGATAGCAGAAGTATTATAGAATATATCTAAAAATATTAAACTAAATTTGCAGAGAGCTTTATGTAAAAGCTTTTATTGAAAGCTTATCAAAAGCTTACCTATTGCGTAAAGATAAGGTTCTACTTTGATGCTCTTTTAAATAAAGGTAATATATTTGGTTATAATTTTGATAAGAGAGATGATAATAGAATTTCGATTGATGTGCGTCTTTCTACAGGGTGTTTCAAATTCGAGTCTATGCATGGGGATCTCGGAAACCGTAAGAGATACGAAGGTGGTTAAATGGGGGCAAAGTTGTGCGATCAGGAGCCCAATATTATGACGTTAAGAAATCGCAGGTATTTTAATTACTTTAGAAGATATTCACAAAAAACTGAAATGTTGAAGTTTTGTTTTTATTTTTTCTTGACTTTATTAGAAGGAATATTTAAAAACAAACAACACTTCTTCATAGCCACTTTTTATTCTATATCACGACCTACTATTAAAATTTCCGCACAACGTTTCGTCTCTGTGTAACCATCATCAACTTCATTTTTTTAAATATGCAAAAAATTAACTATTGACATTTTTGAATAGCATTTTTAATTTTCTATTCAATGATGTATCATACCACACTTCAACTTTTCAGTTGATTGGTACTATTGATATTCCATTCTTATTTAATAATTCAATGAATTTTAACATCGAGTAGGCTAGAAAAACAAATAAAATCCTTAACCGGGAATAACTTCTTAATTGGCTACTTGAAAAGTAGCCAACTTAAATCCTAATTTTTGCTTCATTAATTAGGCGGTTTTAATCGAAATAATGAACATATTTTTGGATTTAAAGTTTGATGCATCATTGAATAGAGAATTAAAAATACTATTCAAAAATGTCAATAGTTAATTTTTGCCATATTTAAAAAAATGAAGTTGATGATGGTTACACAGAGACGAAACGTTGTGCGCAAATTTTAATAGTAGGTCGTGATAGAGAATAAAAAGTGGCTATGAAGAAGTGTTGTTTGTTTTTAAATATTCCTTCTAATAAAGTCAAGAAAAAATAAAATTAAAATTTCAACATTTCAGTTTTTTGTGAATATCTTCTACAGTAATTAAAATACCTGCGATTTCTTAACGTCATAATATTGGGCTCCTGATCGCACAACTTTGCCCCCATTAACCACCTTCGTATCTCTTACGGTTTCCGAGATCCCCATGCATAGACTCGAATTTGAAACAGCCTGTATAACGTCTTGACTACCCTTATATTTAATTTCATCCCTCTAATACTTCTTCTAGATTAAAAGCTTAGTGTAAAAATCAGCTTATTTTGATACAAAAAATATCCAAATGTGTCCAAATTTGTTAAAATTTTCTAAGAATCAGTGTATAAACCAAATTGATGTATTAGGATAACTCTAAAAATATTAAATTCAATTTGCAGAGAGCTTTATGTAAAATCTATCGAAACCTTATCTGTTACGTAAAGATAAGACCCTACTTTTATGCTCTTTTAAATATATGTAATATTTTGCTTTTATTTTATTTTAAAATCTTCTTTAACTCCTATGCTCCTGTCACCTAGTCGCAAAAAATTGAAATTTTTAGCATTTTCTTGTCCATGTTAAAATCACATAAGATTTATTTTTGCCATTTGTAGCTTTATTAGAGTCCTTTTACCTAATTTAAATAGTATAGGCGATAGATTACAGTTAATTACTTTTAATAATTAGTTAACATCCCTTAAATGTTAAAAAATAAACCCTCTACAGCCCAAAATAGAATTTACAGATTTGGCAATTTGCGTTTATTTGGTTATAATTTTGATAAGAGGAATGATAATAGAATTTTGATTGATGTGCGTCTTTCTACAACGTCTTGACTACCCCTATATTTAATTTCATACCTCTACCTCTTCTAGATTAAAAGCTTAGTGTAAAAATCAGCTTATTTTGACATAAAAAATGTCGAAATGTGTCCAAATTTGTTAAAAATCAGTGTAGAAACCATTTGATGTATTAGGATAGCAGAAGTATTATAGGATATCTATAAAAATATTAAATTAAATTTGTAGGGAGCTTTATGTAAAAACTATCGAAAGCTTATCTGTTACGTAAAGATAAGGCCCTACTTTTATGCTCTTTTAAATAAATGTAATATTTTGCTTTTATGTTATTTTAAAATTTTCTTCAACCCCTACGCTCCTGTCACCAAGTCGCAAAAATTGAAATTTTCGACCATTTTCCTCTCCATGTTAAAATCACATAAGATAGAGCCCTTTTGACTAATTTAAATAGTATAGTCGATAGAGTACAGTTAATTACTTTTAATAATTAGTTAACATAAACATCCCTTAAATGTTGATAAATAAACCCTCTACAGCCCAAAATAGAATTTACAGATTTGGCAATTTGTGCTTATTTGGTTATAATTTTAATAAGAGGAATGATAATAGAATTTTGATTGATGTGCGTCTTTCTATAACGTCTTGACTATGCCTATATTTAATTTCATCCCTCTATCTCCTCTAGATTAAAAGTTTTATGAAAAAATCAGCTTACTTTGCCATAAAAATGTTAAAATTTGAAAAGAATAAGTGTATAAACTATTTGATGTATTGGAATAGCAGAAGTATTTTAAAAAATCTCTAAAAATATTAAATTAAATTTGCGGAGCTTTACGTAAAAGCTTTTATCGAAAGCTTATCAAAAGCTCATCTATTGGGCAAAGATAAGGCTCTAATTAACAATAGGGCGAATCTTAGAAGTCGATTATCTCTTCAATTGTTAGCTTTAAAGGGCCCAAAATGTACAGGATTATTTGGCAGTAGGGGAGAAAAGGGCTTACATAATCAAAATTACCGGGTGTTGAATGACTTACCGATACATAGCTATGTATCGGTAAGTCATTCCAAGTAGAGGGCAATTGCATGTAAAATCACGTTTTTATAAATTTTTGTTTCCCTAATTGTTTTATAGCAAACATGAAGGAGACAAAAATTAAGTAGAATCAAAGACCATCTACATACCAGACCATGTAGATGGTCTTTGGTAGAATTAAAAATTAGAAATGATAAAGGTACCCTGATTAACGAAAATTTTACCAAATTATGAAGTCTTTTTTGCTGTTTTTATGTAAAAGAATGATGAATTGTAATACCTTTATCATTTCTTATTTTTAATTCTGCATTATTTTTGGCTCTTTCATGTTTTCTCTAAAACAATTAGAGAAGCAGGAATTTATAAAAACGTGATTTTACGTGCTATTACCCTATGTATCGGTAAGTCATTCAACACCCGGTAGGTATATAATTCAAAATTTAATAAAAAATTTATTCGGCAAAGTAATTACATTTCACTTATTTATCTATTGTTTTAATAATTAAAGACACCTTCAGGAACATATTGCAATATTATACCAAAATTTAATTAAGGTATGGACATAAAATTTATAATTAAAAATGTATGTACCGCAAATCACAATCTAGCCATAAAATCATATGATTAACTCCCATTATTATATTTTTGATAATATGATTCATGTCCTTATCCTTTGCACAAGTTTTTGGAGCACTTTGGACCAAATTATTCAGACACATTTCTTAAAAAATGATCAAAGTTAAATCTCAGTATTACTCTACAAAGGATAACCTTTGACTTCGTTAATTGTATATAAATAGCAGCACGCACCAAATAATTAATCGTATTCAGTAAAATGTACAAAATAATATTTCTCTTCACTGCGTTAGTTTCTACTCTGCAAACATGTACTGCAGATACAAGCTTACGTGGTTGTGATCAAATCGAACCTGTGGTGAATCTAAATGTGAATAATCTACTGGGACTTTGGTACGTCATTCAAAAAACTTCTTCATCGTCATGTTTATCGTATAATTTTACAATTGATGACAAAAATCCAAGTCAGTACAACCTTGTACAAATTCAACAACACGATCTATTTTCACTTTCATCGTTACATTATGAAGATCGAACTACGATTAAAGTCACCATACCAAATCCTTCTGAACCAGGAAAAATGAATTTGGATATTCCTTTCAGTAAGTAAAATGAAAAAAATTAAGAAAAGATTAATTTGCTTCTTAGGTGTTGGTACTACTAAAATGACGGTGTTTATGACCGATTATGAACATTATATGGGTCTTTACTTCTGTAAACAAACTCCATTGGTGGCATTAGCACACAAGTGGTCGGCAGAAATTTTATCTAGAACTCCAATTATAGATATGGATTATGTAGATAAGGTAAATTCAAATATAACTAAACAAATATAAATTATATTTATTATTATTATAGGTTCGCACAAGATTGTCCAGTTATAACATAGATCCATTTACTTTATCATCAGTGTCTCAAAAAGACTGCGCCGAAGTAGGAGAAAAAGGTGCAATTTTGAAAGCAGCTGATAACATTTATAAAAGTGTTGGAGATGAAATTAGTAATATTTTAACTGATGATGATGGCAAAGCAGTAACTGAGTCTCAAGATGTTACAAGATCAATTTAAATAAAAGTAAAATTTTTATAGTGGAAATTCGTTTTTCTTTTGAACAAAAAAAATCATTCTTTAAATAAAATTCAATATATTTTAGAAACCATAAAAAAAGTATATTGCAATAATTAATGAGAATCTTGTATTTTAACACCTTTACGAAAACATTTTGCTAATTCCCTTTGCACTGCAGCTTGGTCTTGTTGACTAGCCTTTGTAATATGTTCCATAACTTCGTGATTATAAGTAGAATGTAACATCAAAGCTAAAACACCAGCCCGTGAAGCCATACTTTGTCGAATTTGCCGTTCCTTTTCCAAAAGTTCGTCCATTTTCATCCACTGCCTTACTCGCTCTAAATCAATTTCTGCGCGTCGTAATTTTTCCCACACATGATGCTTTCCGCAAGACTTTTTAGGAGCGCGACAAAATTCACCAGTCGGTTGAAAAACGTTAGTGATTAAAGGACATCCACAAACTTCGTCGTCATTAACTTTTGGATCTTTACTATGCTCGGGACACAAAACACGCAAACGTTTACAATAAGTGCGATTAATAGTATTGTAAAAATCGCAAAACATATTATTTCCTTCAATTCTTGTTTTAAATCGAGAACCAAATGATGCTTGCGATTCATACTTATTAAAACACTTTTCCATGTGCTTTATCGCTGTACGTGAGTGTATTTCGTGTCCACAAGTTATACAGTAAGTCGACAAATCAGCTTCCTCTTCATTATCTTGATCTTGATTTACATCAATAGTAGCAGATTTTGCACGTTCTATTATATAATCGAGAGTTTTATGTCTTTTATCTAATTCCTGTAAACTTTCTGTTACTTCCAGTTGTTGTTTACGAACCTGATCGAGAGCTATAAAAAATATTAATTCAAATATTTTATTTATAAAGGGTAACGTTATTAACCTTTAATGTTTGATTCTTCGGCCACACATGGACTCAGAGCCCATTCTTGAATACGTTGGGGCAACACTTGATAAATCCTACTAGAAGCTAAGTTAACGCCACATTCGTCTGAACAGTATTTAGATCCGTATCGAGCACTATTCACACAACCAGGACCATAACACTGTCTCGGATAATCAGTCATTAAGTGAGAATTCGAGGCTAACTCTCTGTCAGAGCTAGAATCTCTCCTGCGTCTTCTAGTGCGGTTTAATCCCGCTCTGAATTTATATAATAGTACAAAATTAAACTAAAAAATGTAAAACTTACCCTCCAAAATTTATACACATTCGTTGCTTACACCGTTCTTTCTGACAACTAGAAGATCCGTACTTATATTTTCTAACACACACATCGCAACGTCCACAATCTTCCGTACGATAACACCCCATACAATCACCACATTTCTTTTGTTTTTTATCAGTCTTATTTTCACCTCTTTCCCTTCGCTTTTTAACACGGTATTCATCTTTGTTAGGTGTAGTACCTTCTTCTCGTTTTGTTTTCCAACGAGTTTGCAAAGTGCCATCTTCTTCTGTACACCGAACACAAAAATACTGTTTTATAAGTTTAGATTCTTTTTCAGAGATCCCTATGCAATCACCATGATACCTGAAAAAACGTTAATTAACGATGAATACGAATTCAAAACGTAGCCAAGTTACCATTCTTCACAAGCATCGCAACCAATCATAAAACGAGAACTATCCGAAGATCTGCAAATGCAATAAGCTTGACCATCTTGTCTTAAAAGGGTATTTATTTTTGATTGCCTTTCGGGTAAAAGAAATTGTTTGGCAATTTCTTCCCGCTGAAAAGTTAGGTTATGTAACGTTTTAAGTTTTGAATGACTAATTACTTACCGAAATATTACGTTTTCTTGACATTGCTGTTATTTAAAATTCAAAAATATATTAATGATTAGGCGAATTATGATTAGAAATTAATTAAAAACCTAAAAAAGCCAAAATTGAAGTTTATGCAAAATGACAGTCACAAGTCACATGACATGATTTGGACATTATTTATACATGTTGTGGACATTACTCCTACAAAAAATTCCAAATTTAAAATACACAATAAATATTTAAAACATTAAATTATTATTTATTACAAAGTACAAATCTAAAACACAAGGTTTAATTTGATATCTAAACAACTTTATATTTACGGAAGTACAACTTAAGATTTTTTAGGTACATCGACCATTTAGTACAATGAGATGACTCATAAAATTTCAAGTGATTCAAACAACCTGTTGCTTTTCAAAAACAAGGCGTGTGAAGTGTCTGAAACAATGGGCGAAGAAGTTTTGGAAGTTCCGAAATGGTTAAAAGAACTGGAGGAAAAACGAGAAAAACGTTTAAAAGTGAAGTTAGGGCATGAAGCTGGAGCAGGATCCCCTTGTTTAACTTGTGAAGACCAGTGTCCAGGTATACACTTTATTCTTGTTTTTTGAATTATATTATGTATTATTTCGTTTAGGCTTAGACTTGCATTTTTGGCGTAAAATTTGCAAAAATTGCAAATGCGGAAAAGAAAGTCATGATGTAAACGACGATGATATTTACGGCTGGGCACAATTTCATTTACTTGGAAGTAAACCAAATAAAGCAAAAAAGATTGGTAAGTTTGTTAAAAGTTCTAAATTGATATGATTAATTACGTAGTAAATTTTTTAGTGCTACCCGGTTGTAAAGATGCCGTCGAATTGGAGTGGACGCCTAAAGGACAACTCGATGTAGTTGAATCATACCTAAAAGATCTTCCAGTAAATTTACTTCCTATCAAGGGCTCACCTGCAGCTCAAGAACGAAAACAATTGTTACATAAACAAATTCCATTACACGATATCGATCCAAGTTTATGTCACGCTTTAAGCGATACTGAAGTTAAAAAAATGAATGAGTATATAGCACATATAAAACAAAGCAGCGTAGGAATGGGACATATTATAAAATTGAATGAACTTCTTAAAAAAAGATATGGCTTTGCTCAAAAAAGTGGCCTCGAAAATTTAAAAGAACATAAACTATTTAACATTAGAGAAGATACACAAAATCCTTTTAATGCGAATAATATTAATGACATTTGCTACGATAATTTAAAAAGCGAATTGGTTGGAAATAAGCGTATTCCAAACCTGCAACCTAAAAATTTACAGCTTTCAACTGAAGACTATCAAAATTTGACAAATGTAGGAGGGATTCGAGATATAAATTATCCTCTTCATTATGACCCTAAAAATTTACAGCTTTCAACAGAAGACTATCAAAATTTGACAAATGTTGGAGGGATTCGAGATATAAATTATCCTCTTAATTATGAACCTAAAAATTTACAGCTTTCAGCGGAAGACTATCAAAATTTGACAAATGTTGGAGGCATTCGAGATATAAATTATCCTCTTAATTATGAACCTAAAAATTTACAGCTTTCAACAGAAGACTATCAAAATTTGGCAAATGTTGGAGGGATTCGAGATATAAATTATCCTCTTCATTATGACCCTAAAAATTTACAGCTTTCAACAGAAGACTATCAAAATTTGACAAATGTTGGAGGGATTCGAGATATAAATTATCCTCTTCATTATAACGAGAGCATGGAGAAATGTAATGAAGAATTAAAAAATCTTCAAGTCTTGCCTAATTATGTCAACAAAATTCTAACACAGGAAAATAGTGTGCAACTTCCAACAGACTGTGGTCACATTAGAGACATATATCGAGACTCAAATGTTAATTATAATTGTACACAAACTTCAGACCCAAATCTAGACACATTCTCCAATTTGAGAAATGCGAATTTACCTCAACATGACGTTGAAAAATTAAATTCCTACACAGATGAACAACAGCCTCAAAAGTTTGGAAACATTCGCGACTTAGCTTACTCTACTTATGATCCTAAAACTAAAAACGTTTTTGTTCAGAGTCATTTAAATCCAAAAGAACAAAATGTAAATCCGGAAGCTGTAAAAGTAGGATTAATTAAAGATATTGAATATCCTGGACTAAAAGCTGCAGTTCATTACAAAGATGACATACCAGAGCCTAATCGTAAAACTGTAACATTTGATCCTTATGTTGAAGAGATTCTACCGTCTTGTCATAAATGTAAGAAAGTGTTTGACAAAAATGCAGTAGTAATTGGAATTGATCGAACTGATTCTTTATGGCACGCAGATTGCTTTAAGTGTTGTGGTTGCAATCAAAATTTAGCCGATTTAATGTATTTTTACGACAAAGAAAGTGACAATGTATACTGCGGTCGTGATTATGCAAAAATCAGAGGAATACCTCGTTGTCAAGCATGTGACGAGCTGATATTTGTGAAAGAATATTGTCTCGCCGAAAATTCCACATTTCACGTTAAACATTTTTGTTGTTACGAATGTGACGATCCTTTGGCTGGTCAAAATTACTTGATGGAAGATTCTCAACCTTTATGTTTACCATGTTACGAAAAAATTAAAGCGGAGAAATGCGTTTCTTGTGGTCAATTAATTAAACCGGATGAACAAGGAGCTAAATTAAAAGATGTTCATTTTCATGCAGATGATCGATGTTTTGCATGTAAAAGTTGCAAGAAATCTTTGTTGGGAGCAAAGTGTTTGTTCAAGAATAATATCTTGTATTGTTCGGCAGCTTGCTTTAATGCTGACACGTAAATGAAAGCTGTGATTTTCAATAATATAAATGAAACTGTGTTAATCATTTAGGTGCCAATAATGTGCCATTTTAATCAAATATATTTATAGACTTGTTTACTACAAATTTTTGAATGAGTTTTATTTAATCTCAAACTAAGTAGAATTTTAATTTACACAAAATAATAAAAACTTTAACTCCTTATTACAAGGTTTTGCAACAAGTTTTCTAATGAAATTCTCGAAAAAAGTTATTTGTTTCATAAGGAGACAAAGTGACGTTTTGTGTGACAAGACTGTGTTTGCTTGAAGAGCGAGCGTAGCGAGCGAGTCTGGCAATACAGGCGAGTCACACAAAACTACTTTGACTCCGTATGAAACATTATATTTTTTCTGCAAACGTAAAGCGTAAAACTGATATTACTTGTAGTTCAATTGTCAAATATTTTTTAAAATTAACTTAAATTTGTAAAAAAAGCTAATTATTAAACACAACGAACTAATTATAAAGGAAAATTTAAAAAACATTAAATTTTTTACATTACAAATGCTTAAAAAACATTTTTTACGTTAAAAAATAAAAATTATGTGCGGTTAAGATTTTACTTTTCCTGCCTAGGCAGTAGAAAAGTACTTTTCTGACAATTTTTCCTGCCTCGGCGGGAAAGTTAAACTTCACCGTTACCTATTGAGTGACACAAAGGCGACTTTTTCTGACGTTTGAAGAAAAAAAAACTTGAAAATATTTAAGTTTTTAAAAGTTGTATTAATTTTGAAGCAGCGCCATCTACAAGCGCATTGCTTAATTAACTATTACAGATTGCTTTGGTTACAAAATCTTACCAATGTAACACAACAAAAATTACCAAAATTAAATATTGGATTATTGAATTTCGTACGCAAATATTTATATATTATTAATGTCATTAATCCTGAGTGTACAATAAATAAACAACCATTATTTAAATATCTTATTTTAATTAGTTATAGATTATTATCTCAAATATTTCTTTGTTCAAATAAAAACAATGAAACTTGGGAAGTTTGTCTCATTGTCTGCAAATTCCCTGTATCATAAGCACATGCATTTAGGTTAAAGTTCATAGAATAGTTTGATTTGCAAAGAAAATTATCAGTGATTTATTGCTAGAAATATGAATTTCTAACTTAATACAGTACTAGTCAAATTTTAACTACAAATTAGGAATATGTTACCAAGATTATTATTAGTACAAATTTTATTTATTTCTATATTACTATGTAAAAGTGAAGATGAAATTGCTAGTGTAATTGTGGTAAGTTAATTCTTGTAGTTTATGAATGAAAATTAATTTAGAACGTTTTTAAGATATATCGGCACGGTGATAGAACTCCTATTGAGCCATATCCTAACGATCCCTATAAAAACGTTTCTAACTGGCCGGTCGGTTTTGGACAACTTACAAATGTAAGTATTAAACTTGCTACAATATTTTGTTCCTTTTCCTTAATAATAATTTTTAGAAAGGTAAATTACAAGAATACGATTTAGGTCAATGGCTTCGAAATCGCTACAAAAACTATCTTCCAAAATTATATTCCAAAAATGATATCCACATTCAATCAACAAATTTAGATCGTACCTTAATGTCGGCACTGAGTAACTTAGCTGGTCTTTATCCACCTATCGAAAATCAAATATGGAATGAAAAATTGTTGTGGCAACCAATTCCAGTTCATACAGTTCCAGTAGAGCTAGATAATGTTTTAGGTATGACGAGAAGTTGTGCTCGTTTTGACTTATTATTGATGGAGCTCCAAAACTCGCCAAAATTTATTAAAATGAAAAAACTTAACAAAGAATTATTTTCATACTTAAGTTTAAATTCCGGCAAAAAAGTGTTAGAGTTTTCGGATGTTCTTTA
Source organism: Malthinus seriepunctatus (assembly GCA_963924605.1). Lineage (NCBI taxonomy): Eukaryota > Metazoa > Arthropoda > Insecta > Coleoptera > Cantharidae > Malthinus > Malthinus seriepunctatus. The sequence goes on along the minus strand of OZ004603.1, from coordinate 32,429,759 downwards.
TTTATACAATACTTTATTTATCGAAGAATTGTATAATTTCACTCTACCAGATTGGACCAAAACTGTTTATCCGTTAAAAATGAAGCCTTTAGCAGATTTTGCATTTGCAGTATCGACGTTTACTTCAGATATGGCACGTTTAAAAGTTGGTACAATATTTGATAAAATTATTCGTCAGCTAAAAAACGAAAGCGAATTTGAGTCGCGTAAGTTTACAATGTTTTCAGCACACGATACAACCATTGCTGCCGTGTTGAATTCCTTACGTATTTTTGAGTATCATTCACCTCCATATTCGGCAACAATATTATTTGAATTACGAAAATCGAATGATGGCTCTTACGTAAATATTTATTATAAAAATTCTTCCATTCCACAGGAAATGATTTTGGACGGCTGTGACTTTAATTGTCCATTAGACGTATTTCTGACTATTGTAGAACCTTTACGTTTAACTCCAAAAGAATGGATAAGTGAGTGTAAATTGAAATATTTCGGATTTGTTTCAAATGAAATTGTGGAAGAAAATTATGTGGCTATTTGTGGCATTATTTGTTTGATACTATTGTGTAGTATAACGATAATTTTTGTTTTTATTAAATTGCGCCGCAATCAGCAAAGCCAATACATTATTTTACCTCACGAGGACTTTTAAACATGATAAAGAGTAACTTAAATAGTAATATAACGATGTTATGTTTGTAATTTATTGTGGTAAATAAAATATTCAATTTTTAAAATTCTTGTTTAAACTACAATTGAGAGTTTTTAATTTGTTTATCTAAGATACGTTAAATCAACAAATGGATTATTGATCTGGCTGGAAAATGCAAAAGGTCAACGCCTTAAAAATCTATTTGTGCATATTCGACTCAATGCAGTTCTGACAAATTTTATCTTTCTGCTTACATTAGAAACTATCGTTTCAATCTGAGAATGTCGCACAAATTTGGCGGACCTGCATTTGCTCAAATATGAACGAATAGACGTAATTAAATTTAATTTATAACGAATTAAATTTTATTAAATTATATCAGAATGTACAAAAATTGCCTAGGTGTCACCAATTGGAACAAAACTCTTTGGTATAACTGTTGAACTGACTCCATTATTTATAGATAAATCAGAATTCCTGCAAGAATTTTTTGTTAGTTTCATTTTAAGAGTTTGATTAGTTTGGTTAATTATTATTAAAGGTTAATAAACAAAACGATTCCCAATTAAGTGGTTATTTTAAAGTTCAGAAAAGAAAATGTGTTGAAACAGTACAGTGATACGGCTCAATACTATTAGGATTTTACTTCCGAATAAATAGTATCAAGCTGAATTTTTGCATACACCTCTATTAGACCTTTATAAACAATATGTGGAAATATTCAATCGATATCATGTGAGCTTAAAGGCTATTCGAGGTCGAAGGTCACGAAAACGACCTTTTTCTAAATATCGGGGCTTTCTATTGGTTTTTAGAAAAAATGTTTCAGATAAAAAATATAGAGGAGGTAATTCTCTATAAAAAAGATATGCTATTTTTCAAAATATTCGATAGTTTTTGAGAAAAATGTTATTGAAAGTTAACCTATTGTGGTACCCATGGGTTGAGCCTTGCGCGATGAAAGTTATTGAAAATTACTCATTACCTATCAGATCTAGAGAAAAACAAAAAATATGTGGTTATAGAGAAGATTTTCAGCTTTAAATTACATGCATAGTATTTTGATTTTCAGTAATTTATCATGGAGAAAAAAATTATGGCTTAAAAATTTGGCTTAAATTTCTCTAAAGTAAAATAATAAAAAAATTAACTTTCAAATAACATTTTTCTCAAAAACTATTAAATATTTTGAAAAAGAACATAACATCTTTTTTTATAGAGAATTACATCCTTTATAATTTTTATAGGAAGCATTTTTTGTAAAAACCCATAGAGAACGAGATATTTACAAAAAGGTGGTTTTCGTGACCTTTGACGAAGTGAAGCCTCTTTTTTGTCTAATTTGGTTAGGCTACAAGCGCTTTCAGATTAAAGTAAAAGATGTACATACTTACTATGTTAATGACATGCATGAAAAAATGTTATGTATTAGTAAAAACATCCTCTGTTAGTTATTTAAAGTATTTAGCATCCGCAGCTATGAGACTGGAAAAAAATAGTGTTAAGAAAATGAAATGACACCAAAACAGAAAAATAAATAGTCTGTGCATAAAAATGTACAATTTGTAAAAATAAGTACAATTATATTAAAATATTTTACACATTTAAGATAAAAGTGAACAAAAAGAGGTTATAAGTTTACGTACACAAACTAAAACTTCACAATTTTCCCAGGCACTTTCTTATTAATATGAACCATTTATGACGGCAATAAATCCCAACTGCAAGAGAATGTCAACCCTTTAGCAACACAACACAAAATAATATCCCAAAGCTTGTAAAAAATGTAACACGTACCTCGAGTATGTTACAGGATTATTAGTAAGTTCGGCATCGACAGGACCAATAATGTATTTATTTACAAATCCGTACCTCCTTAAACTTGTATTTCCCATGCTAACAGCCATGTGTAATACTAGATATACACAAAACTGAAGATATAAAATACCTAAAATTATTACAACCACTAATGCAAAATATCCCAATTGTAAAGCATTAACAGTTGCGATAATAAAATAAGTGTTAATACTTATTACGACAACACTTAAAAGAGTCGCAACTACAGTATTTCCTCTAAAAAATAACCATTTGTACAAACAATTAAAATTTTTTTTTATACTTACAGTCCGTTTACAAACTCTCCCATTATTTGTGGATTGCTCGTGAAAGCAATAGTTGGTATTGTAGCAAAAGGTAGTTGTAAACTCATAACTGCATTTAAAATATCATTCATTCCGGTCAAATCATCAATTTGACTAAAAAAGGCTAAACAAAAAGTTGGTACTATTGCGATTGTTCTTGTAAATAAAACTCGCTTCCATCTAGCCCATTGTAAGTTTAAAAATCCTTCCATAGCGAACTGGCCGGCATAAGTACCTACGTAACGTAAATTGAGTAATTGTAAAAGTAATCGAAACAAAGTTTACCGGTCATAGTTGAACTTTGACCAGCTGCTAAAATTCCAACTGCCCATATATACATTGCAGCAACTCCAAATGTACACCCCAAAAATATTCCACCTTTATATAAATCTGCATTGACAAACTCCGTATTATCCTAAAAGATGAATTAAATTATTACTATACAATTGCACTATCCAGTTTACACATACAGGAAAAACTGTTGCATTAATGGACGGATATTTCAGACAGCTATCTCTCTAAAATAAAAATTAAAAATGTTTTTGCAACAAAGGACTATTAATTAACTTACAACTTCCCGATTTGTTTTATGAAATAATCCATCTGCAAAAACTGATACTACGAAGACATTAATTATGAAACTAACAAACAACGCTATTGCAGCTTCAATAAAATAATATAAATTCGCTTCACGTACTTTCTCGGGTTTTCTTCTATCAATATCGCGTGATTTTACCAAAGCCGAATGCAAATATAAATTATGCGGCATAATTATTGCTCCTAAAACAATCCGATATAAAATATTCTTTCGAGTGCGATTTAAAGAAGCTTACCTACAATACCGACAGCTTGAAGTAATGCCGATGAGTCACAATCTGAGCACCAAGGAAAGAACATTCCTTTTGCAATTAAAACAGATTCCGGTTTTGAAACAAAGAATTCGTATCCAAATGTAACAGCCATAACGCTTATTAAAAACCCAAAAAAAAATTCTAGCTTACGTAAGCCGTATTTGTCCAAAAATAAAAATGTGAACGTATCAAAAATAGTTATAAGAACACCTCCCCATAAAGGTATTCTAAAAAGTTGAAATTTGAAACTTGTTTATCATAAACTGAAATACTAACGCTCTATTTGATAGCAAATATATAGCTATGGCAGTGCCAATAACTTCTTGCATGTCAGATCCAATAATTGCAATTTCTATCATAATCCAAAGTACTAATCGAGGTAATTTTTTATATTGTCTATAACACATTTCGGCCAAATGAAGCCCTGTTACAACACCTACAAAGACCTTTTTAAAATAATAAATGAGAAAGAGAACAACGAACCTAAACGTGCAGATAACCTTTGCATAAGTAAACCTAAAATAGTCGCACTTAATAAAATCCATAACAATTTATATTGCGCCACCGTTCCACTTTGCAAATCACTCTCTATGTTACCGGGATCTAAATAAGCTATTGACATAAGAAAACCGGGACCTGTAAAGGCCCATAATTTTCTAAAGCTAAAAGCTTGCTACAAAAAACGTTAGAAAATAATCGTAATTAAATTTTAAGTAACCTACATTTTCTGATTCTGGAATTTGGACTTTTTCATCGGCAAAATACGTTTGAGCAGGTGTTAATAAAGTACTTTCACTAGCAGTAGAACTACCAGCGATACAGACCGAAGGTAATTCTTTAATTGGAGATCCATCATCACCACCACCTCGATCTTCGGTTGATATGTCGTTAGTCATCTCCAATTTGAAACTAAAATCACAATCGTTTTCACATAAATATTCCAAATAAGGGGTTTATATTGATTTACATCAACAAAAAATCAAAGTTAGTTGTATCACATCGACACTAATTAAAAAAGGAAATCGTTACTACCTGCACGTCTAATTAGATAAGAAGAACAAATAATTGCTTTAAAAATGTTCACAATTAAGATTAAGTACTTAAAAGATTGAAGTACCATCAAAGATATGGTTCTGGATATGTTACACAAGGACAAGGTCTATGTAATTTAGAATCGGTAATTATAATCTACTTACTGTTAAAAATACTAATATTTGTATAAATGTGGTTGAAACCACATAAAAAGCTATAAAACTATCAAATTATACTGTTGTCGATCATAACAATCCATCATTTACCATGACTCAATTTCTAAGATAAAGTTAATCAGTGATGCAGGCAAATCATAATTTTTCTCCTACTCTTTTTTTACTTTGGTTCGTATAATAAATTGATAACAACCAAAACTAACACGTAATTTAATTAAAAGTTTTCCACAATAAATTTATGCAAAGTGTGGTTATGCAACATATAACATGAACTGTCATTGTCTTGTCAACCCAGTGGCGTACCTATTGAAGGTTGTTGAAAGACTAGAAATAGCTCAATGGCCAAGTACATACCTTACAAAAGGTCATGTAGTTTTGAATATGTTGTATGTACCTAGGCCCTTATTAAAATTCCAAGTTTTGGAATTTGGCGCGCTTTAGCACGACCACTTTTTTGTCACTCTTTTCGGTTTTTGCTCGATAAATCTTTACTAGTGCGTCCTACGAAAAATATTATTCTCATCTTTTTTGTAGAGCACAAAATTTTCTATCATTTACCTCAATAACATAATTTTCTAAACTTCATAGTTATCGAAATACAGAGCTTCAAAGCGCAAATTTTTTCAATAAGTTGAGAACTGCCACAAAAAAGATAGTGTCCATCTGTCCATCATCATAACGGTTTGTTCAGGTTTGTTCAATTTTAAAGACAAAACGAGTAAGACTTCGTAACCATATGATAGATATGTACATAAAAAATTGCAAATCAGACCACATATAATTTCATTAATTTATAAGACACTTTTTTAACTTTGAACCTCTGTATTTCTGTAATTATGAGGTTTAGAAAAACATGTTACCGAAATACAGACCTTCAAAGTTAAAAAAAAGTGTGTTTTTATAAATTAAAGAAATTACTACTAATATTACTAAATATTCAAACTTTTAAGACGCTGTAACTTGAAAACCAATCGGACTGCAACTTTTGGGGTTTTCGTCTTATGTAAACCCTTGGTGTTTGCTGCGTTTCTTCGGACTCACCCTGTATATAATATGGGATATTCTTTTTCTTCAAACGTCAAAAAAGTTTTGTTACTGAACAAGTAAGGTTAAAGTCGTATTTTTCTTTCCTAGGAGGTAAAAGTAAATTCTAACCTTAAAGATTTACAACAAATTGTAACGTAAAAAGATCTTTCTAAGCATTTGTAATGTAAAAAAGTTAATGTTTTTTTAAATTTTCCTTTATAATTTGTTCGTTGCGTTTAATAATTAGCTTCCTTTTATAAGTTTAATTTTAAAAAATATTTGACAATTGAACTACACGTAATTGACAAGAGATGGCGCTTTTTCAAAAAATTTGTTTGGTTCTTATAAGTTTTACGTTTGAGGTTTGAAGAAAAATTAAATATTTCAAACGGAGTAAAAGTACTTTTACTCCTAATAAAATAAACTACTATTGTATTGTGGTCATATTTGTAATTTTTTATGCACCAACAAACCGTAAAATGATGGACACCGTCTATTTTGGAGTAGTTTTCTTTAACTTTTTTTAACAAACTTGTGCTTTGAAGCTCTGTATTTTGCTAACTATGAAGTGTAGAAAAACATCTTATTGGGATAAATTGTAGAAAATTTTGTGCTCTATAAAATAGGTACTAGTAAGAATAATGTTTTTGTAGGAAGCACTAGTAGAGTTATCAAGCAAAAAGTGGTCCTACTGAAGCGCGCCAAATTCCAAAACTTAGATACAACATACAACTAGTTTTAGGTATGTACAACCAAAGACCATATACAAGAGACTACCGAAACCTATATTAAAAAATGTGAAAGGTTTTTAAAGGTCAAAATCGCTTAAAATCCCTCGAAGGGTAAACTTGTTTTACCCCTTTCTTTGTTGCTCCCGCCTTGACATGCTATCTTATTCACTCGAAAATGCCCCGGTGACTAGCGACATCTTCTGTAGCAGGGATTTTTGATCACATTCGGCCCATAAGCTTTGCCAGTCTTACACTGTATAGTCTTTGGTACAACATACCTAAAACTAGATGACCTTTTGTAAGGTAATATACCCTTATCACGAACCGACCACTGGGCTAAAATAATTAAAACGAGAATTTAATTCTCAAGATTATAATTAATTAATAAATACATTCACAACTGTTTAATTGCGTACAATCAGCGTTTACAATACGGTGATAATCATTAATTACATTTATTTGTCGTAAAATATTTAACATCCCTGTAAATTCCACACATAAAATTAATAACCATTTTTTTTTATTTCGTATAACTTTTGTAGAAATAATGTTACAAGTTTAGTAATAGTTGTGAATACACTTAGTACCCTGTTGTTTTTACTTGAAAAACTAACTTTTAATGCATCTACTTAATAGTAATTACATACTATCGAAAATACAAATTAAAGTGAAATAGGAACATAAGAGTAACATAAATAACAAAAAACATTTTGGCAACAAATATCTTAAAAAATTTCACTCCAAGTTATGCTTAAGCTAAATCTACTGTAAGTCTGTACAACAATTATTAGTTACATATACAAAGCATATATAAAAATTAAAAAAGTTTTATTAATACTCGACTTCTTGATTGCTTATCTTATGTTTGAGAGAATTGATATCCGACGATTCCAACGTGTTCTGTAACATAAATACACAAACGATTAGAAATTAATGTAAAAAAGAATTACAAAACTAACAAAGTGATTTTTATCATGCGATAAAAGTGTAAAAACTTACCTTGTGCTCGTAGAATGAATTATTGCACTTAGAGGTAACTTAAAACTGAAATTAAATAATGAGTTAGTGATGATAAAAAATAAAACGCGGCTTTGTAAACGAAATGTGATGAACAAATAAAAATACAGAAGTTAATGTTACACTTAATTTATTTACATGCAATTAAATAATCCTACTTTATGAGTAACATGCTTTGTGTTGTGCTCGAGCACTTCTAAACGACAGCACTAAATACCAGCTGGTACTAAAGACTACTTACACCTACTCATATATTTATATACTATATACACATTAAAAAATAATCGGTTATACACTTAATAAAATGGCCAAATTGTTGCTTGTACAAATAAAACAAGTGCAAAAAAATGCAACAATGTAAATTGCACTACCATAAATATTTTGTCATTCACATTAAAAAAAAAATCTACATAACGTCTACAAACATCTCACAAGGGTTTCCCATAGCAATTTTGAAAGATTGTCTACTACCGGCAATATCTTTTGCTTGTGCTGCCACTTGTGTACCACTGCTCTGATCAGATCCATTCGATGAACCATTACCATTTCCGGTCGCAATAGGTATGGCCGAACGTGGACCCAACGACGTAATATCGCTATCGGAAGCACTACTATGAGGAACACCATCTTTCAATTGATCGGAACCATTTGAAGAGCCCCCTAAACAGTTTGATTACCGTTAATTTAAAAAAATCGTTGCAAACTCTCACCACTTCCACTAAGAACAGATTCTTCTCGATTGTATCCGTAGACTGTGTGTTCGCTGGCAGTGTAAAATGGCATTGGCATGTATTCTAATGGGTTATAAGTTCCACTGTATGGCATATAATTTGGAACGTTTGGTAATGGACCGACCGAATCCGCATCACCCTGTATTTTCATATTAGACATTGCGGAACATAAATCACCAAATATATAATAGCACTGTTCAGAAAATGTAATTTTGTTAACCGTATGTCTTATAAATCCAGCTTTTAACAAATGGGACGCATATTTACGTGTGTCCCGTCGGTCTTGGAAACCATCTACATGAGTCATCAACCAGTCGATCATATCGGTTCCTATAAATGCGTTAGGTATGGTTATTTTGAGCCACATTCGATCACGAATTTCTAAACCGCTATCAGGTTTTTGCATTTGCTGTACTACTGTTGCCATTGTACTGTTTACAGTTAATGGTTCTTCCATATCTACAAAAATTATAAATTATAATAAAACAACAGTAACTCAAATGTAAACAAATTTTTGTATACAAAATTAAAAAGCTGTGCATAGCAATCGGTTCGAAAATAAAAAAAAAGAAGCAAACGTACCAGAACCCAGCAGACACTCACGTTCGTTAGCTGGAATTGTGCTAGTTATGGAAGCACTGGATACAGTGGAGCTACTAGGAGGTCTAGCAACAGGATCGCCACGAACTGCAGCTGTGTGAGCTACCCACGCTCCTAAACTCATATTATTTTACTTTATGTCACATGAACTTGAATAATTTACAAACCTGGATCAATTGGCCTCACAGGTTCAGTTCTTGGAATTGTAAAATAACCCTTAGGGTTAGGATCCCAACATTTTGCAACAACCAACTTAATGGGTCTAAAAAAACTACAGTTCAATTTATTAATTAAAATAAAAACGGTACATACCCAGGGCTTTCGACAACTTCTCTTAAAACTCGCACAGCTTCATCGTTGGACATATTTTCAAAATTTACATCGTTGACTTGAAGAATCATATCGCCTGGTTCAATTCGACCATCCAAAGCAACAGCACCACTAAAATACAAATATTAGACTTATAGATCTTTAAGAGTTGACTACCGTGCTAATATTGCTAGTAGAGTTCACTGCACTGTGGACCCACTTTCTGTGTATCTTATTGTATACACATGCAAGTCAACGTGTTAAAACCCAAGCACTCACCCCTTCATAATTGAACCAACATAAATGCCACCATCACCACCTTTGTTGCTTTGTCCAACAATTGATATTCCTAAAAAGTTGACCGTATCCATGTTAAGTGTAACTGTGATGATATTTAATGACATCGTTGAATCTGTAATGCTTGAATACGAACTGGTGCGTGACATTGGCTGCTTATATAAAATATTTCACTAAAGGAAATTACAAATTATAATAAACAATTTACCTGTAATCGTTGTTTTCTTCGTCTTTGAGGCCTTTTACGACTGGCAACATGTAATCGACTTACGCTAGAACATTCAGATAAAGCAGTATGTCTACCTGTAGTTTCAGACTGAAAACTCGTAGTTTCCAAATCTGAACTGACAACTGATGAAGTTTCAAATAATCTCGGTAAATGGCCATTTATTCTTGAAGGATACTTATGATGTCGTCTACCTTGCCTCGAACTTATAATACTTTCTGTGTCAGTACAAATTGAATCGTTTGTTTGTTGAGAAATCCTTTGTTCATTTTGATGTGTCACACTATCGGTACATTGTGAACCACCGTCAGATTGATTTGAGCCTTCCGACGACACCAACTAAAATAGTTATTGTTTAATCTAACTTTTTTAAATAAATAATAAAAAAACATACCCAACTAACAACCCGTCCATTAAAACAAGGTAAATGTGCAGAGTCGTCAACTATTTCTTCTTTAACGACACTAAAAATATCAACATGAAAAATTAAATTATTACAATGTTATGAATACAAGTTTTGATTAATTAACAACAATAAACTGAGATGATGGGTTACTGCACCTGGTAAAAGTAAAGGTCGCCCTTTTGGTAAACGTTCAAATTTACATTCATTAACTAATACGAAGTTTTAGAAAATATAAATAGCACGAATATAAAGAAAACTCACCCAAAATCATCATCCATAGATTTGAAAAAGAATTTATAGTTAGGTCGATTGAGGACATTTTTAAAATCAGATAAAGTTATTTTTTCTGGCGAGATTGGAATTTTAACTAAATATGGTGTTTCTTCGTCATCTATATGATAAATTACTTTAGTTTCATCCATTTTATTGCCCAACAATGGACAAAATCTAAAAATTTGACAGCACCAAAAGAACACAACACAACATGGCCGCTGTCACTGGAAAAGTTAAAAAACCCTTTATCCCCACCCATAGAAAAGGTTTGGAACTAGACTAAAATATTAAAATTATTTTAATTATTTTATTAAACTACAGAAATATCTACATTCAACTAAATATGTTATTAATACACATTTTAAGTGCTTCTATTACTAAATTTTTCAATAATTAAAATTTATTAAAAATATTGCTACGTTGTCAAATGTTATTAAAGAAGGGAAGTTCAGGAAATTAAACGACCTTGCCATCAGCCTTCCCAATTCTTAGGTAAATAAATATAGAACAGATAGAAGGACAGTTTAAATATAATAAAAAAGTTATATGTAATTATTATTAAAACTTTTAATCAAACTTTTTCTTAAATTATCGTTAAAATATAATTATGTAATAAACGACAACAGCGCTTAAGTAAGGTTACAAATCATTTTTGAGTGTGAAATGTCGAAGTAGGTCAATATTTTACTTTTCAATACGTGTGCTGTTAAGTGTACTCATATGTTGTCAATTTTCACAAAAAATACAATTAATTTTTGGATTTCGTTAAAAGACAGGTAATAATTTAGCGTAACCTAACTTTTTTACTTCAAAATTTCTAGATAAAAGCTCTTTGAATTTCCAGAAATTTTCAAAAAAACGTCGGTTAATTTGAATATGGCAGATAAATTAGGTTTAGGAAACGAAGGAAGACAACTTAAATTAGGACAAAGTTTTACAAACCCTAAATCTGCCGCATTTCATACAATACGTTGTAAGTTTTGATAGTCTGCACCAGTAGGAAATGGTAAAAGTTTTTATTTTTTACAGATGATTTCAAGCCAGCATCGGTCGATGTTAATAAAATTGCTTCTGTTGAAGTAGGATCGAATCATCAAGTAACAGTTACCGTACCTCACTTAGGTAAGCAGCTTTAGATGTAACGTATCTAAATTAATTTAATTTATTCCAGATGGTGCTGGTGTACCTCAGACAGTGTTTAAAGGTTCCCAAAGACCTTACCAAAAAGAATGTGTATTAATAATTGACCGAATAACCGGTGAAATTACCTTAGAAAAATTGTCAAGTAATATTCAAGTTAAAAAAACAAGGAGTGAATCTGTTAAGCCTTTACTTCCACAAGCCATAAAAGAAGGTAACAATTCGAGTAGACCTCAAACTCCACCTATAGGACAACGAACTTCAAATAAAACTCGGGTTGCAAGCGGCTGTCCGAGGCCATGTAGATCAATTACATCACTTCCAACACGATCCCCACGTCAAGCTAGTCCAAATTACCCTTCCCCGGCTCATTATAAGTCTCCAAAAAGGGAACATCACTTAAATGTCGAGTAAGGCTATTAAATTGTTTGCTTATTATAAGGCTTCAATTATGTTTTGTTTGTAGATTGCACCCACCTAGTACTTTAGCAAGTCTACCGATGATAGGGGAGGACGATTTTACTAAAACTTCAACAAATGTGCCACACCAACATTTATCATCTAGTCAAAAAACGCCAGATAAATCTCCTTCATTTAACATAGGTAATTTTGAAAATGACATAGTAGGTGAAATAAGCGATAGTTCGTCTTCATCCGATAGTGATATTAATCAAACTGTAATTGATAAAACGATTAATTATAAAAATGGTTATTCTAATGGAATGCAAAATTCGTCAAAATTAACTATGCATCCAGCGCACATTTTAAACGAAGACTTGTGTTTGTCCGACTCTGAATCTGATTAATTAGTGATGGTTAAGAATTTACTGTTAATTTATTGTGGCGTTATTTACCAAGCAAAGTAATCGAGTTTCAATAATATATAAAACTATATTTTGATACAAAAAAATACTGTATTTCATTAAAAAAAACTCAATAAATAAAGTATTTATTTTGTTGCAATTATCTAAAAGTGGTTTTTCTTTAATGAAACTAAACGGTCGAGTTTTTAAATAAATTTTGTAATAAAATTAGTGTTACTAGCAAAATTCGTTTATTTGAAATGTACAAAATGGTTTATTTATGAGTGATTAATCGAAAAACTCATTTTATCTTTCAAACCTAACATTATTTTGCCTAATTGAACTTTGGTACCTAAAAATAAATTCGAATTTTCTTCGCTTGTATCCTCATAATATTTAATTTTTAAATCCTTTTCTGTAGCTCTCATTAAATGTAAAGAGTTTGAAGACTTAATAAACATTTCTAATATGTTACCCGAGCTACAATTATCTAAAATTTGCAAAATATCGTTATCTGTTCGAATTAAAGGCACTTTATTTTGTTGTTTTCTTGCTGTAATCGTAAAAGTAAGTTTAGAGAATTAACCGATGGTAAAATACAAACCAAATACGTAGTCTTTTCCATAAAATGATAAATATTTGTAGTTTTCTCTATCAAAATGACCTGCATTTTTAGTTATTTCAAAAACTTCGTGTGTTAGTTTTGGATTATACTGTCTAAATGGAATAGGATTAAAAATTTGATATCCTAAAATTGTATTCATCCGTACCTACAAGAAAAACTATTTGAAAAAACTCATTGTTTTTAAAATTATATTACTCTGTTTAAAAAATCTGGAGAAATATCGGCATGAACGTCTAAAATTAAAACTAAACTTTCTAATCCAATCTTCTTCAAAGACAAATCAACTGTTGCAAACTTTAAAGCTTTATACTCTTCCATAGTAATCGGTACCTTTGACTGTGGTAAACGAATCGAAACCCATACAATTTTATTATCGTCACTTCGAAAATGATCTGATAACTTGACAGCAACTTCTTTGAGTTTGGCAAACTTATCATTGACTCCTTTACTTGATGAATCATACTGATATAAAAGTATTAACATTAACAGAGCTTTTGATTTGTGTTCCATAATATTTTTTTTGTAATCTTCCACAAAAGTTAAAGATAGATCAATTTGTGATTCTTCAACTGGTAATAATATAGTAACACGTGGATTTTCAGTTACATAAGGAACAGATACAAATTCCACTCGACCTAAAGGTTTACACACTTCAAATCTTTTAACAATTTCTTTCCCAGTACTTAGATCTCGAAAGCCTAAATCTAAAATATATTCTAAACCTCTACTTAAATCAAACGTTCTATAACCGTTAATCAGTCGTCTGAATTGAAAGTTGTAATTTTGATACAAAAATTTAGTCTTAACCACATTCATTATTTTCTAAAAAAAACAAATCGTTAGTTCGAGCTATTTAAAATCCATACTTACTTCAATATCCAACAAATCGGGAAGGTTGTGTTTAGCAACATTGGTAAAATGATCAGGAAAAAACATGTGCGTCATATTGAAATAATGTTGAGACGGTAAATCAAATCGTGTTGCAGGTACAGCCCCTGTACGTTGACCCGGTGGCCAAGTATCAGTCAAAGTGCTTACTAAAGCACTTATTTCTCTATGTAATTCTTCTAAGCGAAGTCTCGAAAAGTATGCGTTTAATAAATAATAATCTTTTCCCCTTAAAATAGGATAAACTGTAACGGCATCTCTAAATTCTTCTTGATCAGTTAATTTCTTCAACCGTTTATCTAATTGAAAATGCTTCAACTTAAACATTTTAATTTCTTGACCCTAGAAATAATTACTGTAACTTTTATCGTTGATTTTATACGGATCTTACTTGAATATCATTTTGGCATTCTAAATTTATACTGTAATGAACACAACGTCCAAAATTTTCACTACGATCCTCCGATATGGCATTTAAAATACACCAATCTAAATTTTCTTTCATAGCCTTTAAAACAGAATTACTAAGCAAAACTCCCGCATCTAGAAAAAAAAACTATTAAAATTGAAAACTGTACCTCACACAAAACTTCACCTAAATTACAAAAACTGCTATCTGTGGCAGTTGTTCCGAGATACACATCAGAACTAACACTAATTTTATCTACCACGTCCTTAAGCTTTCTTACGTTAAGAAAGTTATAATCGTTCATTAAAAAATAATAATCGTAATCTTGCATAAACGTATCACCAATATACTTAATTACTTGAAACGTACGTAATTTATATCTCGTATCAGTAAAACCGACAATTCCTGATAAATTGAAAGTGCTCTTCATCTTGTTACGAACCGTTATAAAAAATTTAACTTTATCAACTACATGAGTTATTGTTTTATTAATATATATAGCTTGAGTATTAACTTTATCTTCCGATGTAAAAACTCCAACAAAAAGCTTTTCTCGTATACCCAATTCAGTCGAATAGTACCTCGGTCGTATAACTTTTTCAGTTCTTCGAGTTGCATTTTGCATTTGTACTGAAGGTGAACTACTTTCTACATAACGTAACGGATTTGGACGTTTTGTAAGTGGTTTCGATGTAACTTTTGTAATATTAAATTTTTCTTGTTTGCAATTAATCGAGCTATTGCAATTAAATAATAAAATTCCAACACTTATTCCTAAAATTAAATAAACGTTTTTGTGTAAAAATCTCTTAATTAAATGTAAAAGCATCGTTAATGGACTTGGATAAATAGTGAGGTTAGATTTTTCAAAAATTTAATTTTGCAACTGGCTATGGGGCTGCATACGAAGACCTTCCAGGGTGGATATGACTTCAGCACTATTTAAGGTATAAATCAACCCTCTAGCACCACCTCTTCATCTTCGTGTATTTTTAAAAATTCCGCCGTAGAAAGGACTACCTTATTTGCAGACTGACCAGACCACGGTCAGACGAAGGCTTTCCTGTCTGGCAATTATTTTTAAAGTTGATATGTAGGTGCGGTCAAAGTGGCTGCAGCGTTTGCCGCAAAAATCAACCCTCTACTACCACCCCTTCGAGTACTTCTGAATTTCTTGAAAAACTCAGACATAGGCCTTGCAGTGGCAATGACCTTGAAAATTCATATATAGGTACTACAAGAGGGCGTAAGTTTTTTATGTAAAAATCAACCCTGTAGCACCACCCCTTCGGGTACTTCCCTCTTGTGAATTTTTAAAAAAGTTTGCTGATCAAGACCTTCCAGTCATTGCGCGAAAGACTTTTGACCATTATTGTGGCCAAAAAGAAAAGAAGTACAAATTGAATTGTTTAAATAATTCGTAATAAATAAATAAATTACAATCTAAACTACGCACAAGATTAAAATATCGACTAAGTCCAATTTGTTAAATATATACTATTATGGGCAATTTTTAAATGTTGTTTAACGTAAGACTTATCAATAAACCGTTTATCACAAACTTCACATGAAAATGGTCTTTCTCCTGTATGTGTTCTTATATGTTTTTGCAATTTGTTATTCGCAAAATACGATTTCGGACAAATATGGCAAAAGTATTTTTTAACTCGTTCAGGAATTTTAACATCACCAATTCCATGCGCTTTGGCCATATGAATATCTAAAGATTTCTGATATTTATATTCCATATCACACATTAAACACTTAAACAAACGTACATTTGAATGTGATCTAACGTGTCGCCTTAAAACTGACTGATTAACGCATTTTCGCTCGCATAAATGGCAAGCAAAATTACGTTCACCTGTATGAGTCTTAATGTGAGCGTCTAAATTAGTTTTTAAGGGAAACCGTCGTTCACAAAATTTACAAACGTATTTCCATTCGTTCCTATCTTGATGAACACAAAGCTTGTGTTTGTGTAAGTCTGAAGATGTATTAAAAGCCTTCGAACATTTCTCACACTTATAAGCTCGTTTGTTTGCATGAATTTTTTCATGATGATATAAATCGCTACCAGTTATAAAACCTTTACCACAAAAAGAACATATGTGAGGCCTTTCTCTAGAATGATATCGTTTATGTGCATTTAAATACACGGGGCTTGCAAATTTTTGCTCACAAATATCGCAGCTGTATTTTTTCTCGGTTGCATGTACATTCCTAACATGACGTTTAACTAAATATCTAGTGTTGAAACTACTTCCACATATCTGACATATATTACAAGTGTTATCCTTTTTTTTGCGATCACGTTTAACTGCTCCACGAGATGCGATCGATTTAAAACAGCTCTCATTATTGTGAGCTTTTAAAAAGTGTTCATTCATCGCAATTAAACTTGTGTATGTTTGTTCACATATGGGACACTGTTTGTTTTCGTGAGTTGACTTAATGTGCTCTATCAAAGAGTCTTTATCGAAAAACTTTTCTTGACAATGAAAACAGATGTATTCAGTACTTGGTAAGCAGTTGTTGTAACTTTGTGTAGGTTGTTTATCACCGATGTCTTCGACTTTAATAGGGAGTTTTGATATGTTATCTGGTACCGCATTTTCAAAGATGATTTCGTTGTCAGTCTTAAGCCATTGCTCCTTGTATATGTGAGTAGATTGTAAACACAGCTTTCGAAATGTCCACGCCGATTCCAATTTCTCAATGCAACGTTTACAAAGTAGTTTTTGATCGCACCAATCCTAAAAGTTAAGTTTATTAATCAGTTGAAAATTGCATGAGATTTTTTTACCATCTCGGGTACACAGAAGTTGAGTTTGCTACCCCATGTCACATTATTTAAGTCTGTTTCCCAAGTTGGAACTAAATTTATAGTTTCTTCAAGACAAATGTGGCACCTGACGTTATTCATTTTTTGTTTGTTTACGTCTGTCAGTACTTTAAGTAAAAATTTTTAGGTTATGTTTATTAACTTCATCGAACAATAATTTCTTAACAATGCATTTTTCTCGTTAAAATTGAAAACCACTTTTAAAATAGTTATTAGTGCTAATTAAATAATGTATATTCTATGTGCTATACAAACAGGCTTCTAGTTTATTTTCTTTCTGTACACTTTTAACCAAATAATTTAAATTATTTTTATTGTCTTTTCATTCATTATAAATCAGCTTTAAGACGTTTATTACCCTTTTAAATGCAATAAATTGTTAATTAAAAAAGCAAATAAATTTCAAGTACAAATTCAAAATAAATTAATAACATAGTAACACGAAACATTCATAGATGGCGCTACTAACAATTGCAGTATGCAGTTAGACATAAGCGTAGAGTCCGGGTTGGCGAAAAGGGGCGTTTAGGTAAAAACGTAAAAAAAATAACAACTTTATTTAAATAACAAAGTTTAGCGGCCGAAATACAAATACTCGCGTTAAACAGATTTATATACTTATTCATAAGTTACGTATTTTGTATAAAATTCTAACTATATTTCACAAAAACCCTAATTGGCCAAGCTGAAATAAAAAAAATTGTTAATAGCGAAGCAAGACTTCAATTAAAATTTACATACCAGTGTTTGTTTTTGTTGTTCTCTTTGTAAAATTGTTTCCGTTTGCGCGTCATCAAATTTACAAACGGCAGCTATAACTCGCGCTAAAACAACTCCTTCTTTACCCAACATATAATTGTATAATACATTTTTTAAATAAACAGTTTCGGTGGACGTAGATAATTCAGTACAATGATTAAGAGTCACTAAAGTCTCATCTAATTTTCTGTTCAACTTTTCATTTTTATTCTTCAACCTTTGCAATTCATTTTCATAAAACTGAATCGAACTTCGATTTGTTAAATCAAGAGACTTATACTGAACTAATTTTTCATGTAGGTCATTAATTTCTGAGTCGTGATCTTTTTGAATTTTATTACCTTCACCCGAATTGGTTGAAGTGTTTTCGATATTTTTATCGATAGAATTGGTTATAATAATAGGTGACGCTTTAAGTTCTTGAATTTCGTCTTGTAAAAGTTGTCTCTCATGCGTGATATCGGTATATTGATTTTCCAACTCTCGCAATTGAGCTTCGAGACTACTTTTTTGTTTTTCAAAATTGTTCAAAGCGTCTTGAAGTTGATTAACTTGATTTATAAGAATTTTATTTTCAGTTAGTACTTTTTCTGAGTTGATAGTTGGGATGGATTTTTTTAATTTCACACTTTCCAACTCAGTATTACGTTCTTCTAAAGTGTTTTGAAGTTCAATTTGTTGTAACGTTATTTTTTCTGTTTCTAACGTACTTTCTTTAATTCTTTGTTGTAATTCGCCTAGTTCTAAAATTGCTTTTTTATTTTGTTCTTCGAGAGCATCTTTATTTAAAACCTCGTTTTGCAAATTGACTACTTCAGCGTCAAGTTCTTGTTTTTCTACACTTAACTCTTTAATTCGACTTTGTAACTTTTCGATGTCAGCATTAAAAGTATCTGCTTGCTCAGTAAATGTTGTGACTTTTTTCAAAAGTTTTTTATTTTCACCTATCACTTTTTCGTGCTTTAATTTTAAATTTTCTAGTTCTTCCGTACGATTATCACATTGTAATTTAAATTCTTTTGTCGAATCTTCATTATTAGTTACTATTTTGGAAAGATTGGCTGCATCTGACGCTAACTGTAGCGATTTATTTTCAAAATAATGCCTTTCCGTTTCAACTTCCTCAAATTTTCTTTTTAAATTATTAAGTTCTTCGTCTCTTTCCAAATTAGCTTTTTGATTAAGCGTAAGAGCTTCGTAAGTTTTTTTTAGGTCGGCCTGATTCTTTTTATTTTCTTCTTCTAGTAAAATTAATTTTTCATTTAATATTTTTATGTCGGTTAGTGAATTACTTTGTTCTTCTTTTACTTCCTCAAAATTCGATTCAACTTGTTGTAATTTCTGTCGCTTGCTCTCTAATTCGGTTTTCAACAAACTGAACTCTTCGTTTAAGTTATTTTTAAAAACATCATCTTCAACACGTTGTTGCTGTAAACTAGACAATACTTCTTTACTCTCGTTGAAACTCGCTAACAAATTTTCATTTTTTTCCTTCAATTCTTGAATATTGCTTAATAAATCTTCATTTTGGCTTTTCGAGGTGTCTTTTTCGCGTTCTAAAACTGCTATTTGATTTTTTAAGCCTTCTTGTAAATTCAAAATTTCACTTTTTTGGCCATTCACCGCTTGCAATTCCTTTTTAATGTTTTCTACCTCGAGCACGTAAGTCTGATTTTCAGACAAAATCTTCTCCAAATTTCCAGTTTGATGTTGAACGCAAGTCACTTCTTCTTGCAAACTTTTAATTTGAGAACTCAAAACCACATTTTGTTCTTTCAATTTGAAATTTTCTTCTTCGTACACAACCGAGTGTTCCCTTAATCCTTGAACTTCTTTTTGAAACTCTTTATTTTGTTTACCTAAATTCGCTTGCGAATTAAGCACGTCGTTGTTCTCAGAAATTAATTCTAGATGATTTGTTTCTAACTTATGGTAGTTTTCTACCAAAGTCTGTAACTTCAGCTCTAAATTTACAACTTGCGACGATAATTTTTCAACTTCTTCTTCTTTCGATATTAATTTTAAACGAATACTTTGTACATCTTCGTCAGTTTGCGACAACTGTTGAACTTTATTTTGAAATTCGTTTCTTAAAACGTTTTCTTTTTCGTCAAACTTCTTTTTCAATTTTTCCTCAATTTTACTTTCTAAACTTAATAAATTCTGTTTAGTATCTTCTCTAAAAGTTGTAATTTTAGCCTCGTAATCACCTGCTTGTTGTTTAATTTCATTTTGTAAAGTCAACAGTCGAGAATTTAATTCAGCATTTTTCTCATTAAGTTCATTAATTTCGTTATTTTTATCAAAAATAGCTTTTTTAAGCGATTCAATTTCAACATTCTTACTATCTCGTAAAGCTTCCAAGTTCTTCAATTCATCGTTACAACTTAACTGAATTTTTTCTTCTTCTAAACTTCTCACTTGAGCTTTTAAAGATCTTACACTTTCATTTAAATTAACGATCTCGATCTTCTGTTGTTCGCTCTTAAGAATTTCCCCTTCGTACTTTTTACATCTTTGAGACAACTCTTCTACCTTTTCAATTAACTTGGAATTTTGGATTTGTAAATTTGATTGCGTTTTTGGTTCATTTTCATATTTATCAATATCGACTCGCAACGTTTCAATATCGTGTTTCAAATTTTCTATTTCCAAGTCACGATTTTGTATTTCGGTGTGTAATTCCATTTTTGTTTGAGCTATTATTAAATTATTTTCTCGTTCGCGTTCTAATACTAATAAATTTTCCGACGCTTTCTGCTTAAGTATTTCTTCTAAATCATTAATTTTCTTCTTCATATCAACTTCTTTACTACTAAATATAATCGTATTTGCTTTCATTTCTTGTATTTTTAAATTTAAAGTTTCAATTTCGACTCTTGCATCTTTTAAGTCTCTTGTTAAAATTTCTTGATCTTCGTCGCTGACTTTTACCGACGTCGATTCGCCCTGATTTGTTTGTAATAAATTAATTTTCTCTTTTAAGGTATGTATGACGTATTGTTTTTCATCTAATTCCACTCTTAAGGCATTTTCAAGGTGAGCTTTAGCTTTTTGTTCTAAACCACATTGCTCTCGAAGTTCGGCTACTCTTCTTAAGGCCTTATCTTGTGTTTCAACTAAAACCGCCTACAAACAAATACTTTAGTAATTAACATTAGTAACTGAAACAACACATACCTTCATTTTTCCATTTTCTCTTTCTAATTCTTTATAATGATTAGCGATGTCTGTATATCTGCCTCTATACTTATGATATCTCATTTGACTCTTTTGAAATGCCGAATATATTTGTTCTTTACTAAGGTGCCCCAGTTGAGATGAAGTTGAAGCATTATCTTCAAGCTCGCTAGCCGAAACATCCAAATCAGACTGTAACTATAAAAATTAAGCTAACGTTTCTTTTTTAACCTTAAATTACCTGTAAGTGATACAAATTTGTAGAAGATTCGTAATGTGGTAAAAAGGACATATCGCTAGCTAATGAACTATTTGAATTTTTCCTAAAACGTTCGCTGTTAGGTGCAGCATAATTAGATAAAGACACATTAGAAAAGCCCGGCTCTGGAATTGGACTTGAGCTCGGGACGTCTAAAATACGTATCTGGTTAGTGAGTTTTTGCTTGTACGGTGTTTGAACTGGTACCATCGTCACCGATTGAGAAAAAGTTTTCCTCGCTTGTTGCATTTTGTATTTTTTCGGTAACAGATTGTGTAAATTGCTGTATTCTTTGAGGTGAACTTTTAACTTCTTCGGCTATTTTATCTTTTAATTTCTTAAACATTATGTATTTATTTTAACCAAATATTATGTATTAATGTAAACAAAACTTTTTTACATGTTTCATTTTGATTTTACTTTGACGTGTCAAGTTTTCTGTTGAAAGACGACATACTTCCAAGATGCGATCGATTTTTATACGAGAATTTAATTTATTGATCTTTATTTAACGTATGTCGTTTCTAACTGCGTATAATAAAGTTTGACAGTTATTTAAAAACAACCCAAATTTTCTAGTTTTTTTCATTTT
This sequence comes from Malthinus seriepunctatus, assembly GCA_963924605.1. Lineage (NCBI taxonomy): Eukaryota > Metazoa > Arthropoda > Insecta > Coleoptera > Cantharidae > Malthinus > Malthinus seriepunctatus. The sequence goes on along the minus strand of OZ004603.1, from coordinate 32,407,788 downwards.
TCACTAACTTTTTTAAAACTAAAAATATAGGTTAGTTTGAAGACGTCAAAAGTGAGTTGTGTTTATAAGTTTATAATGTAAAAATTATTGGCTTTAGCATCCAGCATTAGTTTTCAAATTTAGTTAACACATTTTATTACCAATTTTTAGTTGCGTTAGTTTATCGTCTTGCAGTACATTTCTTACATGGTAATAACATAAATTATGAGGTTATGTTCAATAACGTTAGCGGCTTTTTTTAATTTATTTGTGTTACTAAATTATTAAGCGTATGTAATACTTGTTCTAAGGATCCGACGCTCGCAAATATACCACCTCCTGGTTACGGCCCACCACCTTCTGGAATCGGTACACCTCCACTTATTCCACCTATGGCCGGCTTTCCACCTATAATTCCACCATTTAATGTGCCTCCACCTGGATTTAACGCTTTCCCACCACCGGGACCTAATCCGGCTCAAGAATGGACCGAACATAAGGCACCCGACGGTCGTACATATTATTACAATTCCATGACAAAACAAAGTTCGTGGCAAAAACCTGATACATTGAAGTCGGCATCAGAGGTAAAAATCGCTAGCGTAAGTGACTTTATTTTATTTGGAAATGCGATTTTTTAGTTATTAATATCTCAGTGTCCTTGGAAAGAGTATACAGCCGATAATGGTAAAGTTTACTATCACAATATAAATTCGAAAGAATCACGTTGGGTTATTCCGCCTGAACTCGAAGAAATTAAGAAAAAAGTTACCGAAGAAGAGTGAGTAGAGTTTGTATTATTTAATTTTGGTTAAGAATGTTTATATCAGGTCAAAAGAAGTTAAAACACCTGTGATTGCCGAAGTTTCGAGTCCCTTATCAATACAAACAGGAACTAATAATGGTACTCCTGCAATAAATTCGCCTCTAGCAGTTTCATCAGCTGGAATTAGTCCAAGTGGTAAAAGTGCTCTCGAAGCTTCAATGGCAGCCACATTAGCTGCTATAAGTTTACCAACTCCACCACCTAAACAAGGTACTTTTGGAAAAATGTTTTAAGAAAAATTTACAACTAACAAATTTCAGACGACGACTCGAATTTATCCAACATAAGTCAACCTCCCGCAATGGATTCAAATAACTCGACTCCAGAACCTAAAATATTTAAAGATAAAAAGGAAGCCATGGAAGCTTTAAAAGATTTATTAAAAGAGTATAATATATCGTCAAACGCAACGTGGGAGCAATGTGTAAAAATTATTCAAAATGATCCTCGTTATGGACAGTTTAAAAAACTTAATGAGAAAAAACAAGTTTTTAATGCATATAAAACTCAAAAACAAAAAGACGAGAAAGAAGAAAATAGACTTAAGGCTAAGAAAGCTAAAGAAAGTTTGGAAGAATTTTTATTGACTTCAGATAAAATTCTGTCGACTACAAAGTATTATAAATGTGATGAAATTTTTATGGGTATTGAGGTGAGTTATCGGAAGTTGTTTTGTCAGTTTTAAAATGCTTTTTTAGGTTTGGCAAGCTGTACCTGATTCAGATCGAAGAGAGATTTATGACGACGTCGTTTTTACTTTAGCCAAGCGTGAGAAGGAAGAAGGGAAGGTTTTAAAGAAACGTAATATGAAGAAATTAGGTGATGTATTGGACAGTATGACCGATATTAATTTTGACACTACGTGGAGTGAAGCTCAGTCTTTGTTGCTAGCAAATACAGCATTTAAAAATGATGTGAACTTACTAGGTTTGTTTTTTAACTTTTTTCAATCCAAGAAAAAGTTATAATCGAGACAAAAAAATAATAATAAAAATTTTTTTTGCATTTCTCGACGTTTTGAGTCACGCTGATTCCAAAAATGCAAAAAAAAAATTTTGGATTTTTTGAACCAAAAATGTATGGATGTCCCCCCTCCCCTAGAGCAAAAACTACTGAAGCGATTTTGATAAAATTTGATTTTAACCACTTTAAAATTATTTTATCAGCAAAAATAGCTTTATTAAGAAATATATACAGGGTGTCCAAAAATAATGTGGTTATTTTGGGCGCATATTTGCAAATTTGGGCCAAATTCATTTCTACTTGGCTATAAGATAGTACATGTAAGCCCCAACTGAAAAAAAAAATTTCAAATTATTTTATTCAAAATGGCGGCCAATAGAACGATTGTCCCATTTTGTGGTTTTTCCCTTATAGCTTGGCCCGTAATTACTATTATAAAAATTTCAAAACGGCATTGTAAAGCCAAAATAAAGGGCTTTCGTCGTAAACAAGTCGATTTTCAAAATTGTTTCAAAATTGCCTACCTTTAAGGGGTCAAAGCAGGTCAAACTTTTGAAATAGATTTTCTCAAAATTCCCTCTGCCATATTTTTTATTTTTTAGATATGTTACAGAAAACGTAATTCTCTATCAAAATATAAATTTTTATCAAAATCGCTCGAACCGTTTTGGAGTAATAATTTTTTGAATGTCCAAACTTCAAAAATATCTAATTTCTTTTGTAATTGAAATTAAAACTTGAATACCCATCTCATAAATATCTATTATTTAACACTAGTTTGGGTTAACAAAACGCTTCCGGTTTTTAATTGTAACAGCTTGGTATGAATTCAAATGTTTTTAGCTATGGATAAGGAAGATGCTTTGATCGTTTTTGAAGAACATATTCGTCAACTTGAAAAGGAAGAAATTGAAGATAAAGAACGTGAAAAAAGGCGTTTTAAACGGCAGTGTCGTAAGAATCGTGATCAATTTTTAGCTCTCTTAGATTCTTTACATGAAGAAGGTAAATTAACGTCAATGTCGCTTTGGGTGGAGCTTTATCCAATTATTTCAGCCGACGTCAGGTTTTCGGCGATGTTGGGTACGTTTTACCAATTTAGTAAGTGTTTAAAAAATTTTTTTTGTAACGTTTAAAACGTTACTATTACAGGACAAAGTGGTTCGACACCTCTCGATCTTTTTAAATTTTATGTCGAAGACCTCAAGGCGCGATTTTACGACGAAAAAAAAATTATTAGGGATATTTTAAAAGAGAGGGAGTTTGATGTTCGAGTCCATACTACTTTTGAAGAATTTGCAACTGTCGTTTGTGAAGATAAGCGTAGCGGAAGTTTAGATGCCGGGAATGTCAAGCTCACCTACAATTCTTTACTAGAGAAGGTAAGCAAAAAGTTATAACAAATTCTAACTTCAAATTACAAGTCTTTTGAACGTAATTAGGCTGAAGTTAAAGAAAAGGAAAGGTTGAAAGAAGAGTCAAAACGTATGAAAAAATTAGAGACCAATTTCAAAAATCTTCTTCGTGAATTAAACGTCGATTTTGAGTTGCCTTGGGAAGAAGTCAAAGTTAAATTACAGAATGAGGAAGAATTTCAAGCATTTGCTCTGGATAGCGATCGAATGAGAATTTATAAGGTATTAATTAATTAATTAAATAAATTAAAGATGCTTTATGTGAAATTGCAGGACTTTCAATATGAAATGGAGGAATCGTGTAGCCACCATCATTCTAGATCTAAAAAATCAAAAAAATCAAAGAAGAATAAAAAATACAAGTCGTCGACTAGTGAATCTGAGGATGATAGACAAAAGAAAGGAAAACATAAATCGAGGAGTAATTCGGTAGCGTCAGCCGATAGTGACGATTACAATAAGAAAAAAAAGAAGAAAAAGCATAAGAAAAAAAGTGTTTCTGTGAGTTCTTAATTTCAATATTTTAGTTTTTAGTTAAATCAATCCGAATTTTGAATTCATTCCACATTTTAATCTTAAAAAAGCGCACTTTTGTTTCATTAAAATTTTCGGATAATTTTTGTGTACCTAATTAATAAAGTGTTCCATTTTTTTGTGTATGTTTTTTGCAATAAAGATATAAAATACATTTTAAACGAGCAGATAAAAGATTAATTTTGTAATATATGTACTTATCACACAGCCTACTCCGTCGGAAGAACGAAGTGTGCCTAAACGCTCAAATCGTAGGCCGTCAGAAGGTGGTGCAACTGGAAAAGGAAGCGAACTTAGCGAATCAGAGTTGGAAAAGCAGAGAGCTCTCTTGCTCGCTCAACTTAAGGAACCCGAAAGTGATTAAAAAGCAATGTAGCCATTCTTTTTCGTAAAATTCGTTTTTATATAAAAAGATTTTATTTTTAATTGTGAATTTCAAAAATTGTGTAATTATGTCTAACTGACTTAATAAAAATAAACTTAAATTGATAGTAACCTTTTGGTTAATTCTTTCAAGGATTCTAATTGTTTGATTAAAGCTAATGGAATTGTTGACATTTTAAAGAAAAACGCAGATAAGTTATGAAAGACTGTTGAAACTGGACTAATGTTCGAGTTTTGATAAAAAAACTTTATCACTTGTTTGTTCATTCTCTTATCAAGAGCGTAATTAACAACATTGCATAGTAAGTTTTATATCTTTTAAAAAAGTTCATTTTAATTCAATTTTGTCGTTTTAGATGTCAAAAGAAGACTCAGAAGTTGAAGTCAATGACTTATTATGTAATTCGTTAACTTTTGATCTCACGTGGAAGGACTCAATACGACAGGTGTTACGACTTTTTTATTCTGTCCCATATTATTTTTTAATTTCAGATAATATTAACATGCATTGCACATTCTTTAGTAATACAAGCAGGAATTAATATGGCTTTTAGTGCTGTATTACTACCACAACTTAAAGACGACGAACACGATATTTTAGTTTCAAAATCTCAAGCATCTTGGATCGGTAACTGTACCAGTTTGCTATGATAATAAACCAATTTAACCTTGCTTATTGCAGCAAGTATAGTAACGATTTCAACTCCTTGTGGTGCTCTAATTACTGGACCACTAATGGATCATTATGGACGTAAAAAGATATGCATTTTAACAACAATACCATTTATAATTGCATGGTTACTTCACGCAAATGCAAAAAATGTTTGGCATATTTACATATCGCGTATTTTAGCAGGATTTGCCGGAGGTAAAGTACAAATTGAACCATCCCACAAGTGAACATACTAATTTCAGGTCTCTCAACAGTAGCATTAGTTTATGTAAGCGAAATTACTCATTCAGATTTTAGATCGATGCTTTTAAGCCTTAATAGTGTATTTGTTTCGTTCGGAATTTTAATTAACTGTATTTTCGGTAATAAAACAACAATATCAAATTTATATAACTACACTCGAGTTGCAGGTTTTTGGTTTCATTGGAGAACTATGTGTTATTTATTTGCTTCGATGATTACCTTTTCTAGTATTTTACTTATACTTATACCAGAATCTCCTTACTGGTTGTTAACATTTAAAAAAGATAGTCAAGAAGCTGCAAAATCCTTGCGTTGTATTTACAAAAATGATCGGGTAATAATTAAATGCTTTTAATACCATATAAATTACGCTTAATTTTAGATATACGAAAACCAATTCGAGCAGCTTCAAAGAGCTGATTTTTCTACAAAAAGAAATTCATCATACAACATTCGTATTTACTTTGAAAGTAAAGTTTATAAACCTTTGGGAATGTTATTTATAATCTTTTTAATACAACAACTGTCGGGAGCGTACGCTATTATATTTTACGCTGTTGATGTTTTTAGAAAAATTGGTGGACAATTTGGTCAGGGTTTAGACGCATTTGGTGCGTTGATTATTTTAGGAACGATTCGTTTTGTTATTTCTATAGTTTGTGCTTTTTTATCAAAACGAATTGGTCGTCGTGTTTTGTTGCTTGTTTCTGGCTTCGGAATGTGTGCAACTAGTTTATTAGCAGGTATTTATTTACAGTTTACGCACTCTGAATTATCGGTCGTTGATAATACAATTGTATTGACTTTAGTTTTAGGCTACGTTTGCTTTAGTTCTTTAGGTTTTTTAGTTATACCTTGGACTTTAATCGGAGAGTTATTACCTATTAAAGTTAGAGGTAAATTAGGTGGTTTTGTAGTTGCGATAGCTTATTTATTAATGGCGGCTGTTGTAAAATTTTTTCCTTACGTCTTAGACGCTTTAAAAATGCAACAAATTTTTTGTTCATTCGCATTAATTAATGTAATCGGAGGCTTGTATATTTATTTCTATTTGCCCGAAACGTTAGGAAAAAGTTTTATGGAAATTGAAAAATATTTTGAATAGTTAGTTACTTTTAATTTTACTTAAGTTTAGTTGTCGATTCTTATTTATTTTGACAGCTGTCAAAAAAATTGTTCGTGTACACGTCAGTAAAATGCCAAGTTTTCTTTTGTCAAATTAAAGCGAATTTTATAACTTAAAAGTATTATTTGATAGTATTACCTACCTTTTTGGTAAATTTTGAGCAATTTTCTAAAGTTGCGGTAAGTGTTTTAACGTTTTTACTATTAAACCGATCAAGTTTTGTTGTTGAGACCTGTCACTTGAAGTGATTTGTGGTTTTTTATGTGAAATTTGTTTTTAAATTTCAAACAGTGGCGTTCATTGTAAAGGTTACTTAAGGTTAATAGCCTTTTGCTGTATGTAATTTTATTGTTATTTGTAGATGGCACTGTATTATTAAAACAGTGGCGTGCGTTAAAAAGGTTAAAATAATGTCACTGCTCCGTTGGAGTTTAGTTTGTACTTTGTACAACTATTTAAAGATATGAATTATTTTACTTTTTGACGTAATTGCTGTAAAAACCGTAAGAATTAGTAGCGTCTTAATTTATTTTTGGGTAGGGCGTGAACATAGGTAATTTTCCAAAAGCGTCATTAGCTGTAATTATTGAAATTGGGAGATTTCTTCTACTAATTACCTGTACTATTGGGTGGTTTTTTGTTTAAATTAATTCCTCATTATTACTACTAGTTTTTACGATTATCATAAACCTTGAGTATGGTTACAATTAAAAGATTGACGTTATGAATATGATTATTTTCTTTCTTTTAATTAGCATTTTTTGTTACTGCTTGCCATCAAAGGTAAAAGTTTGCGTGTGGGTAGATGGGGGATGAAAAATCGATTTTAATTTTTAAGGTTTGTAGGGCAACGTAAGGACCCTTATAATGTAACGTTTGAAGGTTGCAACTTGCAGATTTGTTTCTGCATTTTTATCAAATAGTGACTTGACCGTGGTACGGTGACCCTAATAAGTTGATTGTAAGTACGATTTTATCAACTTGTCTTTCTATAGTTGACCTATTCAATGTCAATGCAAGGAGCCTAAGGACATTTTATCTTCAAGAATATTTTCATTTTATTTTGCACTATACCTAATTAATAATTAATTATGAAACCTGTCGTATGAAAGTAAAAGAAATGAAAGTTGTCGTAAACGTTACTTTCTCAAAATTTCAAAATACGCGCTTGAAATATTATTTTTCTGGAAATTTAAAGAATGTAACATGTACGTTTTAACTTTTTCCCTTTTTAAGAAAAAATTATTAGAATCTAGAAAAATAAAAAAAATTTTTTTATTGCATTTCTCGACGTTTGAAGTCTCCCTGATTCTAAAAATGCAAAAAAAATATTTTTTGATTTTTTGAACCAAAATGTTCTGAACCCTCCTAGAGCAAAAACTACTGAAGCGATTTTGATGAAATTTTATTTTAGTCACTTTAAAATTATTTCATGGGTAAAATAAGCTTTTATAAGAAATCTATACAGGGTGTTCAAAAATAAGATGGTTACAAAACGGCGTTGCACAGCCAAAATATAGAACTTTCGTTCTAACCCAGTCAATTTTTAAAAGTAGGTCAGAATTTTAAAATGGATTTTCTCAAAAACTGGTCTGCCGAATTTATACATATTTGAATATGTTATAGACAACTTAATTCTCTATCGAACTCTAAATTTTTATCAAAATTGCTCGAGCGGATTCGGAGTTATGATTTTTTTAATGTAAAACTTCAAAAATCAATAATTTCTTTTGGAATAAAAATAAAATCTTGAAAATGGATATATAGATCAATCCCATAAATATCTGTCATTTAACACTATTTTCGGTTAAGAAAACGCTTCCGGTTAAACCGGAAATTACAAAAATATCAAAATTTTTAGGAACACCCTGTATATTTTTATATACTTTGAGAACTTGTAAAATTAGCTTTCTGAAGATATCAAATTAAATTTTAATTAACAAAATCACAAGATTATGGCAACATCCGTTGTTTTTAATTTTAAAGCGTTTTAAAGGCCCTTTAGATTTCATCAAAAAGAATGATTGGTTATCTTCATTATCTATAAATTTTTCATGCCTTTAACTAGTGATTAAGTAGGCACGATCATACGATTTACAACAACCTGATTGTTGTTACGTTTTGTAATACATAATAAAAAGCGGGAACAGCATTTATTGCTAGTTATTAACGAATCTAAATTAGTAGTTGAATTGTTGTTTGGTAGCTTAGTTGTTCTTCATCTTTCTTTTGGAAGAGACTTAAATGTGAGTTATTTAACAAATACATAGTTTTTTTTAAATAGAAACAATTTTTTTTTTAATTAAAAGTTTTTTAATTTTTTAAATTGTGCGTTGGTAACAATTACGTTTTTTTGACGGCGTTTGACGTAAAGTTAAATTATTTTTGTAATTACAAGAAAGGAATTAAAATTAATTTAATTGGGTGCTTAAATTCAAATTAGATTTTCCAAGATTACACAATAAAACCAACAAATCACAGCAATTTATTATTTTATAGTTTTTCCACTTAAAAAAAAAAAAACTAAAACTAAAACTTTAATTTGAATAATAAAATTACGAAATTATTTTTGCAATCATATAAATACTATCTGATGTTTTACTTCTTCACTTCGATATATTGACGTAATCTGTGAGGTCAAGGTCTCAAGGTCGTTTGTTCGGCTAATTATAGTAAAAATTCAAAAAAAATCTACTCTTGATTACAAAAAAAAATTAATACCGTCATCTTAAAGCAAAAGATGACGTCTTTAATATTAAAAAAGAATAAAAAGGAAGTAATTGTACCTTGTACATTCTTCAGCAATTTTTTACCTTATTGTTAATGATAATTTAAATTTATACGTTGCAAATAAATTGCACTAATAATTAATTTCTATTCTAGCATTATAAATCTAATTGCTTCGAACTAACTACAATAAAATGTCGGCTAAAGCTATTCGTGAAGCTACCGGTAAAGATCTCATCAATCGTCACTTATCATCAGATACAGCAGCGACTAAATGTAAATTCGCTTCTGTATTCGAAGACACTAAGTTTACCGACTTAGTAGATGCACATCCTTGGTTAAAAACTGAAAAATTAGTAGTAAAACCAGATCAACTTATAAAAAGACGAGGAAAATTAGGTAAGTCATTCAATATCGCAATCGAAATCTTTTTTTAAACCAACGATTTGCAGGTTTGATTGCCGTAAATAAAGATTTAAATTACGTCGAACAATGGATAAAAGAAAGAATGAACAAAGATCAAAAAATCGGCTCGGCCGTTGGCAAATTACGTTCGTTTATAATCGAACCTTTTGTCGCTCATAAAGATAATGAAGAAATGTACGTTTGTATTTACTCACATCGTCACGGGGATACAATTTTATTTTATCATCAAGGTGGTGTTGATATAGGAGATGTAGATACAAAAGCGGTTAAAATGGAAGTACCCGTTGGACAAGATATAACCGTGACTAACGTCGAAAAATCACTATTAACTCTAGTGCCATCGTCAAAAAGAGCAATGGTAGCTAAGTTTGTTCATTCTTTATATAAGTTGTACGTCGACTTGTATTTTACCTACTTGGAAATTAATCCGTTAGTTGTAACTGACAACGAAATTTACATCTTGGATTTGGCCGCTAAACTCGATTCAACTGCTGATTTTATTTGTAAGCCGATTTGGGGAGAAATTGATTATCCTCCACCTTTCGGACGTGACGCTTACCCCGGTAAGGAAACCATACTAATAAGTAAAAAACCAATTATTTATTGTTTATTTTTGCAGAGGAAGCTTACATAGCGGATTTAGATGCTAAATCAGGTGCAAGTCTAAAGTTAACAATTTTAAATAAGAAAGGGCGTGTTTGGACTATGGTAGCAGGTGGTGGTGCTTCGGTAATTTACAGCGATACTATATGCGATCTAGGTGCTTCTAACGAATTAGCAAATTACGGCGAATATTCCGGTGCTCCGTCGGAACAACAAACTTACGAATATGCCAAAACAATTTTATCTTTAATGACACAAGAAAAACATCCTGACGGAAAAGTTTTAATCACTGGTGGTGGAATTGCTAACTTCACTAACGTCGCCGCTACATTTAGAGGAATTATGACGGCTTTAAGAGAGTTTCAACCAAAATTAGTGGAACACAATATTTCAATTTTTGTTAGAAGAGCTGGTCCTAATTATCAAGAAGGTTTAAGACGTATGAGAGAAGTCGGTAATAGTTTAGGTATTTATAATTACAAATTTGAGTTGTTTTGTGCTAATTTGAAGAGTTTTAGGAATTCCTGTGTACGTTTTTGGGCCTGAAACTCACATGACTTCTATCTGTGGAATGGCTTTAGGTAAAAAGCCTATTCCTGTAGAAAATAAAATAACAGAAGGAGCTACTGCTAGTTTCTTATTGCCCGGTGGTCAAAAAACTGATAATGTACCGGCTTTTGATATTACCGGAACTAGCTCTACTTACTTGGGTGGTCGATTGGTAAGTTTTTTACATTTGCTCCTACGGTTAAAGCGGTATATTATTTTTATCACTTTGGTGCGTTGGTTTTTTGCTTTTGCTTTATGTTCTTTATGTTATTCATACGGTAAAGCGCCTTTACGCTTCTTTAAAATTAACAAATGGCACTTTATGTTTTCAAGTTCTGTGGTGCTCTCTAACACTTGCTCTCATTGAAATAGTTAGAACTGCTTTAAGTGAATTTGCAACACTGTTTAGGATTCGGGTCCAAACGAAGTTGAGTATAAGCAGCCAGATACCACACATCAGGTAATACTTTTCACCAATATTAAGAATCTCATTTTATTAAAGTTTACAGAGCACGATAATAACAGTTCATTTGTTAAAACATTTCATTAAGAACGATTAATGCCTTTTAGGGCTAAAATCAGTTTGTTTCTGGGCTTTTTGTTGCGACGATTTGTTCATTGCATGTTTTGTGTTTGTTGCCCTTTGTTTTGTACAAAATCGTGAGTTTAGTGTTGTTTTAGATTTTTTATAAAATCCACAATTTAACAGTAATAATTTGCCTATTTTAATAAATCGTAATAATCCAGTCAAATAAGGGTTTAACCTTGGAATGAAAGTCACAAAGCTAAATATTTGTATAAAGCTATGTTTTGACGTTCTAAAGATCTAAAGACTTGCTCAAAAGTCTCATACAATCTCGTGTTCGCGTGTCAAGATATATTCAAGATCAAAGGTCACAAAAATAGTTTTTTGCAAATATCTCGTTTCCTATGCATCTTACCTCATTAGAGGTTATTATAAAACTTGTAGATCATAAAATTCTCTACAAATTCGATCTAATTCATTTTTTTGTACGATTAACCGTTCTAGAAATATGATTTGATTCCAAAAATCTAAAAAAAATTTTTTCGATTCTTTGAACCAAAACTGTCAGGATGTAACAGTCAGCGTAATTATTGGCCACTCTGGCTATACGCCAGGGTGTTTATTAGCCAACAACGACAAAAGGACAGAAGGGAGGTTGTTGATTTACTACTTGTTGGCAAAATATAGTTACCCCTCAATTTAAGTAGGGGGTGTTATGATGGTTGCATCCACAATTCGTGCTCGGCTTATAGCCAGGGTGGCTATTTATTGTGAGCCTGACTGTATGTATGTCCCCACCCCCCCAGAGCAAAAACTACTGAACCAATTTTGATGAAATTGATTTTAACAATTTTAAAATTATTTCATCGGCAAAAATAGCTTTAATAAGAAATCTGTACAGGGTGTCCAAAAATAAGGTGGTTATTTTTGGCGCATATTTGCAAATTTGAGCCAAATTCGTTTCTACTTGGCTATAAGATGGTACATGTGAGCCTCAATTGAAAAAAAAAATTTAATCAAAATGGCGGCCAATAGAACGATTGTTCCATTTTGTGGTTTCTCCCTTATAACTTAAGCGGTAATTATTATTATCAAAATTTCAAAAAGGCATTGTACAGCCAAAATATAGGGCTTTCGTCCTAAGCAAGTCAATTTCCAAAATTGTTTCAAAATTGCCTACCTTTAAGGGTCCAAAGTACGTCACAATTTTGAAATGGATTTTCTCAAAATTTCCTCTGCCATATTTTTCTTTTTTGGATATGTTATAGACAACGTAATTCTCTATCGAAATATAAGTTTTTATCAAAATCGCTCGAGCCGTTTTGGAGTAATGATTTTTTGAATGTCGAAACTTCAAAAATCTCTAATTTCTTTTGTAATAGAAATGAATACTTGAATATGGACATATATATCAATCTTATGAATATCTATTATTTGACACTATTTTCGGTTAAGAAAACGCTTCCGGTTAAACCGGAAATTACAAAAATATTAAAGTTTTTGGAAACACCCTGTATATTTTTAAATATTTTGAAAGCTCTTGAAATTAGCTGTTACACGATACCAAACACTTTATATTTTGACTTTCGGTTTAACTGGAAATGGGATCAAATTTCTTAATTTAAATGGAACACCCTGTATTTTTTGACAGTTTTGGATGCAGAATTAAATTTACTATCGATTTGCATTACCATTCCCTATACCTATCGTTGATACTTTTTACATTATTTCATATCTTATACTATACCCTTGCACGCCTGCCACTCTATGCGCTGTATTAGGAGAACAGTTGATCGCACAAAAAAATGAATTATAATAATAATAAGTAACTTTATTTAGTAATAGAACTATTTTGAAAATTTACAATAATTATTATTTAAATCTTAATTCTAGATATAAGTACACAATTATAATTTCCTGATTAGTAGTGTTGTTATACATATTCACTTAAATTCCTTTGAAAGTATTATACCATTTGTTTACTACAGGTTGCACATTCTGAAGGTTGCTGACACACATTTTTAAATTGTTTTCATTTTTAAATTGTTTTTATTTTTATTCCAGTCTTGCATATTTTGTTTAGAAGGTCAGTTTTCTTGTAACGCATTTTTCATTTCCTCATGTATTTTGAAATATTTGAATAGATAATATCTTCATCTTTTTTTCGTTTACTCTAAAAAATCAATTTGATTTCTCAATTGATCCACTTTTCTTTTATAAACTGGACAGTCAAAACTCCAAGCTGCATGTGTTGTATCCAATTCAATTTTTAATTTCTCAATGGTATGCAAGCAATTTATACATTTAAGGTTGTCCTTGGTTTCTTTGCACTGAGTTACATCATGAGGTCCGGCACATTTTGGACCATTATACCAAATTTGTAGAGAATTTTATGGTCTACAAGTTTTATAAGAACCGCTCATGACGTCTGATGCATAGGAAACGAGATATTTGCAAAAAACGATTTTCGTTACCTTTGACCTTGAATATCTAGATTGTTCGAGACTTTTAGAACCTCAAAATCTAGGTTTATGCAAATATTTAGCTTTCTGACTTTCATTCCGATGTTAGCCCTTTATTACATCTTCTTTGACTGGACTATAAGCTTCAATCTTGCTTATTAAAAAAATCTAAAATTGTTTATATTTTATAGGCGAACAATGTAGTTAATAAAGAACCAATGTTCACATCGAAAACTAAAGCAATTGTTTGGGGTATGCAAACACGAGCTGTTCAAAGTATGCTCGATTTTGACTTCGTTTGTCGGCGAGAAGAACCGAGTGTTGTAGCCATCGTTTATCCTTTCACCGGTGATCACAAACTTAAATTTTATTGGGGTCACAAAGAAGTTCTTGTCCCAGGTAAGCTAATCATCGATCGACCACAACTAACTATTAAATTTATTAACAATTTTAGCGTACAAAAAAATGGAAGATGCTATGAAAAAACATTCTGACGCAGATGTTATGGTTAATTTTGCTTCGCTCAGATCTGCATATCAAAGTACCGTCGAAACTTTGGACTTTGAACAAATTAGAACTATCGCAATCATCGCTGAAGGTATTCCAGAAAACATGACTAGAAAATTAATTAAATTAGCTAACGAAAAAAACGTGTCCATCATTGGACCGGCTACTGTTGGTGGTGTTAAACCGGGTTGCTTTAAAATTGGTAACACCGGTGGTATGATGGATAATATCTTACACTCGAAATTATACAGACCTGGAAGCGTCGCTTATGTCTCACGTTCCGGTGGTATGTCGAATGAACTCAACAATATAGTCTCAAAGGCAACCGACGGAGTTTACGAAGGAGTTGCTATTGGTGGTGATAGATACCCCGGTACAACGTTTATGGATCATATAATGAGATATCAAAAAGACGATAAAGTTAAAATGATAGTACTTTTGGGTGAAGTCGGTGGTGTAGAAGAATATGAAGTATGTGAAGCGTTGACAACAAAAAAAATTACAAAACCTTTAGTTGCGTGGTGTATCGGTACGTGCGCCGCTATGTTTACATCTGAAGTACAGTTTGGACATGCCGGTTCCTGTGCACAATCGACTAAAGAAACTGCAACGTCTAAAAATGAAGCTTTGAAGTCCTCCGGGGCATTCGTACCAGAGTCCTTTGATACGTTAGGAGATGTTATTGAAAATGTTTATAAAAGTTTAGTTCAAAATGGAGTAATCGTACCTCAAGCAGAATTACCACCTCCGACTGTTCCTATGGATTACAATTGGGCTCGAGAGCTTGGTTTGATTCGTAAACCTGCTAGTTTTATGACTTCCATCTGTGATGAGAGAGGACAAGAATTGCTTTACGCAGGAATGCCCATCTCTGACGTTTTGAATAAAAATTATGGCATAGGTGGTGTTATTTCATTACTGTGGTTCCAACGGTCTTTACCACCGTACGTTTGCAAGTTCTTCGAAATGTGTTTAATGGTAACCGCAGATCATGGACCTGCAGTTTCCGGTGCTCACAATACTATAGTTTGTGCTCGAGCCGGTAAAGATTTAGTATCCAGTTTGGTATCAGGTTTACTTACAATTGGAGATCGATTTGGCGGAGCTCTTGATGGCGCCGCAAAACAGTTTAGTGAAGGATATGATTCAGGTATTATTTGTATTCATTAAAGTGAATCTTTTTTTAATAAATTTTTATTTTTAAGGTTTACATCCGGCTGAATTTGTAAATCAGATGCGTAGCAAAGGTCAACTCATTATGGGCATAGGACATAGAGTGAAATCCATTAATAATCCCGATCAAAGAGTTACTATAATTAAAGATTACGTATTAGATCATTTCCCTGCTACACCGCTATTGAAATATGCTTTAGAAGTCGAAAAACTTACAACGAACAAAAAACCTAATTTAATTTTAAATGTCGATGGTGTTATTGCAACTTCGTTTGTTGATATGTTGAGACATTGTGGTAGTTTCACTAGGTAAGATTGTCGTCTAAGTAGATTCTAAATAAACGTCTAATTAAAACAATTTTTATAGGGAAGAAGCACAAGAGTACATTAATGTAGGTGCCATAAATTCGTTGTTTGTTCTGGGTCGTTCTATTGGTTTCATCGGTCATTTCATGGATCAGAAGAGGCTCAAACAAGGGCTCTATAGACATCCTTGGGATGACATATCCTACGTTCTTCCCGAACAGTACAACAATTAAACCGTCTCACACAAATTAAATTTGGTGTCGTATTTAAAAATGAAACAAAAAAAAAGATTAGAGTGGATCACTTTATGGTTTTTTTTATAAATTATATAGGTTTCTTTTTGTATATAAGTTATTAACATCGGTTGCTTCAAATTGGTCTTTAGCGCATGCACAAACAATTTGATATTTTATAGTAGGCCAATTATCAATTGCATTGTAAGGCATTTATTTTTAAAATAAACTTTTTTTAGACGAATGTTCATTTTATTGAATTTAAACAAACTCCTTTCTCAAATGGGCTAGATATCTATATTAATTCTGTTAATTTTTTCGTTCGGTGATAGTTTTTCAATAATAAAGAGTGATTTTTAACTTTTGGAAAAAGTTAAAAATCACTTCATTATTGAAAAACTTAAAGACGGATCTACATTTTCATTTAGACCGAACCATGCACTGAGGTGGTCGAAGAAGACCAAAGGCCCACAGACGCATACAAAGGTAATAATGTACTTATTATTTAAAATTTGGAGAGTTGCAGGGAATACTTCCTGAAGTACTCCCTGGTACTCATTTAGGTACTTTTGAAATGTACCTAAATAATTTACGTTTCTTGTGGCTTTCAATATTCTTCTGAACATTAAACAACAACTGTTAATTACGTAATTGTTACTTGTACTTAACTTTTCAGAAGCTTTTCTTTATTTTTTAATGTTTAGCCGATGTTATTGTGAATAATCTTTCAAGTGCACTGAAATGGTGAAGTTCATCTAAATCCACATAAATATGTTAATAAGTCATTGTCAAACCAACTGGTCAAATCTATATTAATTTATTTTTTTTTAATTTCCACCAATAAAATTAGTAATAATTAATAAAAAAGTAATTTAAACCTTGACTGACTCTTATTGCTCTTATTTAATCTATTTTTATGTTTTAAGGTCTTGGTGAACTAAAAACCGATAGTTCCTATACATTTTGGAAAATTTCAAAGAAAATTAATATTAAATAGCCTCCTGAAGTGGCCAGTTTAGAAGTTAGAAGATTATTAACTGCATTAATTGCTGTTTTCAATGCAATTTTTAAAGTGCGCTGGATTTCCTAATTTATCACAACAAATAATGGAAAAGAAAACAGGATTAGGACGTTTATGTGGTCATGAAGGATGATTTCTTTCTAAATGGTAAAAAATACTTCTTAAACTTAATTTGACGTATGTAGTTCTTTTGTTGGAGTAGTTTATTTGCTTATTTCTACTGTGGAAATGAACAAATTTAGTAGGCTTTTCGCACCGTGCAAATGAACTACCGTTATTTTATTAGTGACATCTAACCGTGAAATAAGAAACGAATAATAGATGCCGATAACACTATTTCCTGTAATGACGTTTTTTGTTTCGATTATTGATATTAGATGACGCTACGCTCTAAATAATAATATTTGACATTTGAACGTGCATTTGAACAATGTCCATGTCAATAAAACTTTTAAAAGTCGCTTAAAAAGTTGCGGAATAGCATCTCTTTACTTTGAGTGTGCTGAATGCACACTGTACACGACTTTGTGTGTAACTGCGCGTTAATTATTTTTTTAAACAGTTTGTCAAGTAATGTATGTAACGTAACCACAAAACATTTATTTGTTCCACTAAAATAGTACATCATAACAAAGTTTCAATCTAAACTTTATTGGTTTTTTGTATTTGCAGGCGCTGATGTATAAAGAGGAAGGAAGAAGAAGGAAAGAATGAGTATTAAGCATAGAGCTAAACTATAATACTACCTGGTACCTGGATTCACCTGGTGATGAAGTGATGATGATTTCAGTATAACTGCAAGTGACCTGGAGATTATCTTTGAGATAGTGATAAATTAATGATGGTGGTGGCTAGTGTAGATGCGACGTCCTTTTCATCAAAGAATTTAGACTACTTAAATTAACTTCTGACTTGTAACTTCCTTTTGCATTCAGTAAGTGTAGTAATTTAGGTCTTGTTTTTACAAAGAATAATTTTACTTAAAAATATACGAGTTCGAAATTAGACAACAAATAAATAAGACGAAAGAAGTTCCCAGCTTCTAATAAGGACATTATAAAAAGGAAAAGTTGCGAAATTGTTGGACGATCGATGAACAATTAGTTTGAACAAACTTTTGGAAGATCTAATCTACCAACAATCCACCAATTGATATTTCAATCAAGATGTGAAGTATAGAATAAATTCTATTCCATTTTGGTCGGTTAATTTCGAAGCAACTGCAAACATATGGAGTTCTCTGTAAGTGTTTAGTTCTCCTTGCACAAATAATAATCTCCCCGAATTTCCCACTATACTTGAAAATTGTCATTTTCTATTTAATTTTTATAGTAAATAAAGAAGTACAACTCAGTTAATATTTCTAATTCTTAAGAGTGGAATTCTACTCCATGGAGATGTTTTTAGAATATTTTTATGAGAGTTTCATTCTGCTAAATTTCAATTTGTAATCTTTAATTGCCATAGAAATATAAATTTTGTAACTTCCAGTTTATTTTAGATCTGCTAATAATTCGAAAATTAATTAATTTTGTGCTTTTAGATAAAAACAATTTAACGATTGACAAAGCAGCCTGATTATCAAGTTTGTAGTAGGTAGCAAAATAATTGCTCAAGGAAGGCTATTTATTGCTACACCCGGCTACACCACTAACTTAACTACGCCGGATCGGGTCACTCCTAAATGGAAAATAATATTTTTCGATGAATGTGGAGTGGGATATTAAATAATAACGGGTAGCATTAATTATTATAAATCTATTGCTAATACTAATTTAGTGGTGTGTTCCATAATTTATCTTTTTGTTAATTTTTTTTACAACTTTCATTTTTAATTTTGAAATGTTAAATTATGGGGCACCCTCAGCAAAATGATTTTCTTTTCTTTGTTGTAAAAGCTGTAGGGTATCTATCAAAACGAAATTAATACAAACATTACAATTACCTAGTTCAAAGAAACTAAATTTAAAAAAATAAAGTTTGTAGTTTGTTAATTTGCTTTTCTTTTAATGTTTTAACAATAGTGAGGAATCAGTAGATTATGCAATAAGCTCTTTTTAATGTAAGTGGAAAAATACGCAAAGAATAAGATCCAAGATCTGTCATTGACTATTACATAAATGTTCACTTTTAAAATTATAAATATAAAAATTCAAAAACATCCATAGTCATACCTGATTATTTGTCATTATTTTGCCACAGATAACAAATTTATTAATTTTATTTGTCGATTGAACTTCAGTCTATATTTGTTAGTTCGAGTGTTAACATGTAGTAATAAGTATAATTTCTCCTCGTAACAAGGATACCTACACACAGCAAGGAAGAGAAATATTAATAAGGTACAGCAAATGCTTAGTACAATTATAAATTTATAGCTCTTCTAGTTTCATTTTTTAATATTTTAAACGATAAATTGTTTTTTAATAAGTTAAAAAAATTTAATTTAAAAGTCCTGGTCTAACTAATTAGCAGCTAGTAATTATGAATCGAAATAATTTTTTAAGAAATAAATTATCGTGAAAAGCAATTTGCGCCCATCATATAGGCAACCCCTTAGTTTAATACTCTCATATCATTGGATGATATTTCTTTAGTGGTAGGGAATGAGTAGGAGAAAGTTAATATAAGTCCGATTTTCGCCTTAAGTTCAGATTCTTATCAGTAACACAGATCAGTAAATTTTAGAAAAATAAGGGTTACTCTCGTGAAAATCAACTTGCAATTTTCGGATTTTTTTTTATTGGAAGTTGTTCGTAACATTATTATAAGTATTTCCACCGAATATTAATTAATAATATTGTAAAAATTGAAATATTGTGATCAACAATTATTTCATAATTTAAGGTAATTGTAAATGCTTGTAGTAGTAATTATAATTTTAATTTAGTCGTTTGTAATTCTATAGAGTGTATTGGATTTATTAACATCCTTTAATTAATTAAAAACAGTATAAATTAATCAATCTTGCGTTTTATTTGTACTATAACCATTGTTTCCATTTCTTGAACCCCAGTTTTGTGAAGTACGTTACATAATTATATTTCTAGTAGTGATTCATTAGTTTTAGAAAAAAGTCTTAGTGCATAATAAACAGCATAAAAAGTATTGTTTCATATTTTTCCGTAACTTTTGTTCTTGCTATAGTATCTATAACTTCGCTTACTCACAATTTCTAATTTTAAGGCCGTTTTCCCAAAATTTTGAATTTTATATAAAATTAAGGAGGGCGCATAATTAGTTCGGGGTTGTTTAATTCTAAAATAAATAAATTAAAAAAGTTCAAAACGTAATATGAAACATTCATGGTCACTGTTATCTAATTATTTTTTGTTTGAGATTTATTAATAAGGTACAGAGAATGTTTTAATAAACAATTAAAAATTATTGTTGATCACAATACTTAAGTTTTTACCCTTACATTAATTAATACTTGGTAGAAATGCTTATTTTAATAAAGGAACAACTTCCGATTAAAAAAAACAAAAACTCAAAGTTGATTTTCAACAAGAGTAGTGTAACCCTTATTTTTCTAAAATTTGCTGATCTGGATTACAGAGGGTTGCCTATGTGTTAGGCGAAAATTTAAATTTCACTAAATTACATTTGCACTATATAATAAATTTCTAAGCGTTATTTATGATTAAGAACAAAATTAAATATTTAAGCAATTATTAAAATAAGAGTAATTTTATATTGAAACATTTTTTTTTATCCTGCCGAGCTCTTAGTAACAATAAACGTTACATATACGTTATGATGTAAATCTGAAAAGTTTAAAATAATTTTTATGATTCACTCTGTGTCATTTATAGTAAAGTATTCTGTAATTTTTACAGTTTCAATTCAACTTTCGTGCTAGAAGGATCGTTCCAAGTACCGGTGCTCTTAACACCAGAACATGAGGATTACAAGAAAGTGAACAGAGACCAAGATGAAGTTATTGTAAGTTTAAGACATATTTTTAATTAATAATTAAGTTTTGCAAATGAAAATTAATAATCATTGGTTGATTATGGCTTTGCTTTGTAATTAAAACAAGCACGAATATAAAAGGCAAGAGCTTTTTGACGATTCACCTTGTGTCGTAACATAATACTAAAACATGTCTTAATTCGTTTCAGTTTCAATTCAACGTTTTACTTGGAAAGATGCTCGCTTAACTGACGCTTCTCTTTGGCCCCACAACAAAACAATTACTAGAAATTTTAATGGACCAAGATGAAGTTATTGTAAGTACTACCTATCTAAATTTTTTTTCTCGCAGGGTTTTAGCGAGATTTTTAAATAATTATTTTTAATTAATTATTTTTTTGGTTTGTAAAAATAAATAAATATTGGTTAATTATGGAATTGCTTTGTAATTCAAACAAGCATAAATATAAAAGGCACTAGTGATGAATGCTTTTGATGATTAAATTTGTGACCTGACATAATTCTAATATTTAATAATTGATTTCAGTATACATTCAACGTGCAAAGATGTTCCATTAATGCCCGTCTTAACTTAACAGTTTTTAGACCAAATCAAGGGGATTACAAGAAATATTAATAGACCAACATGAAGTTATTGTAAGTACCTACCTATAATTTATTTCATTCATGCTTTTAGATATTTTTAAATAATTATTTTTAATTAATTAATTAATTTTTCAAATGAAAAAAATAAAAATAAAACAGGCACTAGCTTTTTGACGCTTCACCTTGTGTCGTAACATAATACTAAAACATTTCTCAATTCGTTTCAGTTTCAATTCAACCTTGGACCCCACAACAAGACGATTACTAGAAATTTTAATGGACCAAGATGAATTTATTGTAAGTATGATTTTCTTAAAGAACTTTCGAAATATTTGTAAAGAATTACAGGGTATAATCAAAATTAGGGTACCCGTATTTTTTGTTTTCTTTAATTCCTAATTTTTATTGCACATTTAAATGTATAATTTAATTCTCTTCTAAACTCTTTAGTATTGCTATGATTTACAGAAAATCAAATTTTATTAAACATACAGGGAATTAAAAAAAGCATTCACAACTTTAAGACCGTGTAGTACGCATTCAAATGAGTAAAAAGTTATAATTGAGGGATGTCCAATAGTTCATACTTTTCGAGTTACGGCCACAACTCAAAAAGTATGAACTACTGAACACCCCTCAATATAACTTTTTCTACTCATTTTAATGCGTACAGAGGGGTGTCCAATAATTCATACTTTTCGAGTTACGGCCACAACTCAAAAAGTATGAACTACTGAACACCCCTCAATAGAACTTTTTCTACTCATTTCAGTGCGTACAGAGGGGTGTCAAATAGTTCATACTTTTTGAGTTGTGGTCACAAAAAAGTATGAAGTATTGCAAACCCCTTAATATAACTTCTGTTACTCAATTTTATGTATATTACACGCTCTTAAAGTAGTGAATGCTTTTTTTTTAAACCATGTATAAATTAAGCAAATTTTTATTGATTATAAAAATTTCAATTAACTTTTTTTTAGAAACTGTCTCAAATCAAATGTTTTACCTTTTTCCCCTTTTTCCTAATAACTTCTTTCTTCCGGTACCTTCTTTACTACCATAATATAGAATCTGCAGATTCTTACAACATAATTTTGTTGATTAGAATTAATTGCAACTGGGTGATCCCAATTTAGATGAAATTGGTTTCTTCAAAAATTATTTGTTGAGCTAATCACGTATTTTTCATTTACTTACTTAACAATTTTTACTTCTGTTTTTTCTTCTTAAATCTTAAACACCTTATTTCTTAAAATAACGATATTTTCTAAATTAGGTACAATTTTTAATTGAGCAATTTTTATTAATGTTGAAGCGGCATATTATAGCAGTTTCTTGAAGCATTTTGCTTCCTTTTTTTTTGTATTTTAAATTAGTAATTTATTTTGCAAATTAAAAATTAATTAATTGAAAATAATCATCGGTTGTCTAAAGCATAGTAATTAAAACATCTCTCATTTTATTTCAGTAGACGTTCGATCTTTTTATTTGGAAAGATGATCCGGTAACTGCAGTGCCTTTTGGTCCACATGAAGAGGATTACAAGAAAACTGAATGAAACCAAGTTGAAGTTATTTTACCTAAGTTTATTTTCTCACTGGGCTTTCGAGATATTTTGAATCGAAATACGTATTTTTTATTATTGGTTACTAAAAATTAATTAATTGGAAGTAATGATTGAGCGATAACTACGAAACTTTAAGAAGCAAAAGTCCTTTTAACGATTCAGCTTGTGTCCAAAATGAGTGCATCAGACTAACATCTCGATTAGTTTCAGATTACATTCCACCTTTGATTCGGAAAGATGTTTATTTTTATCAAGCCGACAGTGTCTTCTGGTTTTGGACCCAACATGAGGATTGGGAGATTTACTGGACGAGGATTAATTTATTTTTAATTTATTTGGATTGTATTTAAGTAGAAGGGTAGCTACACCTCTCGATTAGTTTTTTTTAAATTAATTTTTTTCAATTTAAATTTATTGCTTGCTTAGGAGGGTAGCTACCCCTATTTACTGGTCATCGCTAGCGAAGAAGTAGCAGCTAGGTAAGTTGCTTCCAACAGCTCTTCTCCACGTTAAAGAGAGCGCGAGGGGAAGCAACCTCTAAGACCACTGCGAGTTGTCCTCGAATTGGTCGGAGGTTGTACCTCTTCCGTAGTCTTTAATGTGGCGATGGGCGTGGACTCCATGTTGGAATGTGGGTGTGCGTTGACGCCGGGCGGGGAGGGGTAGGTGGGAGGGGGGTCGGCGGTCCCCTCCCCCCTACCCCTCCCCGCACGGCGCCAACGCACATGCGCACTCCTACACGGAGTCCACGCGCATGCGCATTAGAGACCAAGGAGGAGGAGCAATAACCGACAATTTCGAGGACAACCCCCAGTGGTGGACGGGGGTGCCACCCCTCGTACTCTCTCGGACAAGGTGCAGGGTTGAAGCGACGCCACCTACCTACCAGCTACCCGATAAGCAGCCATTACCAGTTTTAATATTAATTAATATTTTGTAATTATTTATTGTTTTAATTATGTATTATGTCTTGTGGGCCACCGCTTGATGAGCCGAACTCCTCAAGCGATGACTCCTCAAGCTTTATTTGTTACAGTTATTTCTTTCCAAATCTAACGAGGGGTGGAATTCTTGCAGCCCATGCCCTGGGCTGCAACCTTTAATCTTTTTTTTAATGGTATAGCTATTTTTACAATTATTAATTTCTGCTGCATACATCCATTAAGACACAAGACTGAATCATTAAAGGGACTGTTATGTCTCTTGAATCTCGCTTTGGTGATTTACTAAGCGTTGGCCCGTCAATCAATAATAAATTGTTTACAAATAATTAGTTTTGAGTTTGTAAAATTAATTATTATAATTATAATTTTCTTGTGCACATAATTATATTAAATATGTATATTATAGTTAATAGAAGATATTTTTGTGTATTTTTGTGTATTTTTTTCATTTTAATAAACAGTAAACTCATGTAGATCTTGACTTTTTTTCCAGAGATAACAGCACCCTTAAAGAATTTCTCTCAATAATCTTTTTCAATTACCTTGAAAAAGATATTCCCTCTCCTACTCCTTTATTCTCTTGATTGCCTTACACGTTAAAATCGAAGTCTTTAATTATTATCCACAGTCTCTTTGGTTTAAAAAAAACAATTCTAAAGAAATTAAAACAGTACTATTTAGATTTTAAAAGTGAAATGTAAGTTTGTTGAGTTCAAACGAAATCTCAATACATAAGACAATAAAGTTTAGCTGGATAACTCTATAACACTCAAGGTCTGTTCGTTTGTCTTGCACTGACTTACTCTAACTTGTTCTAACTCACTACAATTTACTCCTGCTCTTGACTAGGAGTAAGAAATGTAGAAACGAACATGGTTCCGAGCAATCAATTCAAGACTAAAGAACAGACTTTGTATTTTCTACTCCTCGTCAAGAGCAGGAATAAGTTGGAGTAAGTTAGTGCAAGACAAACGAACAGACCTAAAGAGTTCTTCTTTACTTGACAGATAAGATGACATAGGAGATTGACAGGTGAGAAAAGAAGACAGCAAGTTAACATATGGGTATGGCAGATGAGAAGATCATTAATATTTACAGAGATAGAGAGGGAGGGGTAGATATGAGATAGAAATAGAAAAGTAGAGATAGAAAGATATAGAGATAAGAAAATATATAAAGAGACAGATATGGAGACTGTTTAAATGATATATTAAGATAGTAAAATTGAGGGAGATAGAGATAGATATAGAGAGAAGAAGACAGATAAAGAGACTGTTGAAATGAGACACTAATATAAAAAAATGAAGGGAGATAGACATAGAGATAAAGAGACTGTTGAAATGAGATATTTTGATAGAACAATTGAGAGAGATAAAAAGACAGATAGAGAAATGAGAAGACAGTTAGAGAGACTGTTTAAATGAGATATTAAGATAGGAAAATAGAAGGTGATAGAGAGAGATAAGGAGATTGTTGAAATGAGAGAAAAAATAGTAAAATAGACGGAGTTTAGAGATAGATACAGAGCTAAGGAGATAAATACAGAGATAAGGAGATAAATACAGAGATAAGGAGATAAATACAAAGATAAGGAGATAAATACAAAGATAAGGAGATAGATAAAGAGACTGATGAAATAAGACAAAACATAGTAAAATAGAGGGAATTATAGATAGATACAGAGATAAGGAGATAGATAAAGAGAGTGATGAAATGAGATGAAAACATAGTAAAATAGAGGGAGTTTAGAGATAGCTACAGAGATAATGAGATAGATAAAGAGGCTGATGAAATGCGGTATAAAGATAGATATATAGAGATAAGGAAACAAATGAAATGCGATATATATAAATAAAGGTAGACCAAATAAATAGATAGAGAGATAGAATTAGAGACAAAGAAAAAAATGAAATGCGATATAAAGATATAGAGATAAGGAGACAGATAAAGGGACTATAGAAATCAGATATTAAGATAGCAAAATAGAGAGAGAAAATAGACAAAAATTGATATTGAGATAAAGAGACAGATAGAGAGATACAGATAAAGTGTCAGATAAAGAGACAGATAAGGAGACAGATAAGGAGCAGATAAGAGACAGATAAAGAGACAGATAATGAGAAAGACAAAAATAAAAATGGCAGGACATAGAGAGAGATAAGGAGACTGTTGAAATGAGAGATAGATACAGAAACTGATATAATGTGATAAAAACATAGTAAAATAGAAGGAGTTAGAGATAGATACAGAGATAGGGAGATCGATACAGAAACTGATAAATGAGATAAAAACATAGTAAAATAGAGGAAGTTTAGAGATAGATACAGAGATAAGGAGATAGATGCAGAAACTGATAAATGAGATAAAAACATTGTAAAATAGAGGGAGATAGAGATAGATAAACAGACATATACAGAAACTGATGAAATGATCTAAAAACATAGTAAAATATAGGGAGTTAGAGACAGATAAACAGACATATACAGGAACTGATGAAATGAACTAAAAGCATAGTACAATAGAAGGAGTTAGAGATAAAGACAGAAGTAAGGAAATAAATAAAGAGACAACGATACAGAGATACAGAAATAAAAAAACAGATAAAGAGACAGAGATAGAGAACACTCCAGGGGGTTTTCTGTAGGGTACTCTCTCTCTTTCTCTTTATCAGTCGCTTTATCTCTGTATCTGTATCTTTATCTCTGTTTCGTGGTCGCTGTATATCTATCTTTAACTCCCTCTATTTTAGTATGTTTTTAGCTCATTTCATCAATCTCTTTATCTATCTCCTTATCTCTAAATCTATCGCTAACTCCTTAATTTTACTATGTTTTTAACTCATTTCATCAATCTTTTTATCTATCTCCTTATCTCTGTATCTATCTCTATATCTCTCTATTTTACTATGTTTTTATCTCATTTCATCAGTCTCTGTATATGTCTGTTTTTCTACCTCTATCTCCCTCTATATAACTGTTTTTAGCTCATTTCATAAGTCGTCTGTTTATCTATCTCTAACTCCCTCTATTTTACAATGTTTTTATCTCATTTCATCAGTCTCTGTAAATGTCTGTTTACCTATCTCTATCTTCCTCTATTTTACAATGTTTTTCTCTCATTTTATCCATCTCTATCTCCTTATCTCTGTATCTATCAATAACTTCCTCTATTTTACTATGTTTTCATCTCATTTCATCACTCTCTTTATCTATCTCCTTATCTCTGTATCTATCTATAATTCCCTCTATTTTACTATGTTTTGTCTTATTTCATCAGTCTCTTTATCTATCTCCTTATCTTTGTATTTATCTCCTTATCTTTGTATTTATCTCCTTATCTCTGTATTTATCTCCTTATCTCTGTATTTATCTCCTTAGCTCTGTATCTATCTCTAAACTCCGTCTATTTTACTATTTTTTCTCTCATTTCAACAATCTCCTTATCTCTCTCTATCTCCTTCTATTTCCTATCTTAATATCTCATTTAAACAGTCTCTCTAACTGTCTTCTCATTTCTCTATCTGTCTTTTTATCTCTCTCAATTGTTCTATCAAAATATCTCATTTCAACAGTCTCTTTATCTCTATGTCTATCTCCCTTCATTTTTTTATATTAGTGTCTCATTTCAACAGTCTCTTTATCTGTCTTCTTCTCTCTATATCTATCTCTATCTCCCTCAATTTTACTATCTT